>JARHVA010004820.1:872500-1424213 GCA_037957365.1 Torreya grandis | reverse complement strand
ATCAAATGTAGTTCTCCCTTAAGGATGTACATAATCAATGCACATGATAGATGTAAGAATGATTTTCACCTAGGTCCTTCCTTGATCAAACATGCAAGTCTATGTGTGATGCAGAGAAGCCAAGCTATACTATTAACTAATTTTTATTATGTCTGATGTGCCAAAGTAGTAAGTGCTAGATATAAAATACCTTGTAGAGTCCTTTATATAAGAGACTCATTATTTTGAATTTGGGAGCTTTATTTACATTTGGTTGACATTGAAAAACTTAAGAATGAAGCAAAGAAAAGGGGGTAAGATCCATCCAATGAAAGAAACTAACCATTTAGGCTCACATTGGCTTTGGATAAGAGTGCTAAAAACTAGACACCTTGGGTTTTAGCACTGTAGTCCAATCTTAGCACTCTTTTTCTATAGGCTAGGGACCAAGGGGGATGGAATGAGCATAGAAAGGCTAAGGTAGAATGATCATTTTAAAGGCTCATGGTGATTGGGAATGGGTAAAAAGGTGACTCAAGCTTAGAACTAGACCCAAATGGATATAATGAAAGACATGGCTAAATGTGAACAAAGCTCATATTCTCCAGTCGGAGTCTCTTATGAAAGGATTATGAAAAGATATGATATGTGTGATTAATTGACCAATTTAGGGTGTATGCAATTTAAATATTTTTACGATATCATGTTAGAAACATATTTATTTATGGTACACTACATGTTCTTAGAAAGCATACAATACATGGGTACTACCTTGTCTCTCTAGATTTCCGCACCATCATTATCTATTCATCCATGAAGGGAGGAGCATTCCCTGATGGGGGATTGTGTGGGAGATAGATGGTCCATGGTTGGTGTGGAAAAGTGCCCAGATGATGCTCTCCACATGTGTATGTAGGAGTAACTGATATACCATCCATCAATATAGAACTACCACATAGATGCCAATGAGCCAATAGAGCACATTTATGTTGAAAATATTTTTGGAGTTTTTGAAGTTTTCTCATGTAATATATTTACACAAGTGCATAATTCTCTTTCAAAATTTTAAAGGTTTTTTTTTCAAGTATAGCAAGGCACTATATGCCTTTTTCCAGCTTTTTTGTAACTATGAATGGTCCCAACCAATTTGGTTTGAACTTTCCTTTCTTGTCTTTATCTGGATTTGTATTATTTTGATTTTATTTTTGTACTAGGTCATCCACATCAAAGTCATGTTGCCAAACATTATTGTTAGAATTTCATTTTACATGGTTCTGATAGACACATAAGTGCTTAACAACTCATGTGTATTTAACACTCAACTACTCTAACTGATGCAATCTATTTTCACAGTGTTCATTATCTTTAATAATGTATTTAAGAGAAATATGCAATGATGGTATCTTGAGTTCAATTGGTAGAATGACCTCTATACTATAGACCAAAGAGTAAGGTGTATCTTGAGTAGGTGTGTAGACACTAGTTTGATATGCCCATAAAACATATACCCATCTATTGTTACTAATCAATAATGTATCATTCAATTATTTTACCAAGTATTTTGATAATTGTCTTATTGGTTACCTCTGCCTGGCCATTGCCCTATGGATAATATGGTGTAGATAAGGTATGATTAATATTATATTTATTGCAAAAGCATTTTACCTTTTTGTTTATAAATGATGATCCATTATAAAAAATAATAACTGAAGGTATGCCAAAATGAAAAATAATATTGGTCATTAGAAACTTGCATATTATTTAACCCTAAAAATATAGAATGGGGATATCTAGGGTTAAAGAGGATAAAGATAGCCTAAGGTAAAAGGGTGATAAACTATCTCTATAATAGGCTAATTAGATTATAAACTTAGATATAACATATACTAAATTCATTAAAATGAGATAGGCTAAAAATATTATGTATAACTATATTCAATATGAAAATGACAAAGAAATAATGTACTTATCTGGTTTTGATGCTAACATAGTTTTTAGGTTAGGAATAGATAGGAAGCAATTTGGAAGTAGATTCTGGAACAATCACCAAGTTCTAGATTGAGTGCCTCTATAACTGTAGACACTAGTATTAGCCTGGGGTAATTGTATTGATGCTGCTGTTTAAACCTAATACATGTGTCCTATATGAAATATGTACTAGAAAAATATGTAACCACCTAGATGCTTTTGGTTTTTTATTCACTTTTGTTTTGGTGCACTTAGATCTAGGTCATGGACTGTCGCTCATGAAAATGTAGAACCCAAGTTTTTCATCTTCATAGTGACTGTTGACCATTTTTACCTCAGGCCAAAATGGGTCAACCCCCTATAGTTAGAATCTGGTATAGGAGCTTTTTATAATGTGATAGGGTATGTCATAACTCATTTTATGTCATTTCATATGCCATTCTATATTTGGTCATAGTCTAGCATAGTCCTTGTGTCATTTAGTATCTTAGGGGTCATTTTAGAGTCATATATGTAAGTGGTAGGTTTTCATGGTGTCTAAACAGTCAAGATCATGAAGAGAGTTTACACAAGCCTCAATAAGTTCATTCAAGCTTTCAAAGATCAATAAGTAGTTCAAGAACAAGCTTTGTGAAGCTAGACCATCATTACGATGTCATGAGGAACTAGACTAGACAATTTACTTGTGCAATTTATAAATATGCTTAGAAAGCCTTGTGTGATAATCAAACCACACATGATCAATTTTCTTAGTGCTAAATATTTCTCTGAGTTTCATATCTTGATGAGTCTTCTATCTTGAGATCTAAGCCTTCAAAGTTTAGCTTTCTGAGTCTAAGGGGCCAGGCCATCTTGCACTTCACATGGAAACACACTGGATAGCATGTTTATGCATTTTATAAATGCATCTTAGAAAGCCTCATGAGTCAAAATATTATAGTTTTATGGTTTTTTTTCATGGTAGGAACATGATTTGCAAATTTCAAGTCCATGCGAGCTTCCTAACTCAAGTTATGATCATTCTAAGTTGGACCTACAATATAAGACATTTGTGCTAACGTCAAGTTTGAGCTTTGTAAAGTAACCATTTGGGTTAAAAATACCTTAAAAGGTTTAAATTTGATCAAGATATAATGGTTTATGTGAGATCTCATACTAACACATGAGATCTAATAGTTCACATTAGGGTCTAACAAGTTAAAAGGCCCCTCAGTTAAAGCCCTTTAAAGAGGTACAAGTTGGACAAGATCTAATGGTTCAGATCAATCGAGAAGAGATCCAATGGTTCATGTTCACTAACAAGGAGTAGATAAATGATCAATGTTCATTCATACCAAAGATCTAATGATGTCTAAGAACTAATAGGAAAGTGGGCCTAAGTAGATCAAAGGCTCATGTTGTTTTGTATATTACGATCTAATGGTGCAAGTTAAAGTTAGAAAGTTAGTGGATCCTGATCAAGGGATCACATTGCTTCATACGTTAGGGTCTAATGGTGTGAGAGAATTCAAGAAGTCAATATGGATCTATGAGACCAATGGGAATAAGGACAAGTTGGAACATTTTTATTGGCCCAAGCAATTTTTGATGAGCAAAGTCAAGCCAAGGACCAATTTTTGATAGAAGCAAACAAAGTCTTACAGGGTTATTGGTTTGCCATTAGAACTCGATCAAACACCATTAATAAGACACATTGATGTAGTTAAGTTAAAGGACATAAAGGGATAACCATTAAAGCTTAATATAAACCTCTAGCTCAAGGGTTTATGTCATGTAGGGTTTGTTCTATGACTGCATTCACCATTACTAGAAAAAGGACCTATTTACATGATGAGTTCTCAGTTTGTATGGATGCTCAAAGGCAAAAATGGGTCTATTTGGACTTGTAGAGTTAAAATTCTACATTTTTTTTAATACCTTTAGGACATGCATATATTATTTGGTTAGGTATATAGGTAGCTAAATAACTTTTTGGGTCATATTAATTCATGGGGCCAAAGGAATCTCTTTTTGTTAAAGCTTTGAAAAAGCTTTAAGACTCTAATGCTGGTAGAGGGTATCCACTTATCACTTCAGTGCTCTTCAAAGGGAAAGTGGGTATCAAAAATACTTTGTTGAGCATGAGGCTACCTTGTGGATTAGATAAATGATGGTTCACCTTGAGACAAAAGGGTGGTAGAGAGGATAAATTGCTCAATTTGAAGTAATAGATCTAATGGTGAGAATCTCTAAAAGATGTAAAGGCTAAAAAAACTAAGTAAGAAAATGCAGGAAAAAGTTTGAAGACTCAACTAAATGTAGATAATAACACATGTCACTTTGGTTCTCTTTGAAGGGAAAGTGAGTATCGAAAAGTCTCCATTGAGTGCAAAGCTAACACATGTTAGCACAATGAGTCTCAGAGCCTAAAAGAGCTAAGAAATCTAAAGAGTTTGTTGAATGAAGGGGAAGGAAGAGTCAAGTAATTAATAGCCACAAAAGCCTCCACATGTCCATGCTTTAAGAAACTATGGGTAGAAGACAAATAAGAGAAACAATTGAAACAAAATGAAAGAAAAAGTTAACAAAAATAATGAAATCAAGCTCCAAGTTGTTTAGTTATAATGGCATGCAGGTTTTGGATCTAAAATTTACAAATAGGTAGTTGGAATCTGATCAAGTTGTAGTGACCCATAATAGATATTTTGGGCTACAAATAGCAGATCAAAGGATTGAATGCAAGGGAAGAGATAAGTAGAGATTCATCTAGATCAATAGAGATTTTAGAAGCTAGTTTTTGAAGCATTTTCTACTGCCTTAACAAGTGCCTCTCCTAAGGGATAAAACATTGTATTATGTGCATTTTGCCTTATGTACTTTGTTCTCCTATAAAACTATGAAGAGAGAGTGGTTTTCTATGAAATTATAGTCTGTTTCTCATTCTTTCTTCTTATTTTCTGTTATGAGCCTTTGTTAGCTTTGCATAAACACTGAGATTATTAATCATGCTATACGCTCTTTAATTTTGTCAGTGAATGTTATTTTAACTAATACTATGCTATTTAGATAGATGGGGATTCAGGTTATCTTTTCTATTACGAGCCTTTAATTTGGTCTATAGTCTATGCTATAATTATTAATCATGATTTGTGCTCCTTAATATTTTTAGTAAAATTTGTTAGTACTAATTATTGTGTTGTTTGGTAGAGGAATACAATCTTGGTGCATCGCCTTAGTAGTTTAAGTATTTTTTTATGCATCATTTCTTTTCTCTTTACATCAAACCCCAAAGAGAAGAGCCAAATTCTTTAAAATCTGGAGGTTGTTCAAGGGTCAAGTCCTACATCTTTGAAACTTCCCATGACTTTTGTGATTAGTTGCAAATTTAAGCATCAATAGTTTTCTTGGATGCCTGGTGGGATGAAGTCTAACTAAAAGTGCATGAACAAACATCCTTTAAGAGGTAGGCTAACTACAAGATCTCAGTCTACTATAAATCTAGGACTCTTTATACTGCCATTATTAACTACTTCAAGAAGAAGATCAACTCAGCAAAATACAATAAGAATTTAAATGGCCATTCAGGCTTCACTTAGGAACTTTGTCAATTGGAATGGTGGAAGCCCCCTTATCTTGCCAACACCTCCTAATTTATGGGACCTTAGTCCAGCTAATGCTCTAAAATCATTACCTAAATTTACTAGAGAGGACTTCAAGACTCCATCTAAGCATCTTACAGATTTGGCTAATGTTTTCACTATGCATTTTATCACACAACAAAATGTAGCCTTGAGACTACTCGCTGCCTCTTTAAAAGAAAGGGCTCTTGATTGGTATAGATCTTTAACACCAAATTATATTGGAAACTTGGATCAATTAGGAAGTGAATTATATGATAGATTCAATGAAAAAGGGGATAAATCATCCCTCTTATAATAATTAATCACTATTAAAAGAGCTCCCCAAGAAGAAATGACTAATTTCAACACTAGATTTCAGAAGACATGGCTAAGAATCCCAATCTTAGCCCAATTGCCTATAGGTATGGTGATTATTTTCTATCTTAAGTATTTTAATTCTGATAGCTTAGTCATGATCCAATCACTAGGAGGGCAAACCCTTCCTGATGCTTATGACCTTACTGCATGAGCAAAAAATAACTTGATAGATGTTGGGAAATTACCCCCAAGGCCTCCTATGCCTATGTTTCCTAGAATATCTCTCCCTATTAAAGAAGAGGTTATTGGTACTTCTTAGGTCAATACTTCCCTATACACCTTTCCTTCATCTCAAGGGACATCAACCACAGTTCTATTTTCTTCCTCATCAGAAATGAATGATGTCAGGAACATCCTTAGAACCTTTTATAATGAAATTCTCAATCTTAAGAGGAACCAAAATTCATATCAATGATCTCCTTACCATAGCCTCCAAGGGAAAATAACCTCATATCAACTAAATCAATATCAAGGGACTCAAAGAATATCTCTATCACAACCATCCAATTAGATCATCCCTGTACCCATACTATTTTAGATAGTCCCACCAAGCTCAGGAAGAGAACTAGTCCCTAGCAAAAACAACATGGTGGAAGAGACAAATGCATGGTGTTTTCCTTGTAATGAATCCCAAATGCTAAGGTATTACCCCATGGGATATTTGCAATAAAGAATAGCTGAATAAAGAAGGATGGGAAACTAGGAAACTACCTCATCAGGAACATATCAGTCACCCAAAGTTCAAAATGTAGCCATGGTGGCTCAAATACAAGGCATGCCATTGGAACATGAAGGAGAGACTACCCTTGAACATAATTTGTTCTCATGGATTGAAGGTGAATAATCTATGCTAATTAATGAGGCATCTACCTCAAAGAGTCAAATTATTTTACATGGTCAAAAAGGAGAATGGTAGGAGATGCTTTTCCTACTATTAATACTGAATCAAGAAAGGTGCCATTAGCTCCAGTTCCTCAGGTCCCTATGATAAGACAAGATGTTCCATTGACTGTGTAGAATCAAGGAATCTCTAATGTAGTAGTTGAAAGGATAAGGTATCCATAATACTCTAAAGTACAACCACCCAGACAAATCAATGTGGTATAACAACTAAAGAAAGTTCCTACTAATGTCTCATTTGGGATATTTTGGCCATTCTTGAACAAAAGGAACTATTGAAAGAAGCACTAAAGGATAAAAATGAGCTAAATTATAATGCCATAAAGGAAACTCCATCAAGTAGAGGTAAATAGAAACTAAAAATATCCTAGCCATAATAACCATCAACCTTGGTGAATGCCAAGAAAGAGGTAGATAAATTTAAACCTAACCCTTTCTATATGACTCTTATAGTGGGTAAGAAATTGCTTCATAATTTTATGATAGACTCAGGTGCAAGTAATATGATCATGATCATGCCTAAGTCAATAGCCGATGCCCTAAAGATTAAGTATGAACCACTAAGCAAAGAAGTCATGTAGCTTGATGGAAAGTCAGTACAAACCATAGGGATAGTTAGAGGTTTTCCATTATAGCTATATTCTTGCCCAAACATAACTATTTTGTAGGATAAATTAGTCATATATATCCCTCCCATTTTTGGTTTATGCTTATCTAGGGACATTACAGCTAAAATATGAGGGTACATGTCTCTTGATTGGTTGCATCTTATTCTAAGAACCAAGTATGGTTAAAAGATGAAGGTATTATCATAACCTCTTAGCAAAGAGCATACTATTGATCAAGTAATCTCAAAGTTTGAAGCATATCACATAATTATTACGAGAGAATAAAGAGTCTATATGGAGGAATGCACTAAAGATGATGATAATCAAAAGGGTGAAAATTATCTCTCAGATATGACACTCAGAGACCCTTTTGGTAATTTTGACTCCACTGGTTTGGGAACTTATGTAATTTATGATGAGGATCTTAAGATACCTAGGATTATGATGGAGGTGATAAATGAAGAAGAGATTCCCATAGATGATTCTTTGATATGGACCCTAAATTTTGATGGGGCAAGAAGCAAGAATGGCTCAGGAGCAGGCATATGCCTTATCTCTCCAAAAGGGAAAAAGATCCTTAAGGCACTACATTTTCATTTTAGCTACACTAACAATGAAGCTGAGTATGAATCTCTAGTGCATGTCTTAATCCTTTCCCAAAGGGAAGAAATAAAGAATTTGAGGGTCTTTGGTGACTCAGAATTAGTGGTCAAGCAAATCAGGGAGAATGCAACAACAAAGAATACAAGAATGAGGTCTTATCATAATAGGGTGTGAGACTTGGTTGAAGGTTTTAATGCCTTTAATATTGAATTTATCCGAAGGTCTCAAAATGTTGAGGTAGATATAATGGATCAAATTAGATCCCAATTTGATCCAACTAAAGATCTATTGGTTAACAAAGAATCAATCAAATTGGTCATACATCCCTTCATTCCAGATAATGTAGATAATTGGCAAGTGTTTGAGAGTGATCTTCAGATCATTATATTTCTACAACAATCAAGAGAATTTTCTAACCAACTACATCCTAAGATTTAAGAGGCATATGGTGACTAAATAATTCAACTAAAGTCCAATAAGCTTTTAAGGGGACTAATAACCTTTGAGAATCTGTTTGACCCTGATGATGCAAACTTGGAAAAAATAAAGTTTGTAGCAAGAAAAAAAGATTATTTAGAACTCAAGATCTTAGAGGGGAGAAAGCTAAAATTGGGTAAGGTTACCACCCAAAAATAAAAAGATAAACTAGTATCTTTGTGCAATAAGTATAATAAGGTGATAACATGGACATATGATGACCTTCATGGTTATAAAAAAGAAATTATCTAACATACTATTGATTTGATAGAAGGATCAAAGCCTGTTTACCAAAATCAAAGACCAGTGAATCCAAGAATTGAGTCTCTCATGGTATAATAGCTCATCAAATTATTGGAGTCCAAGATTATCTTTCCCATCAAACATTCCACATGGGTCTCTAACTTGGTCCCAGTAAGGAATAAAAATGGATAAACTTGACTTCGTGTAGATTTTAGGGATCTAAATAAAGATTCCCTTAAAGATCATTACCCCTACCTTCAATGTAATAAATTTTATAGATAGTAGCTAGGGTAGAGAGATTCTCCTTGTTGGATGGCTTCTCAGGCTATAATCAAATATGGTTAATAGAAGAGTATAAACATAAGACCACTTTCACAATAAAATGGGGAACTTTTGCTTATGTAGAAATGCCATTCAGACTCTCCAATGGAGGGACCACATTTCAATGATCAATGGACATTGCTTTTGGGGAGCTAATAAATAAAACAATTCTAATTTACCTAGATGACCTCACTATCTTCACTAAGTCTATTGAAGATCATTTAGATCAATTAGAGGCCAAATTTTAGAAATGCTAAGAGTCTAAGATCTCTCTAAATCATAAAAAATGTGTATTTGGAGTACCTCAAGGTAAGCTACTTGAACACATTGTTTCACAAGAAGGGATCACCATAGACACAAAAAAAGTTGAGGCAATATCAAACCTATCAATACTAGTAAATAAGAAAGCAGTACAATCTTTCCTTGGGAAGATTAATTTCGTAAGTAGATTCGTCTTATATGTTGATAGAATGGTTAGACATATTAATCTGATGTTAAAAAAGGATCTCAATTTGAAATGGATGAGTGAAGGTCAATAATATTTTGAAAATATTAAAAGGGCCATTGTATCTACCCTAATATTGTGCAATCTGGATTTCTCCAAGGATTTCATCATGTATGTTTATGGAGGAGAGCACAACATAACAACAATGTTGACACAAAAGGACATGGAATAAGAAGGGGAACATCTGATTGACTTCTTCTCAAAGACCCTTCAAGATTATGAGTCTAGGTATAATTTTATTGAAAATCAAGCTTATGCTATTGTAAAAGGTCTGAAGAAATTCAGACACTTAGTAACAAGTAACAAGATTTTAGTATTGGTGGCTCACCCAAGTGTTAGAGAATATATTATGGAAGTGGAAATAACTGAGAAAAAATCCAATTAGATAACCAAAATATTAGAGTATGATATTAAGGTTAAGCTTACCAAGTTGATAAGAGGAAGGGGTCTTTGCCAATACATTACCCAAGATTCAGTAGCCTTACTAGAGGAAGAATCTGTTATAGAAGCTATACTATGGATACAAGAGAATGAAATAGACTCTTGGGTCATCAACATAATTCATTTTATGAAGTTTGGTCAATATTCAAGATAGTTGTCTTCTGAAAGGAGAAGATTTTATTGCCAGTAAGTGATCAAGAGATAGTTTGATTAAAAGACATATGAACCTAAGTTTAAGATTGGGAGTTGGGTTTTAAAGTGGGATGCAAGGGCTGCCAAGCTCAAGAATCATGGTAAGTCTGACTCTTTATGGATAGGTCCTTTCAAAATCATTGCATGCAAGTAGTATAATGCTTTTGAGTTAGAGTATTAGGAAGGAGAGGCATTAGAGATTCTTATTAATGGAATCTTTTTCAATCTCTTCACATAATTATTTTTGACCCTATATATAGTTAGATTAATTTCCCTTTCTATTTTCTTTTTTTGAGGTTGTTTGCCTACCTCTTTTTAAATAAGTGTTCTTTGAACATGTGTCATTTCATGGAGGCTCTCTAAATTTTCATATGATCTTTTCACCTATGACCATCCCAAAAAGATATCTAACATATTTCCTAGCATGTTTAATGTTAAGTTTTAAAATTTGAATTAAGGATCTTGAAGATTTGATAATTAATGCCTTAGAGACTTAAATTGAGAGTATTTTAATGAGACATGACTAATTCATCAAGGAGAGTCATTAATTCATGTTCATGGAAGCAAAAAAATTAAAAAAGAGATTTGAGTCTCATTTTCTTCACCATTGAGCAAAGAGTTTACTTAGAGTCAAGCAAAGAGTTTACTTAGAGCCAAGTAAAGAGTTAGAATTTGAGTCTAATCAAGCAAAAAAATTGAGCCAAGGTTTATATCAAGGAAAATACCATAGCCTAGGGTCTCAGTCAAAATGGTAACCATATCAGCACCATGAAAGTCATACACCTTAGCTTTTGCATAACCCAAGGCAACATACCCAAAAACTCAAGAAGCGAGCAAAGGTATTTTCTAAGACTCTTCCCTCATCCTCGATTACACAAATGAGATTTATGACCCTATTTTGATGAATAAGACTAAGACCTTTAGGGAGGTGGTGCATGCAAAAATGCTGATTCAAAACAAGCCTTAAAATTTTGGTATAAGGGTTTAGACCTTAGGGTTATCCTAATATATGGTGCCAATAGTAAACCTATACCTCAAATTGGTGGAATTATGTGTGAAAAATTATAATTCTAAAAACATGACAATTCAAAAGGGACTGATTAGGGTAGTGATTAATCCCTAAGCTATCCATAACATGATAGGTTTATAGCATGATCCTTTAGCCAACTTTTATGACATGACTCAGTTGAGGCATGTTTGGTCTCAAGTGCACTATAAACAAGAATTCTTGAATAAGGAGCTATGTCTTATAGACAATAATACTACACCTCAACCCCTACCCTTTCCCTTGGGCATGTTGATAGTAGAGTCATAGGAGGCATGTTTAATGCTTGCCTTCATCTTTGGGGAGGACCATGATATGATGGTATAGGATTGGCAACTGGAAACACTTTTCTGAATGAGGACTATGGCCAAAATGCAAGTATATAAATTCAATTTTATAGAGCACATTACCTACACTTTGAGCTAACAGCTAGCAAATTTTAGGGTACATCCTAATTTTAGGTATTCCTCATACCTATTTCATATCATTTTGTATCAAAATTCCCAATTTTTTCAACATCATATAAGTTTGATCGTATGGGACTGAGAAGTAGCAGACCCTCAAAAAGCTATCCTTTTAATTGTATGGACTCATGTGTTTTCAAAGTCATTGGACGTGTATGATTTTACTAAGTGCTTTATGGCACCACTAGTAGGGGAGTTAGATTCATGGGGTATAACCAATAGAATGAATGACTCAGTTAGGTTCATCTTATCTGATGCCTGCCGCCCTTATGATTTATTTTTTAGAGCCCATCATTCTTTCATTAGAGTTCACAGTTTTGGGGAATAATCTTTTGTGCTTCCCAAAGTTTTGACTAGTAGAATAGTAGTTTTGGATGTTACCTGATAATTACTAGTTATTGACTCTAAGTATGGAGTAGGGAGAAAGAAAAGGTCCTTTCATGACATCCTACTAAGGACAATGTTACTATGGTGAAGAGGTAGGCCAAATTTATTTTGATGAGGAAACTGGCTTCATATGGGCTAGTTTTGATTCGAGATCTATGGAAACAAGACCCTGATGGTTTTATGACTTCTTGGCTTGCCAAAAGTAAAGTCCATGCTTATTTTAAGCATGAGAGTAGGAATTTATTTGAGGATATGAGATCCCTAGGAGAGATACACTAGATATATATGTGGAACTGTAGGACATCCCATTCTCACCATGGGAATCTTTTTATCAGGCCATTCAAAATTATGACCCAACAAGAGGAATGACTAAGGGGTTGAGATAGGCCTTGGTCAAAAAGGGCTAGAGTCAAGAGAAAATAATTGCCTACTAGAAGTATAGGTAATAAATTGGTGAGTTTACTCAAAATTTTAAGCATGCAAGAATAGATTAATAATAGGAGAATATATGGGATCAGGCTCATGTTACTCTGACTTCTAGCCTAAATACAAGTAACCTCCTAAGACCAAAGAAAGAGACTCAGGAGGTAGGGACATCTATAGCAGTGCACACAACTTTGACCTTGCCACCATCTCTCAGTGTGTTGGTTAAATAAAGGATGGGCCAGCCTAATTTTGAAGTCCCTAAAGCTGAGGCCACCTTAAATCCATCATAGGCAACATCATTCAGATAAGAGGTGCTAGACTCGTCATAATTGGTGATAGTCCAAATAGAGAAAGAGGATATTATGGAGAGCCTTAAGAGGAAGAAACAAAGAGTAGAGTCTTAGGAGGGAGAAAAATAAAAAGAGGTAAAACCTGCATCATACATGACTCCTCCTCAATCTTCCACTCAAACTATGTTAATGCCACCTCCTTCACATGGCTTAACATTCTCAACCATCTTGGCTATACTAAATCAATCACTAATGCCATCTACTTCCCCATTTCCTTTCACTTCCCAACAATTAAGTTTGCTAACCTTTTCTCTTAGGGTCTTGAAAATCCCATCTCCATCACATAACCAACCCTATCAATCAATCACTGTGCCTTATGATTTACCCCATGGGTCTCCTTTTGCTATTGTTTTAGTGACCTCTCCCTCAGACTTCCATACTCAATCAAACATGGAAAAGAAGGCTAGGGAGGTAAGGAAGGAGAAGCAAAGGTAGAAAGAGGGTAGGGTAGTGGCTACACAACAAATGGGGTCTCTTTATAACCACAAATAACATTCACTCACTATCATCCACATGGTCCCTAATGTGAATAAGCCACTTGACTAAATGCAACCTGAGTATTATACAATGAGTGTAGTGACTATGGATCTGACTCAGTTTAGACCCCAAGTGAAAGTGAACTTATAATTGAAACTACAACTATGATCACCATAGACTATCTCAAAGTCTCCAATAAACTGGAGAAGGCAAAATTGAGCTTAATCCAAGCCCAAGCCACTATGAGCCATGTGACACAAGATCTCAAGGCAAAGGACAAGGAAATAGCCCAACTCAAGAAGGACTTGAAAGGGGAAATGTCCAAAGAAGTCTTGAAGACTTCAGAAGATAAAGCAAAGTCTTTATAACAGGAGCTCAATATAGCCAAGGCCTCTATCAGATCGTTGCAACTAGAGAAGAGTATCATCTGGAAGAAAATTGATGATAAGGAAGTTGAGATCACTCAGCTACAATAGAAGATAAATGCTACTGAGGCTGAAAAGAGTAACTTGTAAGTTGAATGTAATAACTCTAAAGATGAAGTGGCAAGGCTAACTCAAAAATTAGACCAATGACACCAGATAACTAGATTGGTAGCAATGGTCAAGGGTGTCTATGTCTCTTGTTGGAAGATAATTTTAGTAAATGTGGCCCATCTAAAGCTTGCACTCAGGTTTATATCTAATGCTCAGACCTTGTGTGTGAAAGTAGATTCATCTATGGAGAATATCCTACTTTTAGTTACCACTAAGGTACTCAAATCACAACTACTAATTTATAAATTATATGATACATCAAAGGAAATGCTACAGGCATTCAAGATCATAGACAGTGAGTAGCAGCAGGAAGGGTAAGCGAGATTTTGAGCTACAATAAAGCTACATCCAAATGCAAGAATCTATTGAATCTTTTGAAGGAAGGGGTCAAAGGAATGAAAGGGCACATTGAAGAATTGGTCCAATTAGGACTCCCTTCCCCTTTCTTAGATGATAGCACAATGTTAATAGAGGACTAGATTCAAAATCTACTGGTTATAAAGAAACATGATCAAATGGTTTTTCATTCCCTTAGTGAATCTTCAACTATCATTAAGGTGAAAAATATTTTAGTTTTGATTAAAAAATTGGAATTTCAATTGCACTCACTAGTTCAGAACCTTCAAGCATTCTCCCATAAGGAAATAATAGAGTTATATAGAGCTTTTTGAGCTATATAGAAGAGGAAATATCCATCAGAGGTAGAATGGACTAGTTTCTAGGCCACATTATAGAAGCTCTAAGCAAGCTATGATAAGAAACAATTTTTATAAAGTTTGGTTTGAGTTTTTGTGGTAGTCCTTCCATGCAGGCACGGAGTCCTTGGTGAGTCACCATGAACTATAAATTTAAAATTCTAAATTTTTATTTTATACCTTTGGGACATGCATATATTATTCAACTATGTATAAAGGTGGCTAAATAACATTTTGGGTCATATTAATTCATGGGGTCTAAGGAATCTCTTTTTGTTAAAGCCTTGCAAAAGCTTTAAGACTCTAATGCTACTGGAGGGTATCCACTTGTCACTTCGGTGATCTTCAAAGGGAAAGTGAGTATCAAAAAAACTCTATTGAGCATGAGGTTGCCACATGGATAAACAATGGTTCACCTTGAGACAAAAGGGAAGTAGAGAGGATCAATGACTCAGTTTGGAGTAATAGATCCAATGGTGCAAAATCTCTAAAAATTGTAAAGGCTAAAAAATCTAAGAGAATAAGGGAAAAGCTTCAAAGGCTCAACTAAATGTGGACAATTCCACTTATCACTTCTGTGCTCTTTGAATAGAAAGTGAGTATCAAAAAGACTCCATTGAGTGCAAAGCTAACACATGTTAGCATAATGAGTCCCAGAGCCTAAAAGAACTAAGAAATCTAAAGAGTTTCTGGAAAAAATGGGAAGGAAGAGTCAAGTAAGTAATAGCCAAGAAAGCCTCCATGTGTCCATGTGTCAAGAAACTATGGGTAGAAGACAAATAAGAGCAATAGTTGAAACAAAATAAAAGAAACAATTAACAAAAATAATGGAATCAATCTCCAGGTTGTTTAGTTATAACGTCATGCAGGTTTTGGATCTAAAATTTACAAACAGGTAGTTGGAATACAAGCAAGTTGTAGTGACCCACAATGGATATTTTGGGCTACAAGTAGTAGATCAAAGGATTGAATGCAAGGAAAGAGATCACTAGAGATTCATCTATATCAATAGAGATTTTAGAAGCTAGTTTTTGAAGCATTTTCTACTACCTTTATAAGTGCCTCTCCTAAGGGATAAAACATTGTATTCTATGCATTTAGCCTTATGTAATTTGTTCTCTTATCAAACTATGAAGAGAATGTGGTATTCTATGTAATTATAGTATATTTATCATTCTTGCTTCTTATTTTTTGTTATGATCCTTTGTTAGCTTTACATAAACATTGAGATTGTTAATCATTCTATATGCTATTTAATTCTATTAGTGAATGTTGTTTAAACTAATACTGTGCTATTAAGATAGATGAGGATTCAGGTTATCTTTTCTGATATGAGTGTTCAATTTGGTTTATAGTCTATGTTGAAATTATTAATCATGCTTTATGCTCCTTAATATTTTTTAGAAAATTTTGTTAGTACTAATTACTATGCTGTTTGGTAGAGGAATACAATCTTGGCACATCACCTTAATATTTTAAGTATTTCTCTTATGCATCATTTCTTTCCTCTTTACATCAAACCCCAAAGATGAGATCTAACTTCTTTAAAATATGGAGGTCATTTCAAGGGTCAAGTCCTACATCTTTGAAACTTCCCATGACTTTGGTGATTAGTTGCAAAATTAAGCATCAACAT
The DNA here is from genome assembly GCA_037957365.1 of Torreya grandis. Taxonomy (NCBI): domain Eukaryota; kingdom Viridiplantae; phylum Streptophyta; class Pinopsida; order Cupressales; family Taxaceae; genus Torreya; species Torreya grandis. The sequence continues at coordinate 1,407,983 of JARHVA010004820.1, read as the reverse complement.
GACCTAATAGGAAAACCAATAGTCTCAGATTGGTTTTATATCTATAGTAGACTTATGAACATAGAGAAGAGTTCAAACATGATCCAATTTGAACAAGAGCTAGTATTTCAAAGGATGTCATAAAGACATACACGTAGACCTTGATGGTTTCATTTCTAGGACCAACTGTATAAAAATGACCCTTCTCTCCACTTTTGCTCACCATGATAAACTAGTGAAGAATAATTAGCACTAGGATAAAGCTTTAATAGATTGATCTGATGGTTAAAACTACATTGATGCTAAGACCCAACTCATAATAACTTAACCCTACTATTACAACCATCAGGGAGCATTAATGAGGGAATAATGTAACTGTGTAACCACTTGAAGTGACCTGGATCAATAAAAAGGTTTAAATGAGCATAATTTATAGAAGTAGTTATAACTTTGGTTCAAATGGAGTTGATCTCATTGATTTCTCTTTTAGCACCAAGATCTCTCTCTAAAGGCCCTTTCTTTTATAAATATAGCCTTTGATATATTGTTAAGGATCCCTTAGGCTGGTATGACTAAACTCTACCAAAAATTATATTCTACACCTCTTGGAGTAATGAATAGAGCATTTTTAGTTTATTACTAATATGTGCTTAGTGTTTTTGTATTTGTTTGATATGCAAAAATGGTTTTCATCTTCCCTTTGTAGGTCCAAGTTTAACCTAAGCACTAATAAACTTTTCTTGTAGGTCATCTAGCATGTCATAATGTTGATTTTTCATGTATAGAGTGGATAGTTGATTGTAAGTGCTTCTAATGAAGCCTTACCCTCATTGCTTTCTAGCCTAAGTCCATCAAATTGACCTCTAGGTAAATCATTATTGCTTGGAAACCATTATAGAAATTACATTAGTTTTATTCCTAGTCTATTAGTGTGTTAATGAGTTTAACCTTTAGAGTGGATCTTTGAATATTTGGTACATCACCTCATTTAGAGTAGGTTTAATTCATGTATTCTCTAACTCTTTCCCCCATAAGTAGTCAGTTGGTATAAATAAGAGAATTTAAAGATACATTGAAGGAGCTAGCCCTTAAATCTAGAGGCTCATTTCCAATATAGGTACACCCACATACCTAGAAATATTCCCATATTGTCCAAATTTAGAAGAAGCTTGAACAACTTCTTCTAGGGTGCAAGATTTGGTGACAATAGTTCTCATTATCAGACCTTCTATACCTAATAATGAAATGTATTGGAAAGTGTCTGATAGTGACAAACATATTGCAAGTTTCTTACAAAATGAGGCTGAGTTTTCTTCAAGGAATCAAAGGAGGCTCAAAGAATAATTGGGTGATCAAATTATGCAACTAAGAACCAATAAGATACCTAAGGGTTTGGTGACCTTAGAAAGTATCTTCACAGAGAATTATCAAAATGAGAAAGTGAGTATGTCTACAAAAGAGGAGAATTATGAAAGAGTCTTGATCTTCAAGGACAAATTCCTCAAACTAGGTGAGGTATGTTCTACATTAGAGAAGCAAGCATTCATTGAGCCATGTAGAGAATTTCATGACATCTTTGCTTGGGAATATAATGACTTCAAGGGATTTTATCCTATCCTAGCATACCATACCATTTAGTTGGAACTTGGAGTTAACTCGGTTAGACAGAAGTAAAGACCCATCAACCCCAAGGTTGAGTAACTCATGAGGTTAGAATTGAGAAAACTCCTTAAATCTGAGATAATATTTCCCATTAAGCATTCAACATGGGTAGCTAACCTTGTGCCTATTATAAATAAGAATGGGGAGATAAGACTTTGTGTATACTTTAGAGATCTTAATAGAGTGTCACTCAAAAATCACTATCCTCTACCCTCAATGGAGTAGATTTTACAAATGGTTGCAGGTTCTCAACATTTTTCTCTTCTAAATGGATATTCAGGCTCCAATTAGATTTTAGTTAGTGAAGATGATCAGTTTCAGATAGTCTTCACTACTAAATGGGGAATTTTTCTTATAATAAGGTGCCCTTTGGTATATCCAATGTTGGTGCCACATTTCAAAGAGTAATGGGCATGGCCTTCAAAAGTTTGATCAATGAGATACTATTGGTTTATCTAGATGATATAACAATGTTTTCTATAGATGATAATGAACACATTCAACACTTGAGGCAAGTGTTGGAAATATGTAGGCAATATAGTCTCTTAATTTAAAAAAGTGCATATTTGCTATTCATAATGTTAAGCTCTTAGGACATATTATTTCCAAAGATGGTTTAACTATTGATCCTGAGTTGATAGAAGTTATTCTAGGCTTATCATTACTCTTGCATAAAAAAGGTATTCAAATTTTATTATGCAAGCCAAATTTTTTAAGGAGGTTCATTCCTAGTTTTGCATCTTTGGTGAAACCTATCACAACTATGCTCAGGAAGAACCAAGTCTTTTCTTGGACCAAAGAGGGTGAAAGTAGTTTTGAAGCCATAAAGAAAGCAATTTCAGAATTTCTTACTCTTATGAATCCTAATTTTACTATATACTTCATGTTGTATTCATTTGATAACCTTGATACTGTCTTAACCATGCCAATGCAAAAGAATAATGAGGGTGTGGAGCAACCCATCACATTCTTTAGTCAAGGTTTAGAAGATTATAAAATCTAATTCACCTTTATAGAGAAACAAGTCCTTATTATTGTAAGGGGACTAAAAAAGTTTAGATATATGGTTTCAAATAATAATATTCATGTTACGGTCTCTCATCCTAGTACCAAAGAGTTTCTCTTGAGCAAATATCTTCGTGAAAAGAGGGCAGGGTGGATCACTAAGGTAATGGAATATGATGTTGTTATCAAGGTGACAAAATTGATAAGGGTTAAGGGCCTTTGTGAAAATCCAATTTTAGATTTTCATGAGTCAAAGCAAGAGGCTCTAGTCAATCACGATTATTCCCAATTAGTTGTTTCATTGCCTCCATAAAGTTAGACATAAGATGTGATCAAATTTATTCAAAATGGTAAGTATCCTAATAATATGAGTAGATCATAAATGAGATATTTTAGATTACAATCTATTTGTTAGGCTGTGGAGCTAAAAGCTTCACTGATGCAGACATTGGAGGAGGGTGCTGAGTGTCATAGTCACCGGCGTTGGTCAGGCCAACCGACATCGGTCAGGTGGAGACAAGAAGCTATCAACGACGATCAAATATCTGTCAACGTTAGTCACCCCTAGGTAGACAGGGACCGATGTCGGTCGCCTGTGCAGTTTCAAACTGAGTTCCATGGACAGTTAGTTAACGAACCAGTTGTTTGCATGAAGAAGGCTAATTATAGTCTTGAGCTGTGGATCTACTTATTATAATTAGGTGTCTAATTATTGTTTACATGAGATATATATAATAGACTCATGGGCTATATTGTAATTTGTGCTAGAGAGTAAGAGAGCAAATATTAGCTCCTTCAGAGTGAAGAGAGCAAGGTGTGTTCCTCCTAGTGCCACAGTGCCAAGTGTGGGTGCTGGTTTGGAGAATCAGAAGGATTCTTCATGTATGTAGGATTTTGCTTAACAATTGTGCAAGGCCACATTTGGAGATCTACATGGTAAGTAAGATCATTGATCTGCAGGTGTTCGTGTGTGCAAGATCTAGGTTTACAGGTGTGTAAAACCAGGTTGGTTGGCAGGTGTGCAAGACTAGATTGATCTCCAGGTGGCAGCAAGATCAGGGAGATCAACAACACAACAGGTAGCAAGATCAGGCAAGATCTACTTAGAGTACAGTGTGTATTTAGTTGGAGAGCAAAGAGGAAGGCAAGGTAGTTCTTTCCAAAGTAAGATCATTTGAGTTGCAGGTTGTTGCAAGTTCATGGGAGATCTACTTGGAGTGCATTGTGTACTTGGTTGAGTATGTTTGTATACTTGGTGTACTGGCAGTATTGTTACTGACTGGTTGACTAGCGGTGTTGTTACTGGCTGGTGGAGGTGAACTCCAACTCTGTGTTTGAGTTGTGTGTTGGGACCGTAATTGAGAGAGTGAGCTCTTGAAGGTGAATTACTGAACACTTGGTGTGGGAAGCCTGTAAGGTGGGAAGAGTGTGGCGTCTCTTCATTTGTAATTCTTTTCTAGAAGAGTATTAATACAATTGGGTATTGTCTCTCATATTCTATGTTATTTTTGAATTCTAGTTACTTGTGCATTTTGGTTAATTTTTGCATATTAAGTTGCTTGTACATGGTAATCAATGGTGCTTTCGTGTCCTGACAGTTGGTATCAGAGCTAAGGTTGCAGGGAGCAGGTTTGTGTTTGATTACAGGTCACTCTCAGGGGTTTCTGATTAAGTGGGAGTATAGCAATGGCAGAAGAAAGTACACTAAGAATGGAGGAATTCAAAGGCATGAATGGTCAATTACGGTGTTATGAAAAGAAAGAGTAGGAAAATAAAAATTGCTGATTGGTAAAAGATCAACATGAAGGAACTGAAGAAGTAGATGTTGCAGGTGTTGCTGCACAGGATGCTCTAGGATGTTCCTTGGATAAAGTAGAATCTTGGTTTATAGATTTTGGTGCCTCTTTCCATGTAGCCCCAATTAGAGGGGTTGGTGAGCCTTGTCAAAGAATTGGCAAAGGGGAAGTGAAGTTGAAATTGCAGGCGACCAACACATGGGTGTTGAAGGAGGTCATGTAGGGCCTAGTTCTGAAGATGTGGCTAATTACTTCAGGAAAGTTGGGTGATGAGAGATGCACAAAAACTCTCATAGCAGATGCACTTGAATTAGTGTGTGGTAAGAAAGCAGGTACTCTTTATCTACTTGCTTGTATTACTGATTCTTCTTTTGTTGCAAAGATGTGGCTTTATAGGCTTGGTCACATGAGCAAGAAGGAGATGCATGTTCTTAAAAAGAAGTCAGATGTCTTTGACAGACTTAAGAACTAGAAAGCCTTGGTGTTTCTAGAGGAGATGATAGACAGAGATCAGTGGAGAAGGCTGGACATCTCTGAGCAGGGTGGTTTGGATAGGGTTTTGATCCATAGAGAGCTCACGGGTAAAAAGTCATCACTCACAGGTGAACATAGTTACCAGCATCAGTGAAGGGGAATCGGTGTCAAACAGATAGGTGTCGATGTCGGTCATGTGCAGACCAAAGCCAGTGGTGTTAGGTAGGGTGGCTGCTGGTGTTGGTCAGGGAACTGACGTTGGCAACCAGGTAAGACTGACGTTGATCAAAAAATCAGTGTTGGTAGAAAGGACAGTCTCATGAAAACTAACATCAGTCAGATGTAGACTGTGTGGTGACCGAGGTCGGTCACTGAGACAGATTTTGGGTGGACAACAAGCTGTTAAGGAGTCTTAAATGCCCATATGGAGGACTGAAAGGGTAAGTAAGCCTCAAATTCGTTGTTCCTCTTCTTTATACTCGTTGCTCACTGCAGAGTAGGAAGGATCCAGAAAATAGTGGGAGCATGGCATGAATAGAATGCAAAACCAAATGGGAGATTTGGTAGGGTTGTCAACCAGTATGAAAGCACTGAAAGACGGATGGATACCTTAGTTAAAGAATAGAGAGAATGGACACGTGAGACGGAAGGCCAGGTCATATGGTCTTGAGGAAGATGTAAGACAGTGGTACAGGGTTTGACAGGTGGATGACAAAGCATGGCTTTAGTCAATGTCAGTGTAACCATTATGTTTATCTTACTAGGTTGGATAATGATTGTAACATTATCTTGTTATTGTATGTGGATGGTATTCTAGCTAGCAGGTTCGTATATACAGGGTTTTGCTGAGTTAAGGGTAAGGTTAGTTCAGTGGCATGTCATGAGGAATTTGGAGCAGCAAAATTCTTTGGCATGAGAGACATGGAAGATCACAGGGTGATTTTGTCTCTAGTGGGAGCTGATGTGAATCATGTGTTAGCAAGGTTCAATACGCAGGATGCAAAACCAGAGCACACCAAGGGCTAGACAGTTCAGTGTCTAAAATCACATGAGGTCTGGTATAGACCTGAGTTTTCCCCAGTAGTGGGAGTTGTCAGAGAGTTAGGAGCCAATTCAGAGAGGTGGGTTCTCAGGTATTTGAGAGGGACCAATAGTAGGTATACATGCTATGCAGGGTCAGGGCTTCACTACATGGTTTGTAGGTTCGGATGTGGCAGGTTACTTGGATGACAGGAGGTGCACCACATGATTTGTGGTGGTTGGTCTTCAAGGTTGAGCTTGAAGAGGGATACAAGCTAAGAAGCAAATTAGATGGGGTATAGGTACAGTGCAGCTATTTATCTCCAAGTGGGAGATTGTTAGGTTGTGGAGGTAAAAGCTTCACTGATGCAGACACTGGAGGAGGGTGCTGAGTGTCACATTCACTGATGTCAGTCAGGCCAACCGATGTCGGTCAGGTGGAGATAGGAAGCTATCGATGATGGTTAGATATTGGCTGACATCGATCACCCCCAGGTTGACAGGGACTGACGTCGATCACCTATGTGGTTCTAAGCTGCGAGTTCCACAGACAGTTCATTAACAAACCAGTTGTTTGCATGAAGAAGGCTAATTATAGTCTTGAGCTACAGATCTAATTATTGTAATTAGGTGTCTAATTATTGTTTGCATGAGATCTATATAATAGACTCATGGGCTATATTGTAATTTGTGCTAGAGAGTAAGAGAGCAAATATTAGCTCCTTCAGAGTGAAGAGAGCAAGGTGTGTTCCTCCTAGTGCCACAGTGCCAAGTGTGGGTGCTGGTTTGGAGAATTAGAAGGATTTTTCATGTATGTAGGATCTTGGTTAGCAGGTGTGCAAGGCCACGTTTGGAGATCTACATGGTAAGTAAGATCATTGATTTGTAGTTGTTTGTGTGTGCAAGATTTAGGTTTATAGGTGTGCAAAACTAGGTTGGTTGGTAGGTGTGTAAGACTAGATTGATCTATAGGTGGTAGCAAGATCAAGGAGATCAACAACACAATAGGTAGCAAGATCAAGCAGGATTTACTTGGAGTACGGTGTGTACTCAGTTGGAGAGCAAAGAGGAAGGCAAGGTAGTTCCTTCCAAAGTAAGATCATTTGAGTTATAGGTTGTTGCAAGTTCATGGGAGATCTACTTGGAGTGCATTGTGTACTCGGCTGAGTATGTTTGTATACTCGGTGTACTGGCAGTATTGTTAGTAACTGGTTGACTGGTGGTGTTGTTACTAGCTGGTGGAGGTGAACACCAACTCTGTGTTTGAGTTGTGTGTTGGGACCGTAATTGAGAGAGTGAGCTCTTGAAGGTGAATTACTAAACATTTGGTGTGGGAAGCCTGTAAGGTGGGAAGAGTGTGGCGTCTCTTCATTTGTAATTATTTTCTGGAAGAGTATTAATACAATTGGGTATTGTCTCTCATATTCTATGTTATTTCTAAATTCTAGTTATTTGTGCATTTTGGTTAATTTTCGCATATTAAGTTGCTTGTACATGGTAATCAATGGTGCTTCTGGGTCCTGACACTATTCCCTTTTGTCTTGTGGATGTTGTGATTTTTAGGAGGGACATCAATGGTGTGCTATTCAGATGCATTGATAATGATCAATTTGTTGTGTTGCTCAAGAAGTTTCATGATGGGACAGTAGGATGACATTTCTCTCCAAGAATCACAACTACCAAGATCATGAGGGATGGATATTATTGGCCCAACCTATTCAAGGATTGCCATGCTTGGGTAAGAAGGTGTGGACAATGTGATTTCTTTATAGGAAAACAAAAGATTTTAGCTCTTCCTTTGAAGCCTATCCAAGTTGATCAACCTTTCATGCAATGGGGTCTTGATTTCATTGGCATGATAAATCCCCCATTAGGTGCTAGTCATAAATGGATACTCACAATAATGAAATATTTTACAAGATGGGTTAAGGTAGTAGCATTGAAAGAAGCTAACGAGAATGTTTTCTTTGAGTTATATGAGAGCCTTATAACAAGGAACTCCTACTATCATTTCAAATAATGCTCTTGATTTTATGGGTGCTAAGACAACTGATTGGGCAAATAGTAATGGCATATTCTTGAGTACCTAATCTAACTATTACCCTCAAGTTAATGGCTTGACTAAATCTACTAATAAGAATCTGATCAAAATTATCAAAAGAACATTGAAGTGTAAACAAAGAGCTTGAAACACCAAATTGAAGATAACCTTATGGGTTGATAGGATAACTCCAAAGAGGTCAATAGGGAACTCTCCTTTTGTGCTTGTATATGTAAGGGAAGATATGTTGTCTATCTCTCAAGATTTTCCTACCTTAGAGTTAACACATCAACTAGAGTTGCTTGAGAATAACCCAATAAAGGTGAGATTGACAAAATTAATGAAGTTGTAAGACATTAGAGATAAATCTCATCAAGCTATGGAACATCACCAAGTACTAATGAAGAGGTTTTTTGACAATAAGGTATCTCCTAGATCATTTCAAGAAGGTGATATAGTATTGAAATGGGATGAAGGTAGAGCAAAACCACAGAGACATACCAAATTTGATACCCTATAGAGCAGACCATATGTCATCAACAAGTGCAAGTAAAGCAAATGTTTTTAGTTAGCAAGGATGAATGGAGAAGATTTGCCTATCCCTATGAATGGGATACATTTGAAACCCTACTATTGAGAACTGAAGGTTAGTTTTGTAAATATTAGATTAGGTGTGTGTTTTATTTTTTGTTGTGTTATGTTTAATAAGTGATCATGAAGCACATGTGTGTTTATTTCTTTGTGTATTGTTCCTATTGTTTTCTATTTTTTGGTGTGTTATAGAGGTATTTTTTATGTCAAGCACGTATACTTGTGACTTCATATCTGAATGGGCAAGATTAGATAACTAGTCATGGCATAACAAGCATGCCACCCTTAGGAAATCACCAAAAATGTTGACTATTTTTACCTCAGGCCAAAATGGGTCAACACCCTATAATCAAAATCTAGTATAAGAGATTTTTATAATGTCATAAGATATGTTTTATCTCATTTTATTTGATTTCATATGTCATTATAGCTTTGGTCATAGTCTATCTTAGTCCTTGTGTCATTTGGTGTCTTAAGGGTCATTTTAGAATCATATATGCAAGTGGTAGTTTTTATGGTGTCCAAATAGTTAAGAACATGGAAAGAGTTTACACAATCCTTAAGAAGTTAATTTGAGCTTTCAAAGATCAAGCGGTAGTTTAGGAACAAGCTTTGTGAAGCCATATCATCATAAGGCGGTTATGAGGAACCATACTAGATAACTTGTGCAATTTATAAATTTGCTCAAAAAGCCTTTTGTGACCATCAAACCATGTATTATCAATTTTATTAGTTCCAAGATCATTCTTTATAGGTTTCATATCTTGATGAATCTTCTATCTCGATAGCTAAGCCTTCAAAGTTTAACTTATTGAGTTTAAGGGGCCGAAATATCTTACATGTCACATGGAAGCACACTAGATAAAGTGTTTGTGCATTTGATAAATGCACCTCAAAAATCCTTGTGACCTAAAATATTATAGTGCTATGGATTTCTTCATGTCAAGAACATGCTCTATAAATTTCAAGTTTGTGTGAGCTTCCTATCTCAAGTTATGATCATTCTAAGTTGGACTTACAACATAAGAGGTTCATGTTAATGTCAAGTTTGAGGTTCGCAAAGTAATTGTTTGGGTTCAAAATCCTTTAAAATGTTTAAATTTGATCAAGATATAATGGTCCGCATGAGATCTCATACTGACACATGAGATCTAATGGTTAATGTTGGGATTAAACAAGTCAAAAGGCCCTTGGGTTAAAACACTTTAAAAGGCTACAAGTTGGACAAGATCTGATGGTGCAGATCAACTGAGTAGAGATCCAATAGTGCGTGTTTACTAATAAGAAACAAGGCCCAATATAAATCAATAGTTATCATTTTTTCATACCAAATATCTAACAATGAATATGAATTGATAGGAAAGTGGGGCCAGGTAGATCGAAGGCTCACATTGCTTCATACATTAGGATCTAACGGTGTGAGAGAAGTCAAGAAGTCAGTAGGGATCTATGAGGCTAATGGGAATAAGGATGGGTTAGAACATTTTTGTTGTCCTAAACAATTTTTGATGAGCAATGTTGAGCCAAGGACTAGTTTTCAATGAAAGTAAACAAGGTCTTGCAGGGTCATCGATCCACTATTATAATTTGATCAAACACCATTAAAGGGACACATTGATGTAGTTAGGTTAAAGGACATAAAAGGACCACCATTAAAGCTTAATATGGACCTCTAAATCAAGGGTTTATGTCATGAAGGGTTAATTCTATGACTACATTCACCATTGTTAAAAGAAAAACCTATGTACATGATGAGTTCTCAGTTTCTATGGATGCTTGAAGGCAAAAATGGGTCTATTTGGACCTAATAAGAAAACTAATAATTTGAGATTGGTTTTTCATATATAGTGTACCTATGAACATGGGTAAGAGTTTGAGCATGATCTATTTTGAATAAGAACTAGCATTTCAAAAGATACCATGAAGGCATACACGTAGAACCCAATGGTTTCATCTCTAGGATTGACTATATGAAAAGGACCCTTCTCTCCACTTTTACATGCCATGATGAACCAATGAAGATTAGTTAATACCATGACAAATTTATAATAGATTGATTTGATGTTTACAACTACATTAATTCTAGGACCTAGCTTAGAACAACTTGATCCCACTATTTTAACCATCAGAGAGCATCAATGAGGGAATAATGTAACTATGCAACCACTTAAAGTGACCTGGATCAATCAAAAGGTCTGTATGAGCATACTTTGTATAAATAGTTGTGACTTTGGTTCAAGTGGAGTTGATCTCATTGATTCCTCTTTTAACATGAAGGTCTCTCTCTCTAAAGGCCCTTTCTTCTATAAATATAACCTTTGATCTATTATTAAGGATCCCTCAGGTTGATATGACTAGACTTTGCCAAAAAATGTATTTTGCACCTCTTGGAGTAATGAATAGAGAATTTTTAGTTGTTTAATAATCTATTCTTAGTGTTTTGTGTTTGTTTGATAAGTAAAAATGGTTTTCATCTTCCCTTTGTAGGTCCAATTCCAACCTAAGTGCTAATAAAATTTTCTTGCAAGTCATCTAGCATGTCTTAATGTTGATTTCTCAAGTATAGAGTGGATATTTGACTGTAAGTGCTTCTAATCAAGCCTTACCCTCATTTCCCTCCAACCTAAGTCTATCAAATTGACCTCTAGGTGAAGAATTATTGCTTATAAACCATTGTCGAAACTAAATTAGTTCTATTCCTAGTCTATTAGTGTGCTAATGAATTGAACCTTGAGAGTGGGTCTTTAAATATTTAGTGCATCACCTCCTTTAGATTAGGTTCAATTCATACATTCTCTAAATATTTTCCCCATTATTAATCAGTTGGTATAGATAATATAATTTAAAAATACATTCAGGGAGCTAGCCTTAAAATCTAGAGGCTCATTTCCAGTATAGGTATACCCACATACCTAGAAATGTTCCCATGTTGCCCAAATTTGGAAGAAGCTTGAACAACTTCTTCTAAGGTGCAAGATTTGGTGACAGTAGTGACCTTGGGGGAAAATGGGTTAGTGGGCACATGGTGTCAAGCTAACCCGAAAGAACGCTCTATCAATGATCACTACCTACATATCTAATACTCCAAAAGGGCCCCAAACAGATGTAGTTTTCCCTTACATGTTTGTTTGTGTGTGAATCATGCAATATGTGGAAATCAAGCACAATAATGACCTAACTTATAACTTGGAAAATCAGGTTCTTAGGTTACTCCTTTAGTACTTTATACCTATGTATATGTTATCCTTATGAACCTATGTATATGTTATCCCTATGACTGATATTAAAATAATAAAATATAGGGAAGCTTTACTTTATTGAGTGCTTGATTGAATGGTTTGATAATTTGCCTTAGGTCTTTTCTAGGTGTCTACTAGGTAAGGAATGAATGAGGGTTGATCTTATATTTATATCAATCCCTTTGGAGAAATAACTCACATTAAATCACTTAGGCCAACCATTATGATACATTTCATTTGTAAGTTAGATGACTTTCAAGTATTGGACATGTGCATCAAAGTAGGACACCTGCATCGATGTAGGTGTTTGTCCTAGATGTTAGTGTCCAAGGAACATGAGAGTAGATACATGCCCATAACTTTTAAGGGAATATGATAAGTACATTTTAAGCATTTTGACCAAGATATAAGGTCTAGGTAATCAACATAAGATTGGTCAGACTAAGAGATAGGCCAAGGGGCACAAGATAGAGTAGATCTAAGACTTTTAAAAGTAGAAAAGGTCTAAGACTGAGAAGAACAACCAAGGTCTCATCTAAATTCCCCCTGACCCCCGAACCCCCCCCCCCCCCATTTAATCTATTATGGAATTATTGGTTTAATGGATAATAAATATATACATGGGTGTGTATAACACACTTTACCTTTGCTTAATTCCAAATTGAGTGCTTTGTTGGTGATTGACCCACAACCAAGACATGTTATAGTATATAATCAATGCATATAATTTGAAATTGAAAGTATTGAAATTGAAAGAGCAAGGTTTAGGAGTACACATGTGTATCAATGTAATCACCTTGTCTATTGGCAAGTTTATTTGAAAAGATATATCATTGTAAGGCTCTAAAACTAAGATTAGGACATATATATATATATATATAAATCTGGAAAGTTTATATATCTAAGGAGATAGAGAGAGATATTGGAAGGCACATGTCCCCAACCTTGGAGATAAAGGTGGGTTGACACTCGATATTTGATATTAGCTCAACTATGTAACCCAATGATACTTATAACCTAGTGAGGGTGGATAATACAATAATACAAAAAATTGAGAAGATTGAGTGATTTAATCACCTCAATCATACCAAAAGTGAACCAACTACTATAGTAAATTGGCTCAATACAGTCCATAATAGTTTGTCTTAGGTATTAGTGCATAAAAGTCCATGATATGATGATAATCCATACAAGAGTTTTAAAATTTTGAACTAATTTGAATTTTTTAATATTAAACACACACTACATAGAATATGCCCCTTAGATATGTCTTATGTTTAAAATATGTATAACAATGTTATCGATGTATATAATTCTACCACAACTATCAATCTGAATCATATAACTATGTGCTTTGGCCAATTCAAAAACTATGTAAGTGTAGAGAACATGTTTCCAAAGTATACCCCCACTATTTATAGAGAAATGTGAAAATTGAAATAAGTACTAATGTGGAAACATGTTTCCAAAACATGTCCCCACTACAATATGGAGATGTTGAATACTGAATAAGTTTGGATAACATGCTTCCAAAACATGCCCCCACTGAATCTAAATTTTTTGCTAAGTTTGGAGAACATGCTTTCAAAACATGCCCCCAATGTAATCTCAAGATGCTGAATACTGAATAAGTGTGGAGAAGATGCTTCAAAATCATGCCCCCACTAAATCTAAAAATTGTGTCAAGTGTGGAGAACATGTTTCCAAAACATGCTCACATTGTAATATGGAGATGTTAAATACTAAATAAGTGTGGATAACATACTTCCAAAGCATGCCCCCACTGATATGCCCACCTTTTGAAGTGAGGTAAGAATAGAAACTGGTAGTTACCTCACCTCAAAACAATAAGACAACTGCATAATATGTGAATGGAACCATGCAATATATATAAGGAACAAGTTTAGGTAAACATAACATTGAAGTGCATGAAACATTGTTATCATGTGAAAGCTTCAAATACATGATAAAGATCATGACAACATCTAGGTAGAAAATAGGATAAGTTAAAAAAATAAACAAGCACACACACAATAATAATCAAAGGAAAGTCAACATACAATGGCCCTAGGAGACCACAAACAAGGGGCATGTTCAAATTCCACACAATTGAAGGAACATGACTTAGTCAATTTCCACAAAATCAAGGATGACATATTCAAATGTCTATACAACAAACAATGACATGTTCAAATGTCAAAGAAAGCACACATAGGCATGAAGGCCACAAACAAAAGAGAATATTCAAATTCTAGAACAAGCAAGACAATGGCAAGGTAAGACACTCAAGGAAGTGCATAAAGGAAATCATAAGCAACCAATATAAACATATCATAATAGCCTATGGATCAAATATGTTATCAAAAAATGTTAAGTGCATAGCATATCAAGTACCTTGTGAAAGATATAATCATGGATAAAGGCATGTGTAAGTACATATAAGCTCAAACATGACAATGAAAAGTTATTCTTAAACCATATATAACCTTTGAGTATCATGATCAAAGAAGCAAATACCCCCAATGTGCACATGACATGAGTAGAGGGAAGTCCCAACATTCAAAATAGGAATAGATCATGTATTTGTGTATGCTTGTATCATACTCACATAAAAGTGTGACAAACATGTGTATGTAAGAGCAACTAATATGCTATCCATTTGCATGAAACTAACGTATAATGCCAAGGAACTAATAGAGTATGTAGGTGCTGAGAGCATTTTTGGGTTTTTTAAGTTTTTTGATTTTTTTGGTATTTTTAGAATATTTGAAGGTGTCTAATCAAGGAAGTCCTCAACATCAAAAGGTGTAGTACCACCTAGAAAATTTATCAAGCTTTGTTTATAGTGATGTAATGCCACCTATTCAATGTTTTTATCTAATGGTTTACCTAAATCCAATGGTGCATGCAAATAATCATACCCATCATGTTTTATGAAAATATATGTACTCGTATCAAGAAAAGTAACACACATGTTTGTATTATCTAGCTTAGCATTCCATTGAATTAGTTAATTTTGTCCAAACTTTAGTTTCAAATGTGGTTCATGGTCTAATATCCATATATTGGAAGGTTCTACACATGGGCCACAAGCTATAGGTAACCAAATGTATCATTGAGATCATGGTATTAATGGAGAGTAAATTAGTTCATCTATAGTATGTCCCAATTGTGTGACAAATGTGGTGACACAAGTTATATCCCACTTGTTATTACCAAATTGGAGATGGTGGCAATATACCCCATCAATATTAGCAGTAATAGTTAAGCCTTAATTCTTTGATCATTTTGAGAGATAATTCTCTTCTGAAAGATATGAAGGATTTGGCCTTTTTCTCTTATCAAACATAATGTGTATGCAGTCTTCATCCTTATTTTTCTAAATTAGTTTCTTCAATGCCTCACATTGATTGGTATTAAGACCAATGATCTGATGACATTTACAATATGGTACCCTATCTTCTTTAGGTAAAAATCTACTACGTGATTTGTGTATGGTAGAAGGCAAATACATCATTATATGTTTAAGTAACATACATAACATGGTATCTGGAGCATCTTATTATGTCATGATATGTAAAATTTATTGTGAAGATTTTTGAGAAGATTCCACATTGTTCATGTGATGAATTTACATTTGACCCTTGTAAGGTTGACTCAATGTTTTCCACCAAGAGGGATGCATAGTATAAAAAGTATTTACATGTTTATATACTATTTTTATTTTTACCTTATCTGGATTCAATTTTGTATCTTTTGAAAGTGGATATACATTATATGTACTGGGACATGTAGATTCAAATAGTATGCAAAAGGTGATCAAGTGGATCAAATTTTAGTTTTCACATTTTCTGATATGTCATATCGTAAGTGGTATCATAATCACTAGCATAATAATCTAAAACATGGCCATATTTCTACTCATTAATGACCAATAAAGGAAGCTCAAATGGTAGGGGCTCTTATGGTTCTATTGGCTCCTTTATTAATGGTTATTGCTCTTCATGTGCATATATGTATACCTTAGTATTGATTGTATTATTTACATCTTGAGACAAATGAACTATTGTACTTGACTCACCTATTTCATACAGGTGTATGTGCTCAAGAGGAATGCATCATTTAGGTGGTACCACTATAAAAATGCCTTTACTTTTAGAAAGTATCATTTTACAAAATTTGAAAGGTTCATCATTAACAGGCATAGAAAATAAGGTTCCATCATGTATGGATTTTACACATCAGTGAAGTGTAGATGGGATGACTTCTATTGAATGTATCCAAGGTCTACCCAAAAGTAAATTATAATGGAATGATTGAGACATTACCTTAAAAGTAGTTGAAACTATTTTTGGTCCCAATGTCACATCTAATGTGATTTGACCAACTAAAAGGATATGTGAATTGTCAAATCCTTTTATGTGCATAACCATTTTTTGAATAAGATTGGTGCTAATACCCATGGTGGTTAGGAATTTTATGCTATAAATGTTTAGGCTCGATCCATTATCAATGAGCACCCTTTTGATGCCTTTGTTTTACATGGTCACTTGTATGAATAAAGGAAATTTTGGTCAATAATATCTTTGGATTGTAAATATATTGGATCAAAGGTAATGAACTTGGCATTATTCTTGAAATATTTCATGATATCCACAAAATAATCAGGCTCAATATTACTTGGAACTTGTGTCTCACGTAATGCCTCGTATATGATATCCTTATAAACATTATATTTCTTTAAGAGCTAAACGATTGAAATTTTAGCATGTGTATTGTTTAATTGGTAAATGATGTCATATCTCTTAGATTTTATTACAATCTTAGGTTTAGGAGGCACCTATTGTATATTAATAGGTGGCATAATGGCTTGAGCAATGTTACTTGTTTGAGTAATAATAACATGGACCGTAAAATCCAATATAAACCATAGGAAAATAATGGGTGTGAGATAGTAGCTATCATTAAAATATGATTTAAGTGTAACAAATGGTTGGAAGTATGCATATTGGCATCTAGATAATAGCTCTACAACATTGTAAGAGGAATTTTGAAGAGAGATCAAATGTTGTTTCCACTTTAAAATCATCTCATGATGTGTATGAATTTTCTTAATTTTTTTGATAAGGGAAGTGATATATCAAACCATAAAGACTATCACAAATTATAACCTAAAATGGGTGATAGATGCATCTATGTTACACATATTTTATAACAATATAGGATCAACACTAGAAAATTCAAAAAACCCTAATTGACCTAAGTTTTGGAGTTCAAAGTTCAGGTTCACCAAATGTTTAACCCTAAAAATATCTATTAAGGTTATCTAGGGTTAAAGGGGATAGAGATAGCCTAAGGTACAAGGGTGATAAATTATCTCTATCATATTCCAATTAGATGCTAAACTCATATGTAACATATACTAAATTTATTAAACTGAGGCAAGCTAAAAATAGTAAGTATAACTATGCTAGATATGTAAATGAAAAAAAAAATAATGTACTTAGCTAGTTATGATGATAACATATTTTTGGATTAAGAATAGGTAGGAAGCAGATTGGAAGAAAATTTTGGAACAATCACCAAATTCTAGATTGAGTGCCTCTAGAGCTATGGATAATTTGATGATCAATGCCTCATATTTGGCTATATTTTTGGTGTAAGAAAAGGCTAATATATAATAGAAAGGCATGCATTCACCATCAGGGGTACAAAATAAATAAATGTTAAAAATATCTATTGGGGTTTTCTACATTTTGTTCCATTGAATAACATTGTCCATGGATTAGAAGATATATTATATGACTCAAACTCATCCCATAAATATTTAAAGAATGGAAAATAATTTGGTAAGGGAGACATAACCAAATGGTTAGATATGACTTGACCTTTTATTAACTTTTGGGCTACAAATTTTAGATAAAACTCTATAAGATTCATCACCCATTTTGTGATGTAGCCAGTTAGGTACATTTTATTCATAAGGAAGCTTAAGGGATCTTATTTAATTATAACAAGAACCTCATTATTGAGCAAATAATTTTTTATCTTTTGAGTAGAAAAAATTGAGGCTAAACATAATTTTTCCATTCATAATCTGCTAGTTATTGACTTATATAATATATTGCATGCTCTTTGTGATTACCATCAAATTGTGCTAATAGGGTCCTAAGGGCTTCACAGGTGGCTGATATGTATATAAGTAGTGGCGTATATATAATAGGAGGTATAAGTATTGGTGGGTTTGATAAACATACTTTTATTTTATCAAAAATTTGTTGACACACATCATTGCATATGATTTTTTTGTCCTATTTAGAAAAATCATGAAAGGAATTGCTTTATCAGCCAACTGAGCAATGGAACATCAAATAGCCTAAATTCATTCCTACAAACATTACAACTATTTTATATTGGTTGCTGGTGGCATTTATACAATGGATTTTACCTTTTTTGGATCAACCTCAATGCTTCACTAAGAAATAATGTATCATAAGAGCTTTCCCAAAGATACCTCAAAGACATTTTTTTGGATTTAATCAAACATTAAACTTTCACAAGCGCTCAAATATTTTTCACAAATCAATAGCATGGTCCTTATAATGTTTGGATTTTTTGAGTAAATTATCAACATAATCCTCAAAAAATTTATGTATAAAATCATGAAATATTTGAGTCATGGCCTTTTGATATTTGGCTCCTGCATTTTTAATCCAAAAGGCATGACTATATAACAAAATACACCCCAAGGAATGATACGGTCTTTTCTTGATTTGTGGGGTTAATTTTGATTTGGTTATATCCTATGAATCCATCCATAAATGAAAATGTCCCATATCTAGCTATATAATCTAAAATCATGTTGATATTAGGTAATGTAAAATCATCTTTAGGATAAACCTTGTTTAAATTATGATAATTAGTGAAATAATGAATGTCACCATTAGGTTTTGTAACATGGACGATGTTGGACACCCAGTTGGAATGTGCAATGGCTCTTATAAAGCTGACATCTAAGAGATTTTGATTTTTTTTTACCAATAATGCCACTTTAGGATGCATTTTTAA
Organism: Torreya grandis; assembly: GCA_037957365.1. Lineage (NCBI taxonomy): Eukaryota > Viridiplantae > Streptophyta > Pinopsida > Cupressales > Taxaceae > Torreya > Torreya grandis. The sequence goes on along the minus strand of JARHVA010004820.1, from coordinate 1,389,108 downwards.
TTTTTTAATTTTATCAATTTTGCATCTATGTACCATAATATGTTATGCATTGTGACTAGTGAATCAATCCCAAGCATATCCAAATAATCCCAAGTAAAGAGTTTGGGAAAATCATGGAGGACCTGTTGATAGGTTTTTCCTTCATCATCCTACATCATTACAACAAGTAAAACTAGTCGAGGGTCCTTATCCATTCCAAAGTTATATTTTACTATTTTTTGTTTAACAAAGCAAATCTCTCTATGATAAATGGTGTGGTAGGAATAGTGTTTGATGTGTCATGTTGGACATTGGTATCATTACTCTCACCAAATTAAACATTGGCAAAGGTGGCATGAGAAAACCTATTCTTATGATAGAAGGAAGGATTATCCTCATATGCCCCTAAGTGCTTTAGTAATGATTCATCATTGGAGAAATCATCTAGTTTCAATTTTTTTAAGGAAGTACCCTTATCAATTAGATAAGTTTTGACCAATTGGAGCTCAGTTGTATATATTAATACATTTTGTTTTTGCCTTTTTAAAATAAGTTTTACTATGAGAGATATGCTTGTGTATTATAGCTTTTTTTAGAAAAACCCAAACCTTGCTAGTTTGTATTATTTGAAGGAGAAATGGGTTGAGCTATGAATTACTCATTTTTACACAATCCTTGTCCCTTGTACCCATATTTGAGAAACATTAAGAACCAAAAGTAGGATTATAGGATTGTGGTGTAGTATTATTAGTTTATTAGACCATTGCATAATGTTTGAAGGGATTATTATCTATTGGACATGTGTAAATGAATCCATGATGACTAAATTTTAAACATGCATACAATGTAGAGGGAACCACATACATCTCATGTATCTAAAACCATCCTAAGAGACTGTTATAATTCAAATCATTTGGCATAACTTGGCACAAAGTAATATATAGGGGCCCACAATAATATTCAATGTTATTTTCCCCAAAACTCATCATGAAATATTATAAAATACCTTGATACTCATATTAGATGGTTCTAAATCTAAAGTTTTGATTCTAATTAGGGAGAGAAAGGATATGTTGCAAATCTTGCACCCTGAACTGTTGTCCATAAGAACTCATTTTATCATTTTTATAAACACACACCTGGATATAAATAATAAATAAACTAATTAATAAGATGTTGAGGTGGTAAATACTCATTTTAAAAGGATATATTATACTTGATATACTTGATGAAATTTAAAATAAAGGCCACATACGTTGGTTTGACATTACAAGGGAGTATAGTTATGCACAATGCATCTAAAAGGACATCCTTGTAATGGGATGAATGGTGTAGCAAGTCAAAAAGTGAAGTTTTAGTAGTAGTATCCTTGGATTTGGTGGTAATATGACATGGGGAGGATTATTGTTTCATACACTCCCTTCAGTGCTTTATAGTAATAGGTGAAATCTCATTGTAAACATTATAATAAGGAGTATGCAAAAATACGGGTTTAGAACTCCTTATAGATCAGATTGATTTAATCAAGCATGAGATATAACAAGTGACGACCACTATAAGGTATTGGAACATGAAATAATTAATAGAGATATCCATATTTAAAATGATTTTAAGAAAAGATAAGTTCTAATTCATTGCAAATTTGAACACTCTATTTTTAGGATTAATCAAAAAATAAAATGTGTTTCAGAAAAAGAAAAAGAAGTCCCTAAAGTAGCTAGGGTTATAAGCTCAAAGGTTAGGTTAAAAAAATGTTTAAACCTAAAAATATAAATTAGAGAATCTAAGATTAAAAGGGATAGAAATATCTTAGGGCATAAGGATCATAAACTATCTCTATAACAGGCCAATTAAATGCTAAATTCAGATATAACATATACTAAATTTATTAAATTGAGATAGGATAAAAATGGTAAGTACATTTATGATAGATATGGTGTAGACACCTAAAAAGTGTCTAACCCTTGGTCTTCCTCTCTCCCCTTGGTCCCTTGCCACTTAGACTATCCCTAACCTACCTAGGTCTTATTAATTGAAAATAATCATCTATTTTTAATTAAATAAGACCATTTTCCTTCTCCTTGCCACCTCGCCATCCTAGATACCTTCCTTGGATCCCTTTTATTCCCCACATGGCCATTTAATGCCTAAGACTCCCATTCCAATCTCTTCACTCGCCCATTTAACCCCCGTCGACCGTTTCATCCTTGCATTCATTTGACCCGGCGGTTGGGAAATGGATGAAAGGCTATTTTTAGCCTTTCTCCGGCATTTTAACCGTCGACGTCGGTCAACCGTCGACCGACGTCGGTGATATTGCCGGCATCGGCACCCTTCATAACGGCTTCTTCACTATTATCTCCTCCTCTTCGCTCTCTGCGTCTCTCTCTCTGGCATCCCGACTCTTGAACCTTCATATCAAACCCTTGCATCCGTCCTTCCACTTGACCTCTCTGCCAATCAATCTAACTCTCTCCCTCAGGTACACAGCAAACTTTTGCAAGTGAACAACAGGGATTCTCCATCAGCAACAGGCTTCACATCCGGCATCATCAGCAACAAGATCACCACCTTCTTCAGCAGGGCACATGTATGTTCTCTGTTTATTTTCTTTATGCTTTTTAGTCATCTGCTTTTAAACTAGATTTAGCACACCCTCAGACCTGACTGTCACCCAGACCCGGATTCCTATCTCCCAAATTGGCTTCCTCTATCTCTCTGTCCCTCTCTGTCCTTTTGGCCCCCTAACTAACTAAGACCATCCTCAAACCAGACCCAGAGCAGACTCAGACCTTCGTCCACAGACCCGTCCCCAGACCAAGCCCAGACCAGACTCTGTCCAGACTCGACTAGATCCTGCCTAAACCCCGTCCAAGCCTATTTCCCCGACCGATGCCGGTCATTACCCCCACCGATGTCGGCAGATTAACCGACATCGGCAGACCCGACAACCGACGCCGGTAATACCACCGACGCCGGCAACTGAAACCAGTTTGACAGCTTCTTCCAGGTAAGCCTTTGCTTCCTTTTCTCTTTCAATTTGCTATCATTTCAATCTATTTTAGCATTCTGTCATTTATCAGTCATTTATCTCTTATCAAAATAGTGGGTTGACCTCCCTTAAGGAAGTTCTCATACTTCTGGGAACAGGCTTCTGCCCGGCAACCCACTGTCTATCCATCTAACGTTTTCTTGTCCAAGTTCTTCTTCTTTGCAGGTGTCATTCCTCCACAGCCAAAGAGGGGTGCTCACAAGCGTCTGGATTACGGTGCGCGATCTTCATCCAGGTACTTCACATGCCTTGTCCATTATTCTTTAGTTTCTTCTCTCTCTTGAATCTGAAAAAGCAAAATTTGAATAGAAACATTCTGGCACGCCCGGTGGGACCCTAGGTTCCTCCTGGGTTCCTTTTCTTCTTCATTCATTTAGGAGCATTAGGTTCTTGCCTTTTCTCCTCCTTCTTTTCTTCTCAATGACACTATAAGCAGGACTAAAACGAATCGTTCTTCCTTGCATTTCTAGACTAGTCTAAACATCATACTCCCAACCCTTTCTCAAACTTGTCTTCATAACAAACATCACATTTCGACTTGGGCATTAAAACACTTTGCATTCATTTCTGCTTGTGCTTGCATCTTCTTAGTCCACATCTAGTAACTTAGACGCATATTGAATAAACCGTAGACACTTGATGTTACACTACCAAACCACATGCACTAAAATGAACATAAAACTTACTTGAGACAAGGCCCGACTGGGATTTCATCACCCAGCGGATACCTTACCCGTCCCGGTGACCCTACTTGGATTTCATCACCAAGGGGGAAGCCCACTCCGTTCTCTGGCGGAGGATAAACTCTAGGCGAGGTATATCTTGGCTAAGCGAGACCAGCTAACCACTGGAATCGTGAAGTGAGGGGAGCTTGCTCCTTAGCACCAGGCCACGTACCAGACCCTAACACAGATTTTTGAGCACCTAAAACAACACCTGAAACCATCTTTTAGACTGCCTTCTTCTAGGACCCTTCTTGTAGCCAATCTCCCCAAACATTCATCTAAGGCATAAGCCACAGCTTCTAGAGTTAATTCCTAGGATTTATCGCTTAGGCTTGTCTGTCTCTCTCTGTTTTCCTCTTCTCATCTGTTTGTTTGAGTAAGTGAGGACGCTTTCTTCATTGTTTTCCCAAGAATCTTCAAATCTTTTGGTTCTCTGGAAAACACAGTCACCGGCATCGGTTCTGCCATCGACGTCGGCTTTCCCCTATCACCGGCATCGGTTCTATCACCGACGTCGGCTTTCCTCTATTACCGGCATCGGTTATCTGACCAACGTCGGCCATCTTTCTTACCGACATCAGTTTTTAAACCGACGTCGGTCTCTGTCACTGTCCTTTTTTTTAAAACCAGTAACCTAAAACCTGTCCCTTCTCTGTCAAAAACTCCATTCTAAGTTTCTGGAACTGCAAAAACATAGTTTCTGGAATCTGACCCTCCTTTTTAACCATGCTCCCTCGTCCCTAACCAGTCCTATCATGGAGTTCCACTCAGAGACTGGAAGAACTCCTACAGGACCGACCCCGACCCTAACCCCGACTCAAATTCCCATCATCCCTAAAGGAGACCAAGATTTTGAGAGATTCTTGGACCTCAATACTGCAGCCCTCCAAAACTATCTCGCGAGAAACCCAATGTGAGACCTTTCGGGTGACGTGGCGATGACATCCACACCATTCACCACCCAACCCTTTATGACTCAGCCTTTCGCCTCAACTATTAACCCAACCATGGCCAATACGCAAAGTTTGGCCTCCCCGTCTATTTTTAGACTGACCTCCATCGGGGTTCCATTACCCCCTCAACCACCTACAATTCAACCAAGTTTTACATCATATCTGAACTTGATTGTCTCGACCCCTCATACTCTTGCGCCCACAAATGTAGGAGTGCCAACCTATCTTGCTACCAGTGCCGCCATTCAACCACCTTTGGCGGTGCCCAGTCAACTTATACCTTCAACCTTCATAACGCAGCCACCTTTAGCCTCCACTTCTGCCCCTGCGACTAGTCATCCGTACATTGTACAATCGACTATGTCGCATGCCTCCTCTAGCCTCTTCCAAGCGCCTTACAACCTAGGGGGCGCCCAACCCACCAATCCGTCAGTAGACATCATTAAGATGCTGATGGATAAAATGTCCAGTCTCGAAGCCTCCATTTCCGGTTCAAGCAATACTTTGTCATATGAGCAAATTTGCAATGAGCCCATCCATCCTTCCGTCCCTATCTGACCATACCCCAACCATTGGGAGCTTCCTAAATTTACTCGCTTTCAGAGTAAGGAAGACCCACAGCAACATATACGGGCATTCAGACATGCCTGTTATCTTATTGCCCATGACGATGCGTTATTATTACGCACGTTTCCTATGTCACTTTCTGGCCCTGCCATTGACTGGTATAGCTCTCTTGCCAGACATTCTATCTTTTCATTCATCCAACTTGCCCAATTATTTCTCGACCATTTCTCTATTAACATTACTAAACAAGTCTCTATCATAGACCTCTACTCCATCAGGCAATTTGACGATGAATCTGTAGTTGATTTTGTCACTCATTGGAGAGGCTTGATTAACCAGCTCTCCTTCTCCTTGCCTCAACCCGAGCTCATCGAGCTCTTTTCTCGAGCATGTGCCAACCACATCTCTTCTACCTTGTGGATTTAGACATTCCGCACTTTTGATGAAGCTTTCATCATGGCTCGAAAGCTTGAACTCCGTGCCCTTGAAGAAGATAAGGTCAAATTGCGTAATACCAACGCAAAATCTACTGACCATTCTTCTTCCAGACCCTCTTCTTCTGCCAACTCCAAGTCTAAAGGAGTGGCCAACACTGTGGTCGTTAAATCACCATCCTCAACAACAATGAATTATTCCCAGCCTTCGACATCTTCCAGCATTACCAAACAATTCCAACAACGGTATATCCAGCATTCTTACACTCCACTTGGAGAACCATACGCTTCTGTTTTGGAAAAACTTCTCAAGCAGGGGGTCCTCAATCTCCCTACAATCCAACCACCTCAATTTGACCCCTCTAAAGCCCTCCCTACATGGTATAGAGAGGCCGACTTCTGCCACTTTCACCGCGTCTAAGGCCATGACATTGACAACTGCCGAACTTTCAAAAACATCATCCAAGACATGATCGACAAGGGGGATCTTATTTTAGATAACCCGAACGCCCCACCCAATCAACATATCAACATCTTCAAACACCCTTTTCCAAATCATCCGCCTACTCAAAACAACGTCCAAACCATAACCCAAGATTCTCATGACCATGACATTCACACGATTAACACTATCTTACCTCTTGTCTCTGACCAATCTCTTTCACAGGCAGAAGAGTCTTCTTCTCCTATTCATCTATCACAAGACGAAGAACCCTCTTCTCCTATTAGTCCTCCATCTATTTCTCCTATATTGGGGGACGCCTTGACCACACCTACACCATTAGCCCCACTTTCACCCAATGACCATACCTTGCCTACTCCTCAAGCACAAGCGGAAGGCATAATCATCCCTGCCTCCTGCCATCTGGAGGAGCCACACTCTCCTATTCCTTCTCCACCAAGAGAAGGACCAGTCTCTTTACCCATTTCAACCAAGGAAGACCCAGTCACGGTTTCCTCTTGCCCTTTGCCTGAGATTGTTACATCTCACTCACCTTCGTCCACATCCAAACCCAAGCCCACATCTAACCTTGCCTCACACAATAGTGGCCCTCGACCCAAACTAACGAAAGCCACTAGACCACATCGGAGAACTTCTCCCCCACCTTCATCATTGCCTTCAATCTTGGGCCCGCATCCGTCCACTTTAATAGGAGTACTGCCTACTCCCATCCTTCACAGAGGCACGTCGCCTCCATTACTCCCTCAACCCATCAAACATATATCTCCCTCAAACCATCGACCAACGCCTCTTATGCCTCTTAAACCAAAGTCATCAACCCCTACTACAATAAGACATCTAGACCCATTAGCAGGTTCTTATACCTTGCTTTTACGGCAATTATTGCAGTCTTCTCGCCTCGACCTCCCGCCTCTCAGACCATATCAATCTCTCAGACCAAAACCACCCTGGTTCGACGACACTTGCATTTGTGCATATCATCGCACACCTGGACACGACACGAAGCATTGTTGTGCCCTCAAGGTTGCCATTCGCCAATGTCTGGTGAATGACACCTCTCTTCTCGACCACGTTATCAATAAACCCTCAACACCGCCTCTCTCATCGACTCTCGGATCAAGACCCTCTTGGTTCGACAAAACTAAATTTTACAACTATCATCACACTCTGGGACATGACACTGAGCATTGTTGTGCTCTCAAAGCTGTCATTCGTCAACAATGGAGAAATGATTTCCTTCTCACCAAGGACCCTCTTGACCACCTCTTCGACAAAACATCAACCCCGACCCATGCCTCTCCAACCTCATCACCTAAATCGGGATCTCCACGACAGATTATGGTCCCTTTACCGCCTTTGACCCCATTATTTGACATTAACACAGTCTATTTAATCACCAAGCCTCAGTCAACCTTGACTAATCTATCCAACATTCTCCCTAAGCAACTGGGGGAATCCAACCTTATCCTAACTTCGATCAAACATTCAACCAAACCTCGACCAAGTCTCGACCAACCATCGACCATGACATCGACCATAACCTTACCAAACCTTCGACCAAACCTTCGACAAACTTTGACCAAACATTTAGCCACACTTCAACCAACTCTCGACCAATCAACAATCAAATACCATTCAACCAATATTCAACCAGTCTCGACCAATCAACAACCATATCAGTCAACTTCACATCCACCATCAACATCTGGCCAATCTGGAAAGAGCCAAATGGGGCAAGTCCGCTCCTAATTGACTCAGACCTTAACGCACTAGCATGGCCCAGGGACTTATCAGACCTTGAGCCCCCCCTTTCTGCGTCGCATCTTCGACCATTTCTACTGTTAGTCGAGTGTTCGATCACTTGACGTTTTACTTGAGCTCATCCCCTGAGCAATCCTTGTCCTCTTGATCCTCATCCCTTTCAACCCTATTTCCCTTTAACAAGTCCTCTACAACCCTTTTATGATGCATGGATGCTTTGTCCTAATAAAAGGGGAGTCCTTGAACTTCTACAGCCTTGTCCATGACTCTAATCAAAAAATCAAAAAATATATCAAGATGTCAAAATATATCCAAGGTCACAAACTCAATTCAAAAAGATAGACTGCTCCCTCGAAGGATAGCTGTACTATCATTGCTGTAGCTAATAGACTGATCCCTCGAAGGACAACTATTCAAACATTTTACAAAGCAAAAATATAGACCACTCCCTCGAAGGATGGCTATGACTAAATCTTGCTACAAACAGCAACCTTTCTTAGAAGCTTCCCGCATTGATCAGCTTCGCAACATGACCACTACATTAAAAGACATCTCTATGTAGGCTTCTCGCATCGATCAGCCTGCACCAAAAAAAAAAAAAAAAAAAAAAAAAAAATGGGTCATGGACTTGGCTTGTAGTTGTCTCAGGGTCTCCTATAAAAAGGGGCAAGGTTATTCCTGCTCTTAAACTGGGTTACCCTATCCACCTCCTATCACCTGCTCAGGGGACTTCGAGCTCACTTTAATGTCAAAGTGATTCGATTACCGTTCTAACACCACACTGGTCAACGACGTAATGCATGAACGGGGCTTTGGTTCTAATAACCCCTATCTATGCTTCCTTTCTGGTCCTCGTCAATGAAAGAGCAATTTGCCTTTCATCTTTTCTTTACACTTTGGTCACATTTAACTGCATCAATTGGTGACTCAACTCAAACCAAGCCTTTTTTCATCATTTTCAGCTAGCATCATCCTAGTCCATTTCACATAGTTTCCATGGACACCAATACACATGGGAACTACCGACCAGACCCAATTTATGTTAAGCATAAACTAATACTTGCTGAAGCATAAATAGACTTCCATTCATTTTTAGCATACATCCATCTCGACTATGGAAACTTGCTAGGGATGAAAGACCTTTCGACCAATGTTGCAGAATACACCATTTGGAAAAGGCTGCAGCATCATCTATAACATCATCTTACCCTCATCATTTTGACACTTGACCACATCCAATCATTGATCAATCAGACCTTTACTCCGAACTACATTGGTCTGAGGCCCTATGACCAGGGCTATGTAGGCAGCACTCAGATAACACATCCTCTGAGGTTAGCTCGACCACCCCCATTTGTTCGTCTCTTTGATGGACAAACCTTCTCTTCTGTGACCTTGACCTTGACCACGACCAGTCTATTGACAACTTTGACCAAGACCAATCAGTCTCTTTGACCCTTCCTCCCTTTTAGGGAGAACTACATTGGCCTGAGGCCCTTCACACAAGGGCTATGTAGGCAGCACTCAGATCACATGACGTTTTCTGAGGTTAGCTCGGCCACATCCTTTCGTCCATCCATCCCCTTGACCAATGACCATCTTTCGACCTTCGACTACTTCCAAGACAATGTTGCCTTGGTTGTTTTTGCGTATGTGCTACCTCACGGTTGGTTAGCAGAATTGTCTGCAGACCCTTTTTTTGACCCCTCACAAGTATAGGATCGCAAGCCAGTTGATCTCTACTACTTGTGGCTTTTTCGTGTTTCTGGGAGCACTTCCTGAGCCTGGGATACCTGGAACACGACGACCATTTGGAGCTTCAGCTTAGATTGAGTGACCCGATCAGCAGACGACTAAGTGCTGGGGCTCAGTTACTTTAATTTTGGCACTCCTCGACCCTTTTGACATGCGACAATTTGACCCAATCATCCCGTGAAGTGGTATACGTGCAATCATGACTTTTGCAGCGTTTTCACTCACTTTTTTATCTTTCTCATCCACCTTTTGTCAAATCAGCACCCGACATCAGGTTCCTTCCCTCGACTCCCGCTTTGAGGGGGAATACCTCATCCATACTTCGGGGCAATCCACATCATCCCTCACTTGGGGCAACCACCTCCTGTTTTTGTCTTGCAGTTCATCTAGAACAACCAACAAGACAAAAAGGGGCAAATGTAGACACCTAAAAAGTGTCTAACCCTTGGTCTTTCTCTCTCCCCTTGGTCCCTTGCCACTTCGACTATCCCTAACCTACCTAGGTCTTATTAATTGAAAATAATCATCTATTTTTAATTAAATAAGACCATTTTCCTTCTCCTTGCCACCTCGCCATCCTAGGATACCTTCCTTGGATCCCTTTTATTCCCCACATGGCCATTTAATGCCTAAGACTCCCATTCCAATCTCTTCACTCGCCCATTTAACCCCCGTCGACTGTTTCATCCTTGCATTCATTTGACCTGGTGGTTGGGAAACGGATGAAAGGCTATTTTTAGCCTTTCTCTGGCCTTTTAGCCGTCGACGTCGGTCAACTGTCGACTGACGTCGGTGATATTGCCGGTGTCGGCACCCTTCATAACGGCTTCTTCACTGTTATCTCCTCCTCTTCGCTCTCTGCTTCTCTCTCTCTGGCATCCCGACTCTTGAACCTTCGTATCAGACCCTTGCATCCGTCCTTCCACTTGACCTCTCTGCCAATCAATCTGACTCTCTCCCTCAGGTACACAGTAAACTTTTGCAAGTGAACAACAGGGATTCTCCATCAGCAACAGGCTTCACATCCGGCATCATCAGCAACAAGATCACCACCTTCTTCAGCAGGGCACAGGTATGTTCTCTATTTATTTTCTTTATGCTTTTTAGTCATCTGCTTTTAAACTAGATTTAGCACACCCTCAGACCTGACTGTCACCCAGACCCAGATTCCTATCTCCCAGATTGGCTTCCTCTATCTCTCTGTCCCTCTCTGTCCTTTTGGCCCCCTAACTGACTAAGACCATCCTCAAACCAGACCCAGAGCAGACTCAGACCTTTGTCCACAGACCCTTCCCCAGACCAAGCCCAGACCAGACTCTGTCTAGACTCGACTAGATCCTGCCTAAACCCCGTCCAAGCCTATTGCCCCGACTGACGCCGGCCATCACCCCCACCGACGTCGGCAGACTAACCGACATCGATAGACCCGACAACCGACGCCGGTAATACCACTGATGCCGGCGACTGCAACCAGTTTGACAACTTCTTCTAGGTAAGCCTTTGCTTCCTTTTCTCTTTCAGTTTGCTATCATTTCAGTCTATTTTAGCATTCTGTCATTTATCAGTCATTTATCTCTTATCAAAATAGTGGGTTGACCTCCCTTAAGGAAGTTCTCATACTTCTGGGAACAGGCTTCTGCCTGGCAACCCACCGTCTATCCATCTAACGTTTTCTTGTCCAAGTTCTTCTTCTTTGCAGGTGTCATTCCTCCATAGCCAAAGAGGGGTGCTCACAAGCATCTGGATTACGGTGCACGATCTTCATCCAGGTACTTCACATGCCTTGTCCATTATTCTTTAGTTTCTTCTCTCTCTTGAATCTGAAAAATCAAAATTTGAATAGAAAAAGAAAAAGAAGTCCCTAAAGTAGCTAGGGTTATAAGCTCAAAGGTTAGGTTAAAAAAATGTTTAAACCTAAAAATATAAATTAGAGAATCTAAGATTAAAAGGGATAGAAATATCTTAGGGCATAAGGATCATAAACTATCTCTATAACAGGCCAATTAAATGCTAAATTCAGATATAACATATACTAAATTTATTAAATTGAGATAGGATAAAAATGGTAAGTACATTTATGATAGATATGGAAATGATAATGAAATAATGTAATTTGTTGATTTTGATGTTTACACAGTTTTATATTTGGAATAGGCAAGAAGCAGACTGGTAAAGGGTTCTAAAATAATTTCCAAATTTTGGATTAAGTGCCTCTGGAGCTGTGGACACTAGCGTCAGCATGGGATGATTGTGTTGACATTATTATTTGAACTAAATGAGGTGAATTATGAAACACCTATTGGAAAATGATGTGACCACCTATATGCTTTTGGATTTGTCTTCACCTTCACTCTAATGCATTCAAATCTAGGTAATGAACTTTTGCTCCTCTTAAAATTGTAAAATCCTAGTCCTTCATATTCATAATAAGCTTGGAGAAAATGGGTTAGTAGGCATATGGTGTCAAGTTGACCTCAAATACCCCATTATCACTAAGTGTTTCTTATATAGCTAATACTCTGAAGAAGGCCTCAAATTGATGTAGTTCTTCCCTATGTGTTGGTTTGTGTGTGAATCATGTAATAGGTGGAAAGTAACTACAATAGTGACCTAACTTGTAACTTGGCTAATCAGGATCTTAGATTTTTCCTTTATAACTTCAGACCTATCTATGTGTTATCCTTATGACTAACATGAAAATAGGAAAAAATAGGGAAGATTTGCTTTATTAAGTTCTTGATTGAATGCTTTGATAAGTTGTCTTAGGTTTTTTTAGGTGAGGAATGTGTTGTCACCCAAAAATATCAACTCATTTTTGGGACAACATTTGAACTATTTTGGTCTTACAAACCAAAATTATCTCTTCTCTTTTCAAAATTTGTCTTGGGCATTCAAATTCTTCAGTTTTCAAGATTTTTTTAAATCTATGAACTCTGTAGGCTTGAATCTATGGACTCTATAGGCTTGAATCTATAGACTCAATAGGAAGAAAAATCTACAGACTATGCAGGAAAAGGAAAATATATGGACTCTACAGACAGGTTCATTTTTACAGGTTCAAAGGCTTCTACAGGTGGTTTCAGTTAAAAGAATCAATTTTTCAACACTTAGTCATTTTTGGGACTGTTTCAGTGCCTTGGTTCAAATAGGAATCTCCATCAGCAAACACTAGCAGCAAGTTCAATGTTTGGTTCATCCTCTGGTTCAACGTCTTTTGGTTCAAAGGATTGGTTCAAAGCCTAAGTTCAATCAAAAATGTCTATCAGCAAGCATTCAAGCAAAAAGGACTTAAACCATTAAACCATTGAACCATTGAACCACTTTGGTTCAAAGGTTCAATGGGTTCAAGGTTCAACAAGTTCAACGTCTTTGGCAAGAGTTAAGCGCTTCATCAAGGTTCAAAGTTCAATTGCTTCAATTGGTTCATTGACTTCAAAACACTTGGCCAAATCAAAGCGGCTTAAACCATTGAATCATTGAACCACTTTTGGTTCAAAGGTTCAACGGGTTCAAGGTTCAACACTGGGTTCAACCAAAGGAATGGTTCAATGGCTCAGTTCAACCAAGCGGTTCAACACTTTATTTCACTCAGGTGGTTCATTCTCTTTGTTTCAGCATCTTTTGGTTCAATCAAATGGTTCGTCAGTCAGTTCAAAGCTTTGTTTGAACCGTTGAACCAAAACTTGGTTCAACATCTTGGTTCAACATCTTAGTTCAATGAAAAGGTTCAATGTTTTGGTTTAAAGACATGGTTCAAAGGCAAGTTCAATGTTTGGTTCAATACTTAGTTCATCAGCTTGGTTCATTCAATTGAACCATCGGCTTGAACCATCAGCTTGAACCATTTTTGGTTTAACCGATTGGTTCAACGTCTTAGTTTAATAGAATGGTTCATTGAAAAAGTTTAAAGGGGTGATTCAATGCAAAAGGAAGCTTCTCGAAGGACAAGTGCCCTTGTAGAAGATACTTAATCGACAAAAACACCATTCAAAAGGGTCATTTTCAAGGAAGCCGAAAGGTAATTCTTTCAAATTTGTTTAAGGCATTTAAAATTGGCTAAGACATAATTCTTTCAGATTTTTATTTGAAGGAATTCCTTCGGACAAAAAGTCTAAAAGAAATCAAAGAAGTGAATGTGGGAAATTTTTTTGAAGACTTGTTCAAAGACTTGGTGGAACAAATAATTCTGCAGACTTTTTGTCTGCAAGAATTTTCCCCAGGGAAAATGTTCGTGAGAAACATTCATAGGAGGAAGCATAAGAAAAGCTCGAGGGAATTTGTGAAGGGCCGTTGAAGGACCCCGAAGGGCAAGTGCCCTTGTGGGGGACTCTCAGTTGCCAATTTGAAGACACTTCCTGAAGTCGAAGGGTCACCTGAAGAATTTTGAAGGCTATTTAAAGACTCCCCGAAGGATAGATACCCTTACGGGAGGTTATTTTGACTCAAAATAGGTCATTTCTCAAGGCCCAAAAGGGAAAGTCCAATCCAAAAAAGTGACAAGTAGAAATCCAAAAGAAGACCAAGGGGTGACGTGCTCGAAGACATCAAATACAACACAGCCAACTAGCCGTTGAAAACATAGTGACGAGCACACGAACGTCAAATTAAAGACAACAAAATAACTATTGATCCTTTGAACTTATAGACCAGAATGCATTCCCAAAATTCAAGGCCAAAACTAGGAAAGGAAGAATGATGAAGGTAAGATCAGATCGCTAGGTGGACATTGAAAGTTGCACACTTTCAATAAGCACGACTTGTTTCCCTACATTGATAAAATCAAATAAGTAAAACACCCTCAAGTTCCAGCCTATCTTCTTAACAGATTCCAATGTAGCATGATGTGTTACTATTCTCGAGTCCTTGAAATGGCTATATAAGAGACTTTCTTCTATTGTAAATGGATCTCTTTTTTGACAATCAGAATGAACCTCTGCCCAAATTTAAAGGCACTTCTGAGACTTTGAGCTCAGTTTGTTTATCATATTTTGTTATTGGAATAAGAAAGCAAATGGTTTTTTAGACTTTGTGCTGTGATATCTTTGTGGTTAAGGAAAATTTTCTTATGTCTTTTTCCTTGATGTATTTTCTATTCTTTTAATTCAACAAGCAGGATTAGTGAAATTAGTCAGAAAGCTGTCCTGAAGAGTTAACTATGGAGAGACTTTGTGCCCCCATAATTGCCTTTTAGTGTGTTTTCTTTTCATTTATATGTAAAGGACTTTGAAAAGACTTTGTTCTCTCATTGTTCTTCATATCTTACTCTTGAGCAATCCAGGTGAAGACTTTGTGCTGCATCTCGATTTGCTGGTTATTACATCTTTTGCTACATTTTATTGTTACTACCTAGAGTATTCTTGTGGCTTGCTGAATAATACTTCTGAAAGAAGAGGAGTGCTTTCTATCATTTTCCTTGAGTTTCTCCTATGATCTACATGCATCATCTTTGAAGAAAGAGAGATGGATGATTTGTCCTACCCTTGAGTATTATTTTCTATTAATATATATATATATATATATATACATATACATATATATACATATACATACATACATATATATATATACATATACATACATATATATATATATATATATATATATATATATATAGGGAACCTCCCCTTGATGAGAGGAGAGATTAGTTTCCTTTTGATGTGGTAAAAATTGCACATTAGGATGACCAGTCTTTCTACTTTGGCTGATCAGACCTATTTTGTTTATTAGTACGTTGATCAACAAAATATTCAACCAATAGTTTTTGGTGACTCTATTAGGGATATCATATCTATTATCTATTTATAATCTATCCATTCACCTCCACACTAACTAAGAAAGAACGTATAGTTTAAAGCCTCAAGATTTAACTAAAGCAAGGTCAATTATTTTACACTTTTGTTTCACAATCTGGCAGATTCAAGGTATACATGAAGCCAAAGGGCTAAAGGTATTGTTGACCCTGTATTCGAGTTGGTACAAAAAAGTGATTTTGATCTGTTTCCTTCACCATCTCATCTTCAATGAACCAAGAGTTTTCCTCCTACTAAAACTAGATCTCCATTGCCAGACAAAGTATCTACTTCTACTGTTGATAAAGCTGTACCTATAATTACTCCTTTGAGATTTGTTATCCCTCCTTTTTAGAGTCCTATAATGGCAGTTTAAGGTCCCTGGGGTAATGCTTTTGGTCCTCTAAATCTTACTCCACCTCTACATGAGCTTCCATGTAGTTCTAGGAAGAACTTTCCCAAATTCTATGGTGATGGAAAAGTTCACTCTGATGAGCACATTGCAGCTTTCAACATAGCTTGTGGAGTAGTTGGAGTAGAATTTGAAGATGTAGCAGTCAGGCTTTTTGTAGAGACATTACAAGGTGCTGCTGTAGATTGGTTTTATCATCTACAAGCTCAATTAATGACTAATTGGAATACTCTCAAAGCTAAGTTTGAAGCCATATTCAAACTTATAAAAGATGTACACACACTTCTGGCTCAACATACACAGATGAAGAAAGAGCCTCATGAGCTTATGAGAGACTTCATAGCCAAATTTGATAAATTGAGAAACAAAATCCCTGTAATTGCTAGACCTATAGCTAAGAATCTCAAATGCTTTTTCATTAATTCTCAGCTACTTGAAGTCAGTTTTCTCTTGAGACGTGCTGGTCAAATAGATCTTGTTGCAACTCAACTTTTGGCCATTGAGGTAGAAGATGATCTCATCTTAGCAGGGAAGATAAAAAGAGATCCAAATAGAAATAGAGCTTCATCATCTTTTGAATATGCATCTATAGGCACCACATATCCAATGGTGTAGGAATTAGTAAATGAGTTGCTTGCTCTCAAAAAGCAAATGGCTCAAGGAATGTCTTCTACTCCTTCATACAGAAGAACATTCCCAAATCGGTCTTATTAAGGCAATGCTGCCAAAAATCAAGGGCAACAGAATTACCTTTCTCCTCCATAAGGGAAACTTGCCCTGGAAGCTCCTCCAACTAATTTAATGATGGGATATCTTGAAGTAGAATCAAAATTCTCTTTTCAGCCTGAATTAAATCAAGAAAATGATGCTGATCTCCTTGAAGAAAATCAAGAAGAATCAACTGGTGACTCCCATATTAGTTTCCTAAATTACCAGGATGAACCCAAAAGCAAAGGAGAATCTTTTGATGGATCATATGCAGTGTTTATTCGGTCCAAAAACCAATCAGTCTAGTAGGCTGATAAAGAGAAGACAGAAGATCAACTTCAACCAATAGTCACAATTTCTAAACGTGGAACCACTTTGCCTTTTTAATCAAAGGACTCGGTAATCACCCAAAATGTAAATACATCAATTGTGCCTTCCCCTTCTGCTTCTAATTCACAAACTAGCCTACCTCCCATCCCTCCTAAAATTTAGAAAGTTAAATTACCTTTATCTGTACCTAGTCTAATTTAGCCATTTGAGATAATCAATTATGTCAAAAAGATAAAAATATAAATGTCTGAGTTTGAATATTTACAGTCAAATCCAGATCAATTGAATAAATTGGTCCAATTTGTTAAAAATCAAACTATTATTATAAGATAAAAGGCTAAAAATGTAACTCTTGATTCTCTAAAGAACACACCTATTCTAAATAATTTGGTCATTACTCCCCCAGCTGCTCTTAAAAAATAGAACCTTTCTATGTTTCCCTGTTAATTAATGGTCATAAGCTGAGTAACTATATTATAGATTTAGATGCATCTGATAATGTCATGCCATCTAAAGTAGCTGAGTCTCTTGGTCTCACATTGAACAAAACCTTTGGGAGATGCTTCTCCATGGAAAACAAGCAAGTACCATTGTTGTGGCAAATCAAAGATGCCCAATTTGCATTTGCAGCCTTTCCAGACAAGAGAATCAAGATGACTGTCTTGGTGGTTGACGTCTCAACATCTTATGGTATTTTACTTGAATGAAATTTCTACAAGGATGTGGGAAGAGAATTAAGCATGGATCTATCTAAGGCAAGGAACCTTGTCCAAGGCATGATGAAGAGATTGCTCCCTGAAAAGGAAGCAAAATATGTGGTCACCCATACATCAGCCCCTAAAGCTCAAATTCTTTTTGAATCTGTAGGTATGGGTAACTATTCTTTGTCAATAGATGAAATGCATGAAACACATGAGAGTATTAACTTAGAAATCAGTTCTACAAGAACAACAAAAGAACTAGTAGGCTGCAGTACAGACCAAGAAGGATCCTCCATCTCTGATAAAGGAAAGTCTAAAGAAAAATCAGTATTAGATGAGATATGGACTTTGGAATTTGATGGCAGCTATTCCCCTACCAGTTCAGGGGCTGGGATTATTTTGATATCTTCTCAAAGAGATATGTTCCCTTCATCTTACAAATTACATTTTAGCAACACTAACAATACAACTGAATATGAATCTCTGTTGCTGGGCATGAAGGCTACTCAAGAAAGAGGCATCAAGTTTCTTCATGCCAAAGGGGATGCTAGATTAGTAGTTTGAGAAGTGAAGAATTTATACCAAACTAAGAATGAAATATTATGCCACTACCATAACTTGGTTTGGGACCAAATTGAAAGCTTTGATGCTTTCAACATTTTTGCCATACCTAGAGAGTCTAATGACAGAGCTGATGCACTTGCTATTTTAGAAACTCTCTTAGTTCCTCATTCAGATTTCAAAGAAGATAGGTATACCATTGAGCTGGTCTATAGACCAAGTGTTCCTGATAATGTTGATCATTGGCAGGTATGCAATGATGATCATCAAATCATTACCTTCTTGGAATGAAAAGATAATTTTGAACAGCTATGTTTTGAAGGCAGTGAACCTCAAAAAAATGAATTTGTGTCTAAATCTAGCTCAGATATAAATGAAGAATTCTTACAGCTAAAAAGAAATAAAATTTCTAAAGGCCTATTTTCTCTTAAAAACTATTTGAAAAATATGATAGATTCATTAAACAACAACAAATAGACTCGAGTTTCTCTTAAGGATTTGATCAAGTGAATCTGTCTACTGAAAAAAATCCCAAGATGATCAATATTGGTAAGTGTTACACCCATAAAGAAAGACTCAAGTTCACTTCTTTACTCTATCAATACATGGATGTCTTAGCATATTCTTATGAAGACTTGAAGTCTCTCAGACCAGATGAAATCTGCCATAACATTTCTCTCAAGGCCGACTCAATGCCATACAAGCAAAAATCTAGATAGTATAATCCAAAAATATCAGGTACTATTCTGTTTGAGATACAAAAGATGTTGAATGCTAAAATCATCTTCCCAATCCATCATTTCACATGGATTGTGAATATAGTGCCTGTAAGGAAGAAGAATGGTGAAATCTACATTTGTGTAGATTTTAAAAATCTGAATCAAGTATCTTTGAAGGATAATTATCCTTTGCCCATTATGGATTAAGTACTTCAAACAGTGATAGGGGCAGAGATGTTATCAATTCTGGATGGCTTCTCAGGTTATAATCAAGTTGAAGTTGGTGAAACAGACTAATACAAGACTGCATTCACCATGCCTTGGGGTACATTTGTATATAGGAGAATGCCTTTTGGTCTAATAAATACTGGTGCTACCTTTCAAAGAGCTATGGATCTAGCTTTCAAAAATGAGATTGGTAAATTCATAGTGGTATACCTTAATGATTTGACTATCTTTTCAAAGCGTCAATCTGATCATGTACGCCACCTACAATAAGTACTGCCACTAGAATGGTATTTCCTTAAATCTTAAAAAGTCTATTTTTGGAGTAACAGAGGGGAAACTCCTTGGACACATTGTGTCTTAAGAAGACATAAAGATTGACTCAGACATAGTCAAATCTATTCAAGAGCTTAATCTACCTACAAGTAAGAATGCCGTTCATTCTTTCTTCAAAAAGGTGAATTTCTTATGGAGATTCATCCCTAAATTTGCTGAGAAGACTAGACACATTATGAACATGATAAAAGGGAAGACTATCTTCAGCTAGACTAAAGAAGGTAAATCAACATTTTAGGATATCAAAATTGCCATTGCTCACACCCCTACCTTGGTTTTCCCAGATTACTATAAGGATTTCATCATATACAACTATGCGTCTGAACACACTCTTTCAGTGATTCTTGTTTAACAAGACAAAGAAGGTATAGAATCTCTTATCTCTTTCATGAGTTTCCCTCTCAAAACTCATGAGATGAAATATTCAAATACAGAGAAGCATGCTTATGCCTTGGTAAAAGCAGTTAAACATTTTTGCTTCTATATTCTGAATTCACATACTACTACCCTAGTGCCTGACACTACAATCAAGTCTATATTAACTCAGCAAGAGTTTGGCATGAAAAGAGGTAATTGGATTGCAAAGATCAAAGAGTTTGATCTAGACATTAAGTTGATAAATTTGGTCAGAGGTAAAGGCCTATGTCAATTAATTGCTGACAATAAACTAGAAGACACAGAACATGAAGAAAATGAAGTGGAAGAGACACCAATAGTCCTTTTTATCACCACTACCAATGAGTGGTATTCAGGTATCGCTCATTTCCTAACTTATGGTGAATGTCTTGATCATTTGTCTTACAAAAAAAGGAGAAATATCAAGTTGAAAGCTACCAATTTTGTCCTTTAGGATAACGGCCTATATAAGAGAAACATAAATAGAGTATTCCTTCGCTGTGTAGACAAAGAGTAGCAAACTCAGATTTTGAAATATTTCCATATTCTAGCCTATGGAGGACATTTTTATACTCCTGTGACTACTCACATGATTCTACAAACCAGGTATTACTAGCCAACTCTTTTCTAAGATGCGCATAAGTGAGTGAGAAAATGTGGACCCTGTCAACAATTTATTGGAAGACTCAAGTTAGCTGCTATGCCTCTCAAGCCAATGATCATAGAAGAACCTTTCCAGTAATGGAGACTTGATTTTATTGGGACAATAAACCCATCTTCAAGTGTTGGACATGATTATGTCTTTACAGCAACTGATTATTTCACCAAGTGGGTAGAAGCAATCCTAACTAAGCATGCTACTTCAAAAGTTTTTGCAACTTCTTCAAAGAGAATATCATTTCTAGATTTGGAGTTCCACTCAAAATTGTTATTGATAATGCAGCTTGTTTCACCTCTCAAGAGATTACACAATTCTATTTTCATTATGGAATTACACTCTCTCACTCTTCTAATTATTTTTCACAAGGGAATGGACAAGCTGAGTCCAGCAATAAAAATTTGGTAACTATTATAAAAAAGCTAGTAGATGACAATCAAAGAACATGGCATAAAGCATTGGTTGATGCTCTATGGGTAGACAAAATCACACCAAATAAGGCAATTGGTATGTCTCCTTTTCAACTTCTTTATGGTATCAATACTGAGATACCAATCACCTTAGAATTGCTAGCCTTGAAATTGGCAAAGGCAATCAAAGATCAGACATATGAAAGTTCTCTTGACAAAAGAATCATGTGCCTAGCTGAGCTAGAAGAATAGAGAACCATGGTGGTGGACATAATTGCTCCTCATCAAAGTCTGGTAAAGAAACTCTTTGATTAGAAGGCTAGAAATTGTGATTTCCAAATTTGGGATCAAGTCCTGTTGTGGGACAAAAGAACAAAACCAAAGGGGATGCATGGAAAGTTTGACTCCCTTTGGAGAGGCCCATTTATAATTCATCAGCACATTGGTGAAAATAGATTTCTATTGAAATGTCAAGATGGCACACTCTTTTCTCTACCCCACAATGGGTAGCATCTAAAGCATTTCAACTCTTGAAGTGTCAGATCTTTACATCTGCATATATGTATATTTGTATAGTTTTCAATTTTGTTTTGTTTTGTTTGTTTCCATTTTTGGAGCCTTTCATTTTTGGGTAGCATGACTCCATAACCCAATGGTACACATGAAGACACTGGAGATTTTGGATTCTACTCCTTTCAATTACTTTTGAAATTGATAGAAGTTCCCCAACTGGAACCAGCTGTTGTCCTCCAAAAATATCAGCTCATTTTTGGGACAACATTTGAACTATTTTGGTCTTACAGACCATAATTATCTCTTCTCTTCTCAAAATTTGTCTTAGGTAGTCAAATTATTTAGTTTTCAAGCTTTTCTTAAATCTATGGACTCTACAGGCTTGAATCTATGGACTCTATAGGCTTGAATATACGGACTCAGCAGGAAGAAAAATCTACGAACTGTGCATGAAAAATAAAATCTATGGACTCTACAGGCAGGTTCATTTTTATAGGTTCAAAGGCTTCTGCAGGTGGTTTCAGTCAAAAGAATCAGTTTTTCAACACTTTGTCATTTTTTAAGATTGTTTCAATGCTGTCATTTTTTGGGATTGTTTCAGTGCCTTGGTTCAAACAGAAATCTCCATCAGCAAACACCAGTAGTAGGTTTAATGTTTGGTTCATCCTCTAGTTCAACGTCTTTTGATTCAAAGGATTGGTTCAAAGCCTAAGTTTAATAAGAAATGTCTATCGGCAAGCATTCAAGCAAAAAGGACTTGAACCATTGAACCATTGAACCACTTTGGTTCAAAGGTTCAATGGGTTCAAGGTTTAACAAGTTCAATGTCTTTGGCAAGAGTTAAGTGCTTCATCAAGGTTCAAAGTTCAATCGCTTCAATTGGTTCATCGACTTCAAAACACTTGTCCAAATCAAGGTGACTTGAACCATTGAATGGTTAAACCATTGAACCACTTTTGGTTCAAAGGTTCAATAGGTTCAAGGTTCAATGGCGGTTTCAACCAAAGGAATGGTTCAATGGCTCAGTTCAACCAAGCAGTTCAACGCTTCATTTCACTCAGGTGGTTCATTCCCTTTGTTTCAGCATCTTTTGGTTCAATCAAATGGTTCATCAATCAGTTCAAAGCTTTGTCTGAACCGTTGAACCAAAACTTGGTTCAACATCTTGGTTTAACGTCTTGGTTCAATGTTTTAGTTCAAAGACATGGTTCAAAGGCAAGTTCAATGTTTGGTTCAATACTTAGTTCATTAGCTTGGTTCATTCAATTGAACCATTGGCTTGAACCATTTTTGGTTCAACCGATTGGTTCAATGAAAAGGTTCAACATTTTGGTTCAAAGACATGGTTCAAAGGCAAGTTCAATGTTTGGTTCAATACTTAGTTCATCGGCTTGGTCCATTCAATTGAACCATCGGCTTAAACCATTTTTGGTTCAACTGATTGGTTTAATGTCTTGGTTCAACAGAATGGTTCATCACCAAAGTTCAAAGGGGCAATTCAATGCAAAAGGAAGTTTCTTGAAGGACAAGTTCCCTTGCGGAGGACACTTAATCGACAAAAGCACCCTTTGGAAGGGTCATTTTTAAGGAAGCCGAAAGGTAATTCTTTCAGATTTTTGTCCAAAGGAATTCCTTCAGACAAAAAGTTTGAAAGAAATAAAAAAAGTGAATGTGGGCAAAAAATTTGAAGACTTGTTCAAAGACTTGGCGGAACAAATAATTTCATGGACTTTTTGTTTGCGAGAATTTTCCCTAGACTTTTTATCCATGGGAATTTTCCCCGAGAAAATGTCCACGAGAATTTTCCCTGGGGAAAATGTCCACGGGAAACATTCACGGGAGGAAGCGTAAGAAAAGCTCGGGGGAATTTGTGAAGGGCCACCGAAGGACCCCAAAGGGCAAGTGCCCTTGCGGGGGACTCTCAGCTGCCAATTTGAAGACACTTCTTAAAGTTAAAGGGTCACCCAAAGAAGTCTGAAGGCTATTTAAAGACTCCCTGAAGGATAGATACCCTTGTGGGAGGTTATTTTGACTCAAAATGGGTCATTTCTCAAGGCTCGAAAGGGCAAGTCCAATCTAGAAAAGTGCCAAGCAGAAAGTTGAAAGAAGACCAAGGGGTGATGCACCCAAAGACGTCATATTCAACATAGCCAACTAGCCATTAGAAACATAGTGACTGGCATGTGAATGTCAAATTAAAGACAATAAAATAACTGTTGATCCTTTGAAATTACAGACCAGAATGCATTCCCAAAATTCAAGGCCAAAACTAGGAAAGGAGCAATGATGAAGGTAAGATCAAATTGCCAGGTGGACATTGAATGTTGCACACTTTCAATAAGTGTGACTTGTTTCCCTACATTGATAAAATCAAATGGGTAAAATTCCCCCAAGTTCTAGCTTGTCTTCTTAACAAATTCCAATGTAGCATGATGTGTTACTATTCTTGAGTCCTTCTTGAAATGGCTATATAAGGGACTTTCTTCTATTGTAAATGGATCTCGTTTTTGACAATCAGAATGAACCTCTGCCCAAATTGAAAGGCACTTCTGAAACTTTGAGCTTAGTTTATTTATCATATTTTGTTATTGGAATAAGAAAGCAAATGGTTTTTCAGACTTTGTGCTGTGATATCTTTGTGGTTAAGGAAATTGTTCTTTTGTCTTTTTCCTTGATGTATTTTCTATTCTTTTAATTCAACAAGCAGGATTAGTGAAATTAGTCAAAAAGCTGTCCTGAAGAGTTAACTATGGAGAGACTTTGTGCCCCCATAATTGCCTTTTAGTGTGTTTTCTTTTCATTTTTGTGTAAAGGACTTTGAAAAGACTTTGTGCTCTCATTGTTCTTCGTATCTTACTCTTGAGCAATCCAGGTGAAGACTTTATGCTGCATCTCGATTTGCTGGTTATTACATCTTTTGTTAAATTTTGCTATTACTACCTGGAGTATTATTGTGGCTTGCTGAATAGTACTTTTGAAAGAAGAGGAGTGCTTTCTATCATTTTCCTTGAGTTTCTCCTGTGATCTACACGCATCATCTTTGAAGAAAGAGAGATGGATGATTTGTCCTACCCTTGAGTATTATTTTCTGTTAATATATATATATATATATATATATATATATATATATATATATATATATATATATATATATATATATATATATATATAAATAGGGATCCTCCCCTTGATGAGAGGAGAGATCAGTCTCCTTTTGATGTGGTAAAAACTGCACATTATGATGACCAATCTTCCTACTTTGGCTGAACAGACCTATTTTGTTTATAAGTACGCTGATCAACAAAATATTCAACCAACATAATGGATGAGGGTTGATATTGTATTTATATCAATCCCTTTAGATAAATAACTTACATTAAAGCACATAGGCTAACCATTAATAAATATTTCATTGGAAAACTAAATGACTTTAGGGCACTAGAAACTTACGTCGGGGTAAGATACTAGTGTTGATGTAGGGGTTTGGGACTGATGCATGTGTCTTAATAGTTATAAAATAGGTACATTCTCAGAACTTATAGGGGAATAAGATAAGTATATTTTAAGCATTCTAGAAAAGATAGAAGGTCTGAGTCATCAACATAAGACTAGTCAGACCAAAATATAGGCCAAGGGGCATAAGATAGAGCAAATGTGAGACTTATAAAAATGATAAAGGTTCAGAACTAAGAGGAATAACCACGATCTAATTTTTTCAAGTATACAAGATTTAGGTGCTAAATAATCCATAAATATCATCTACACTAGCTAGTTATCATAGTCACAATTGGGCATTAATAGTGAGTGTTATGAGTTAGCTTTTAATTACTATGGGTTAGAATGAATGTTATAAATTAACCACCTAATTGGTATGAGTTGGCTACCTATTTGTTATGGTTTGGCCACTCAATTTAAAGGGTTGGATACCTAATTGTTATAGGTTGGCATAACCTATTCTATGATTTAGTTACCTAATTGCTATGGGTTGGTCTAATATATTGCTACAGGTTAGCCTATGAGTAAACTAGTTGTGATATATAACTGCTATGGGTAATTATTCTAATTCATAATTTGTCTTTAAGATATGTATGTACTAAATTAGTGAAAAATCCAAAATATTAATTAAAATAAATGATACTATCTAATTCAAAAAATAAATAGTTTAATCATAAAACACCAAAGATATATGCAATATATTCATTCTGTACTATATAACAAAAGCAATACAAAAGGCAACTTTGATATGCTTATGGTTGATTGAAAATGATCAAAAAAATAAGGTTTAGAAGGTTTTAATGAAATTAATTAGATAATCCACACCAATGGAATAATTTATTGCATAAATATGAGCATAATAAGTATATTAACAAAAATAATTGAGGAAAAACTTGAATACTTAATAAATATGATTGAGCCACTTTGAGGGAGATACTCCACAAAAATTCAATAAGAATAGAATTTTCAATACAATGATCAATAAATAACCACTACCTCTTATGTATACTCTACATAAGCCATGGTTATTCCATAGGCTGACCCTACTAACAATATAGGAACATAGATAAATATGATAAAATAATAATAAATATTATGTAATCCATACATTGACCACACATATCCCTAGACATGATATAATTAAGGGCTTAGCATGCCCCTCCCCTTCAAAACAACATTGCCATCAATGTTAAACAAATTTAGATGCTGCTGTAATAAATATTTATCCTCCCAAATTACATCTTCATGATTTAGATTCTTCCATTTGATTAAATACTCCTTAATATCTCTTGTTGTAATTAACTATTACACTATAACCTCAAGGAAATAGTTAAATATGCACATTAAGATCATAACATCCCACCATGCTTTCAAAGCCTAGACTCTGGGATGGATTTATGCCTGTACACTAGGATCCCTCATATATATGAGCCCCAAATGAATACTGTAATGCCAATGTAACCACTTGATCCATGACTTGAAACTAGGTGGAGGCTTTGATACCAAACATAACTGACCATTACACTAAAACCTCAAGGCATTATTGAAATCTACCGATCATGATTATAACACTTGTTCTCAGCCTTTTAGTGCATGTAAATGATCTTCTTAGGTTTAAGAATGACTCAGTATTCTTCATCCAATTTAGGTAACTCAATATGGGTAGAAATTATTTGTTGAATTATCTTATTCAAGCAAGTTACATGAAATATAGGATGTATGTGAGTGGATTGGGGTAGCTCCAGCTTGTATGCAACACTGCCAATTTTTTGTAGGATCATATAAGGGCCATAATACTTAGGAGAAATTTTGTCATCCATTTTTATGTTGCTTTAGAGATATTTGATTATATGGTTTTAATATCACAAAAACCTAATCACCCATGTCAAAACACCTCTTGCTATGGTGTTTATCTACTTACTACTTCATTCTATTATGTGCCATTGGCAAATTCTCTCTCAAACTAGCTAGTACCTCCTATTCACATTGAATGTGTTATTAAAAGTCTTGAACCTTGGGCTATACCATAAAGAATGAAGTGATAGATAGGGTATAATAACCACAAAGTGCCATAAATGGAGACATTTTTGAAGATTTATAGAAGGAAGTGTTACACCACCAATTTTTTAGTGACAACCAATGAACCCATCATTCTTGTTTATCTGGTATTTTTTTACCACCTCTATTTTCCATTAGATCGAGGATGATATGATGAACTATGATCTAAAAAATTACCCAAACATGAGAATAAATCATCCCAAAAATTACTAGTAAAATTAGGATCATGATCACTTATAATGATCTTGGGAGTGCCATATAGATTTTGAGTTATATCAATAAAAATGGTAGCTACTATACTAGCTAAAAATTGAAATGACATGGAGAAAAAATGAGATTATTTTTTGAACCTATCCACAATTACCATGATGACATTTTTACCTTTAAACCTAGATAAACTTGTAATAAAATCCATGAAAACCTCCTCCCACCTCTAGCTAAGAATGGATAAAGGTTGCAAAAGGCCTAGTGTCTTAATTGTTTCACGCTTGTTCTATTGACACACCATGCATTCATCCAAAAATTTATGTATATCCCACTTGATTCCTTCCTAAAATAAATCTTACTTTATTCTATGATAGGTTTTCAAAAATCTTTAGTGCCCCACAGTTGGAGATGCATGAAGCTCCTCAAGGATCTTGTGCTCGAGGATATAATTCTTATATAAGTATAATCAATATTTATACCAAAAATGTGTCCCATTTACACTCAAAATTGTCACAATCACGAGAACCATATTGGATATTTATAATTAGAATATATGTATCCTTATCATTCTCCCCTTTTGATCTTGCCTCTTTTGACCAATCTACTTTCCAAATGGTCATTGCACATAATAATGCCTCCGTGGATTCATCCTTCCTAGATAGTACATCTGTCACAACACTCCCTTTTCCTTTTTTATAGGTGATTTCAAAGTCATATCTTAACATTTTAATCATGCATTTTTGTTGTTATTATAATGATAACCATTGTTCTAAAAACTATTTTAGACTATCATGATCAATTTTTACTTTAAAGTATCTACCCATTAGGTAAGGTCTCCATTGATTGATTGCATGAAGAATAACTAGCATCTCTTTCTCATAGTGTGGATTTAGCCTAATTTTACCCTTGATTTGATGACTCTCAAATGCAATGGTCTTCCTTCTTGTATGAGTAATTCCCCATGACATATCTTGATGCATCACATTCAATAATTTTTTTATAGAGAAGTCAGGGCTAACCAAAAATGGAGTGGTACACATAGCCTCCTTTATATTCTCAAATGCCTTGATAGTTGTCTCAATCCAATAGGAGTCCTTCACAAATCTATGATTGTCATTAATATACTGCGATAATTTTTCACAAACATGTGATAGTAACCTATTAACCACCAAAAGCCTTGAATACTCTTGAGGGTTTTTAGCACCTGCTACTCTGTCATAGCTTTAATCTTCTAAGGATCTAATTTTACTCCTTCATGTCAAATAATATGACCCAACTACTCCACTTATTAGACTCTAAAGTCAAATTTTGAGGGTTTTTCATAAATTTGATGTTGTTCAAGAACTAACTGTACGTGTTTCACATACTACAAATGTTCTTCCTAAAATTTGTTATATATTAGGATTTCATCAAAAGACACCAACACAAATTTTCTAAAAAATGCTTACATATAATGTTCATTAAAATCTAAAATGTAGATGGTGCATTCATGAGACTAAAAGGCATGACCAAAAAATCATAATAGTTTTCATGAGTTCTAAAAGGTTTTTTAGGGATATCCTCAGCTCTAATATGAATTTTATGGTATCCAAAATGAAGATCTAGTTTTGTAAAATAAAATGCACCATGTAGCTCATCTATAAAATTATTAGTTATTAGAATAGGTAACTTAACTTTGATGGTGTACTTGTTGAGTTCATTGTAGTTTAGGTACATCCTCTACATGCCATCATTCTTATGAATCATGACCTCTAGGGATGAAAATTCACTTTGCATAAGTCTAATAATACCCACCTTCAACATCTCATGTACCATATTTTCAATTTCACTCTTCTAGGAATATGGATACTTATATGGTCTAATATGTGGTGGTTGACTCCTTAGAAGCAATTGAATGACATGATTATGTTCTCTTATTGGTAGTAGTACTTTTGGCATGAAACTAAAAATAGCTGGGTGGTCATTGATAATCATATATAGATTAGGATATGTAGATGCCTTTATTTCTTGAAATTCTATGTAAAATAATCATGCTACAAATCCTTTAGCCATTTTTTATAGAATTTTTCCTCATCTGATGTGAACTAACCAATTATTTAGATTTTGCATATAATATGCATATCTCAAATATCCTACCTTTAGAATGAAAGTGTATGAACAATTCTTGGAAATTCATCTCTATTTTTCCCAAGATTGTGAGCCATCAAACTCCAAAAAATGTCTAGCCCTCCTATGTGAATAAAAAATATAGGATAATATAGTATGTAGTCTACCAAAATAAGATTAATACTATGGCATTTCTTTGAATAATTAACTGTGCCACCATTTACAATCATGACCTCAAATTTTGGAGTTGGGTAAATGAAATAATTTAAATGTGTAGCCAATTTACTATTGATGAAGTTATGTGTACTCCCTAAGTCAATCAACACTATCACCTTTTGTTTCTTAAGGAAACCCACAAACTTAAGGGTTTGAGGAGTGATAATACTCAAAAGTGCATGACATGAGATAATAGGTTGGGAATCTTTAGATTTCTCCTCTATCTCTTCCTTACCCTCCCCTGAGGTGTCATTATCTTCTTCATCTTCATTGGCTCCTTAAATATAGAAAAAATTCTTTCCAATACATTTATGTCCTTTACTCCACTTGATATCATAATCAAAACATAACTCTTTTGCATATTTATCTTCAATCTACTAAGTGTTTGATCTATTAGCTGATAAAATGGTTGTGTCAAATATTTGTGTTCTTAGTTATTAGTGAAAGCCCTTTGTTTGACCAAATATCTTTCCTTTACCCTATCCATGAAGATTATGGATTTGAATACTAAAATTAGATTAAACATGTGAACATCAAATTGGATGATATCCTTGTGCCCACCCAAGAACAAGTCATTCATGTTATCCTTATCAATGTTATCCATGCATAAAGATAAATTTTGGAACTAATGAATATAATATTTAATAGGCCATGTTTATCACAACTTCGATAACTAAATGAAGTAGTTTTCTATGATGTTGTTGTAATAGTGCATCTATAGCTCATTAGTGAACACTGACCAGGTAATAGGATGGCCCTTGATTTTTATTTTGGGTGTATAATCAATTATACCAAATGAATTATCGAGGTCTAAATATAAAAATTCCATGACCACATTTTATGACATGGGGTTTGATGTAGATCAAATAAATTTTCCATTTGATTGATCCAAGTAATAGGATCATTACCATCAAACTTGAGTCTTCCACTTTTAGAATCATGGTTTTCTATTTGGTATTTGAGTTTTGATTACTTTTATTAGGAAAAATTGAATGTAATGGTGGAGGATTATTTGGATATGGAATAGAGCCACAAGATAATCCATTATCCCATTGATAGTTTCCAACTGAGTGACAGGATTTAGGAGCACAATTGATTACCTTTGTATAAGCAACTAAACACAGAATTTAACCAGAAGTAAAATATAACTAGAAATTAGAAATAACACAAAATATGAGAGGCAATACAAAATTGTATTCAACTCATCCAGAAGGAAATACAATAAAGAGATCACACTCTTCCCACACCTCTTAGGCATACCAGTAACCTTCCCTCAAGAGTTCTCTCTCTCAATTACAAACAAAATTAGCTCAATAACCGAGTTGTTGTTTCAACCAATTAGTATCAATACTGCCAGTACCACTGAGTACACACACATACTCCAAGTCCGAGTACACCACATACTCCAAGTAGATCTCACCTGATCTTGCACACCTGTAGATCAACCTAGTTTTGCACACCTACAAACCTAGATCTTACTTACCATGTAGATCTCCCCTGATCTTGCTATACTGCAGATCAACCTGGCCTTGCACACCTACCGACCTAGATCTTACACACCCAGAAGAACCCTTGTCCTTGCCTCACCATGTCCTTATGATTCTCCCTTGGATAGAACCCTTTTGATTCTACAATTTACAATATAGCCCCATGAGTCTATTATATAGATCCTATGCAAACAATAATTATAATTCCTAATTACAATAATTAGAAATGCAGACTCAAGACTAAAATTAGTCTTTTACATGAAAAATAACTGTCTATCTAAAATAAGACCAATTTCAAAGATACATGCAAATGCATGCACACACGGGCTGTCGATGTCGATTCCTGTCTGACTGATGTCAGTTGACCCATAACTGACATCAGTTACTATGAACACTGAAGATGACTAACATTGATTGATCAGATTAACATCAGTTGCTCTGTGACTCAACAACCTCCTCCATTTGCATCAGTGAAGCTTTTAGTTGCACAACCTAACAATCTCCCACTTGGAGATAAATAGCTGCACTTGTACTTGTACCTGTACATCATCTAATTTTGTTTCCTGGCTTGTATCCCTCTTCAAGTTTAACCTTGAAGACCAACCACCACATATCTTGTGGTGCTATTCCTATCATCCAAGTAACCTGCCATATCCGAATCTACATACACATGTAGAGAAGTCCCTGACCCTGCATAGCATGTTAACCTGCTGCTGGTCCCTCTCAGATACCTGAGAATCCATTGAACTACATTCCAGTGCTCCTTACTTGGATTGGCCACAAACTTGTTGACAACTCCCACTGCTTGGGCAATATCAGGTCTAATACACATGTACTCAACCTCATCATGTGAATTGGGACACTGTTCTGTGAACTATCCATCCATAGGTGTGCTAACCGGTTCTGCATCCTGCATATTGAACCTCTCCACTACCTTATTCACACAATCATCCTGAGACAACATCAACCTATGATCTTCCCTGTCTCTAGGAGTACTCATGCCAAATAATTTTGCTGCTTCCAAATTCTTCATGGCACACCTTTGAACTAACTTTACCTTTAGCTCAGCAACTCCCTGCATGTGTGACCTTACAAAAAGCATATACACCACATATAATAATAGGATAATGTAGCTAATATTATCCAACCTAGTAAAGAAAACACAATGGTCACATTGACATCGACTAAAGCCTTGCTTTGTCATACACCTGTCAAACCTCCATTGTCTTGCAGCCTACTCAAGACCATATAACCTGGTCTTCTATCTCATGTGTCCATTCTCTCCTTTCTTTAACCTAAGAGTCCATTCATCTTTTAGTGATTTATTTCTAGCAGGCAACTCTACCAAATCTCCAGTTTGGTTCTCTTCTAAGGAATCCACTTCCTCATTCATGCCATGCTCCCACTATTTCCTAGATTCTACCTGCTCTACCTCTTTAAAACTTCTTGTTCTTGACCATCAGTGAGAAACAAGTAGTGTAAAGAAGGCAAATAACTATTTTGAGGGTTACTTACCCTTTCAGTCCTCCTCATGGGCATTTGAGACTCCTTGACAGCTTGTTGTCCACCCAAAATCCATTATCTGGTTGACCCTGGTCTGCACCCGACCAATGTCAATTACACCTGATTGCCGACACTAGTTCCCTGACCGATGTCAGTGTCCACCTGGTCACCAATGTTGGTTCCCTGATCGATGTCAGTCACCACCTACCTGACACCACTGAGTCTAGTTTGCACATGACTAACGTTGGTACCTACCTATTTGACGTCAGTTCCACCTGATCGATGTTGATAACTGTGTTTTCCTGAGTGATGAATTTTTACTTACAAGCTCACCTTGGATCAAAACCCTATCCAAACTACCCTGCTCAAAATTATTCAACCCCTTGAGCTGATCTCTGTCCATCATCTCCTCCATGAAAACCAAGACTTTCCAGTTTTTAAGTTTGTCAAAGACATCTGACCTCCTCTTAAAAACATGCATCCCCTTCTTACTCATGTGACCAAGCCTACAAAGCCACATCTTTGCAATAGAAGGTGAATCAATAATACAAGTAGATAGATAAAGAATACCTACTTTCTTACCACATGCTATTTCAAGTGCATCCGCTGTGAGAGTTATTGTGCATCCCTCATCACCTAAATTTCCTAAAGAAATTAGTCTCCTCTTCAAGACTGGGACTTACATGACATTCTTCAACAACCATGTGTTGCCCGTCTGTAATTTTAGCCGCACTTCCCCTTTGCCAACAATTTGACAAGGCTCACCAACCCCTAAATAAATCTTTCCAAAGTCTCCATGGACATAATCATGGAAAAATACTCTATTTGGGGTTGCATGGAAAGAGGCAACATAATCTATAATCCAAGATTCTACTTTATCCAAGGAACATACAAGAGCATCCTGTGTAACAACCCCTGCAACATCTGTTTCTTCATTTCCTTCATGCTGATCTTCTACCAACCAACAATCTTTCTTTACCTGCTCTTTCTTTCCATAATTTAGTAATTGAGAATTTCTTAGTGTACTTTCTTCTGCCATTGCTATACTTCCACTCAATCAGAAACCCCTGAGAGTGACTTGTAATCAACAAACACTAACCTGCTCAACCACTTGTTAGTTGATCCTAGCTTTGATACCAATTGACAAGATCTAGGAGCACAATTGATTACCTTTAAATAAGCAACTAAACATGGAATTTAACCAGAAGTAAAATATAACTAGAAATCAGAAATAGCACAGAATATGAGAGGCAATACACAATTATATTCAACTCATCCAAAAGGAAATACAATAAAGAGATCACACTCTTCCCACACCTCTTGGGCGTACCAGTAACCTTCCCTCAAGAGTTCTCTCTCTCAATTACAAACAAACTCAACTCAATAACCGAGTTGTTGTTTCAACCAGTCAGTATCAATACTGCTAGTACCACCGAGTACACACACATACTTTAAGTTC
This sequence comes from Torreya grandis, assembly GCA_037957365.1. Classification (NCBI taxonomy): domain Eukaryota; kingdom Viridiplantae; phylum Streptophyta; class Pinopsida; order Cupressales; family Taxaceae; genus Torreya; species Torreya grandis. The sequence goes on along the minus strand of JARHVA010004820.1, from coordinate 1,355,130 downwards.
GAGTACACCACATACTCCAAGTAGATCTCACCTGATCTTGCACCCCTGTAGATCAACCTAGTTTTGCACACCTGCAAACCTAGATCTTACTTACCATGTGGATCTCACCTAATCTTGCTATATCACAGATCAACCTGGCCTTGCACACCTGCCGACCTAGATCTTACACACCCAGAAGAACCCTTGTCCTTGCCTCACCAAGTCCTTATGATTCTCCCTTGGATAGAACCTTTCTAATTTTACAATTTATAATACAGCCCCATGAGTGTATTATATAGATCCCATGCAAAAAATAATTAGACTTCCTAATTACAATAATTAGAAATGCAGACTCAAGACTAAAATTAGTCTTTTATATGCAAACTAACTATCCGTCTAAAATAAGACCAATTCTGGAGACGCATGCAAATGCATGCACACATAGGCTACTGACATCGATTCCTATCTGACTAATGTCGGCTGACCCATAGCCGACGTCAGTTATTGTGAACACTAAAGGTGACCGACATCGGTTGATCAGACTGACATCGATTGCTCTACAACTCAGCAACCTCCTCCATTTGCATCAGTGAAGCTTTTAGCTCCATAACCTAACACTGAGACTTCACATCATCCATATCCCCATTTACCATATCAAGATTGTTTATCTTCATCATGCTTTACATATCTAAGTGAAATTGGTAAACCAACCTAAAAACCCTAGAATTTGAGGTTTTAAACTCCATTTCCTCTATATGAGGTGTTTTTCAAGTGTTTGGACTAGCCATGCATGAACCATAAGGTTTAGGGTTTCAAGCCTAAAAAAAGTGTATTAGAGGGTTATACCATTCAATTGTCTGACTGAGATAAATCCAATGATCACTAATTTGCACAAGAGGTCAAAAAAATTTCAAATTATGGTAATGAAATATATATATTTAAAAAGCCTTTAAACAATGTTGTGGTAACAAAAAAAATAAGTTTATCATTAATCACAAGTTACATTTCTTTGATCCTTCATCTCTTAGGACAATAGCTATATCAGGTTTGAAAAAATTTCCTACATAAATTTACCCAAATCGAAGCTTAGATACCACTTGTAATGAAAGTTCTTAGATAATACATACCAATGGAATAATATATTGTATACATATGAGTATAATAAGTAGATCCATAATAATAATTGATGAAAGAGTAAAATATTTGATAAATATGACTAAGCCACTTTTAGGGGACAACCTCCACAATAATGTAATATTAGCAAAATTCTAAATATGATGATTAAAGGCTAACCACTACCTCCTATATATACTCTACTTAAGCCATGGTTAGTCCATAGTTGACCCTAATATTTAACACTTTTTGAAAATAAGGATTAAATAAGAGAGTAACCTAATCAAACAAGGAATAAAATAAAAAATAGACTAATTAAATAATTCAAATTCATAATATACTACTACAGTGTTGAATTATGAAATTTTACTAAATATAGAAAATAAAATTCTAAATAGTAATGTGTATGCTTAAATATAAAGAAGAGATAATTCTTAGCTTGTTTACTAATGTGTGAAAGAAGATAGGCTAATGTTCTTCAAGGGTTCATTAAATTCAAGAAATTAGCTCTCTATGAACTTGGACACTACCATCAAAATAGGGACACTAGTGTCAATGCTTCTATCTATAGTGAAGTATAAGTCCATTTCTAGAAATTCCACATGTTCCTATTAGGGTTCTCTATCAACTTGTATATTATTTATTAATATCACACACATAGGTTCCATATATCAATATTTTAATTAAAACCCTAAATATTCTAATTAGGGCATGCCACCTTACAAGAATGGAGGTTAGTGGGCTAAATTGAAGTAAAAGTGACCTCGAAGACTCTTCTATCAATGATTCCACTTAAATGGCTATATACTCTAAAGAGGTCCTTAGATCAATGTAGTTCTCCCTCTTATGTGAGCTTGTGTGTAAATAATAGTGTAATGTATTGTATGTGAGTGCATATAGTTATATAGCTTGAAACTTGATAAATAATACTCATGGGCTGCTCTTTGAATGTTTCAAACCTATCATAATACTACTATTATGACTAATATAGAAATAGAGAAGAATAGGGCAACATAACTCAGTTGTGTGAATGATTTAGTGAGCTTGAATAGGTGCATGCTTGGTAGTTGTTATATGTCTAATGAGTAGGATTTATTTTGTATTTATACCACACATTTTAAAAATAATCTCGTAGATGGTTAAACAAGACAAATATGCTAAATGTTACATATCAAAAGTTTTGAAATTTTGAGACTTTTTAGGGTACATACACAATCATTTGATTTAGGACACTAGTGCCCAAGTATGAATGATAATATCCTAGTGAATAGAGAATTTTTAAAGCTTTATAACTGATAGTTGTTGACCAATTTTGCCCATAGGCAAAATTTTGGTCACCTTCCTCCCTTGTTATTCGAAAAGCGTCCTTTCCAAGTTGCATAGTTCATGCCAGTGGTTCTCTATTTTGTTTTCGTCATTTGGTTCAACTTTTAGGTTTATCAGCTTTTATTTTATCTTCTTCAAGTTCGGGCCTGGTTCATTGGTTCGGCCTGGTTCATCTCAATTTGAGCACCTCAGTTCAATGATTGGTTCAGTTATTTGGTTCAAGACTTAAAGTTCAAACGCCTAGTGGGGGGGCCGACACTTCAAATGAAAAGGATTAGGTAAGTTCAGTTGGGTTCAAAGTTTAATGTCACTCAAATAGACTAAGTCCCAAAGAAATTTGGGCCGCATACACCAAAGGAAAAAGCAAAGGGCCGGGTCACTTATAAACAAAGGCAAAGGGAATTCGGCATGGTTTAAATATAAAGGTAAAATGCGAATGAATTTTCACAGACTTTTTGTCTATGGGAAAACATCTGTGGATAAAAGTCTATGGGATATACAAAACAAAAGGCAAAGGTAGAATTTTCATGGACTTTTTGTCCACAGGAAATGTCTACGGACATAAAGCCCACAGGGAATACAAGCCAAAGCCGTGGGAGCCCAAACAAAATGTCCGCAGAGACATTAAAAGTTGGGGAGTAGTCCAAGGAGTTAAAGCAGTCCATGCAAGCTGTCAAGCTAATAGGGGAAAGGTGCCACGAAGAAGTTAGCAGGCCATAAAGAAGCCAACAGGGATGAGGATGCCCTACATGGATGTCAAGTTTAGTGAAATAGAGGATAACGGTTTGTTTTAAAAGCAAGAGAATGCTAACCAATCAGGAGCTCAAAAGTAAGCGGCCTACTAAAAAACTCACCCCAGAGGCCAAACAAGCTAGATAAGACAAAACAAACAAGAGACAAGTAGAAAGCATGGTTCCAGTAGGCCTCTTCTAGAAAGATGATGCACCAACAGTGTTTTTCTTCTTCCCAATGGGACGTGACATGCCCACTTGCGAGGAAAGTGCCAATGAGTCTCCTTGTTGCTTTTCTATATATGTTGCGAACTTGTTCATTTCTAAGAGATCTTCCACATTTGTAAAGGGCACAGCTCTACAAAATTTCACCTGGATCAATACAAATATAGTTTTTTACCTCCATTTAGATAGACATTTCCATGTATGCATTGAATGTTTTGCTTGTGTCCAGTCATTATCTTTTGATGCTCTCATAAGTTCAACACCAGTAGACCTGCTGTTTACAAGGCACCATTGTTGCAGCTGAAAGGAGAAGAGCTAACATTTGAAAAGACCAAAATAGATAAGAGTTACTTACAGTGTACATTCCATAGTGCCTCAGTGATTTTTTGTCTCTTATGCCTTCATGAAAGCTTCCCTGCCAGTTTTAGTAGCCTGATCCTTCTACCAAGTGCGTAGTGTATGTATGCATTTATCTGATTCTGAGAGTGGATGTGTGAAGGTCAACCTTTATTTTGGTGCATCACCTCTTTTAGAGTAGGTTTATTTTTCCTACATCTCTCTCCCTTTTCATCCCCCCATTTATTATATCTATATACCTGTATGTATTTACACTACCTGAAACAAACATGATACATCAAAGGGAGCTAGCCCTTATCTAGAGACTCTCCTCTCTAGCTTCGCTATCCCATAGGTGAGAGAGGAGTTTCCATGTTACGAGGGGAAGGTAAGAGCTTGTTTTCCTGCCACTAGGTGCATCTCTAGCATCAATAGTTCTAGCACGCCCAGTGGGACACAGTTTGACAATGCAGTAAGGTATTAGGATTGATGCTGGTCCTGTTACAACAAATCAAGTACCTTTAGCATCTAGAAACTTGGAGTTAAATCTACTGGTTAAGCATCTTGGTGCCATCAAGAATCATTTCTTGTATGTATAATTTTGCAAAAAATCATGGGTTTTGTTTTCCTTCTGGATCATATTCAAAATATTTAGAGAATCCCCTCAAGTAACTCTCCTAGTTACACTGCAATGAAAAGGGAGGTGGCCTTGGAATTAGAGATTAACAGGCTAGAAGAGTAGTACAAATATCAACATGAGCTAATGTATAAAGAGGAGTGCTTTTTTAGGCAAGCGCATACCCCCTCTTTGGTGCCAAATCCTTTTTACCATATTGCACTTGCTCACTCCAACTTATCAAATGTACCTGCTCCCAATCCAGTGCACTTGGCTTTCCAACATTAGATGATATCAGAATAACCTCCCATGGAAATGAACTTTCTAAATTCCTTAGATTGTGAATTTTCCACTGGGGGAAATGCCACGACCCAGCACATCTCACTCAATGTTGATCCTACTCAATAGGATGATGCTGGTCATCTCCAAGAAAGACTCTTCCAGGACAACCTAGCCAAGCAAATTGAAGATTTAGAAGCTAGGATGAGACTGCTTCTTAAAAAAGTTATGAAATTTCTAGACCTTGTGGAGGAGCCCCAAGACCTTAGAAAAAACAAAGTTGCTGCCTATTCATAGGAGCAAAATTTTAATTCAGAGATCCTGAACTGTGGGAAAATAGTTGAATCATGGGGTAGAATTGAAGAAGAAAAGCAAGGTTTTTCTCAAAACCTTGAAGAAGCTAAAGCTGCGTCTGCTGATGATAATGCTGGAGACCTCCAAGAAAGGCTTTTCCAAGAAGATCTAGCCAAGAGAATAGTAGAGTTAGAGTCCATAGAGAAATTCCTCAACCAATGTGTAATGGACGGCTCAGACCAAACAACACATTCCATGTCTGAACACACCCCACCTACACATTTCCAAGAGAAGTATCAGGCCGTACCTGATATTGATGAAGTACTGATCAAGTGGAAAGAGGAGAATCATTTGATTCTAACTCAAGGACTACCTCCTCTTCCACATGTTTTCTCCACTTTACCCCTTCTCAAGGAAGAACCTATTTTGCAAGAGGCAAGTGAGGAGTAGAAGATCCAATCTGCAGTCCTTCAAGAGGCTGTCATGAGTGACAATGAAGAAGAAATCATCATTGATGCTCCTTGTGAAGACCTTATCAACAATGGAGAAGATGCAGGTCTTGCATATATGCAGATGTTCTAGCAATTCAAAGAGGAGCAAATACATGGTAAGCTCTCTTCTCCTCTGTTTGATAAACTTCCTCGCTATTTTGATGATGAGGTTGACTACACTAAAGAGCCTGAGTTGGAGGAGGAAAAGGAGAGGTCTGTCTTCCTTGAGGAAGGCCTTGAAGAAGAGCGCTTTAAACAAAGAGGTGATGTTCTATGGGATGAGCAATCAAGTTGTGAGTCCATTTCAGACATCACTATAGTTAACCTTCTTCAAGAAGGCCAAGAGGAAGCAGAGGATGAGTCTGATAGGATTTTCAACGAGGCAAAAGGAAACAAATTAGACCATGATACGTTGTAGAAGGAATGTGTAGATTAAAAGGCTTATAGTGATAAGCCAGTAGCCATAGATTTCTTGGTGAAGAGCACCAATATGAAGAACTAGCATTTAACAGGCTTCCAAGGTCAAGCAGAATACATATACATTGGAGGCATGTTTGAATCTAATCCACTTGAATTCTAGCCAAACCAGGTGACTGGCAAGAGGAGCACATCACTAATTCTCCTTTTCATTCAGCTACTTGCCTGCCACCATAAGTCTTCTCACCAAGAAGGGGACTTAAGAAATTTTCCTTTCGATCCAGGAGGGAGGCAAACATTCTTGGTTGGCTGTATATAATAGTTTGTTTTCAATTGTTTTTTCCTATTTTCCCTAAGTGCAATTACACAGGTAGTGTTTTTTAGCCTTGTGTGTTTCCCTTCGCGTGTGGGGTAAAAGCTTCATGTTTGATTCTCGATCTTTTGGAGCTATTGTTAACTTTTGTTATAGCTGCATCTGACTTCATGCCCAATGGAATGCAAGGCAGCTAGGTTCTAAGCATGGTAGGCATGCTTCCCCTATGAGTCACCATCTATTGACCAATTTTGCCCACAAGCAAAATTTTGGTCACCTTCCTCCCTTGTTATTCAAAAAGCATCCTTTCCAAGTTGCATAGTTCATGCCAGTGGTTCTCCAATTTTTTTCCATCATTTGGTTCAACTATTAGGTTTATCAGCTTTTATTTTATCTTCTTCAAATTTGGGCCTGGTTCATTGGTTCAGCCTGGTTCATCTCAGTTTGGGCACCTCAGTTCAACGATTGGTTCAGTCATTTGGTTCAAGACTTAAAGTTCAAATGCCTAGTGGGGGGCCGACACTTCAAATGAAAAGGATCATATAAGTTTAATTGGGTTCAAAGTTCAATGTCACTCAAATAGACTAAGTCTCAAAGAAATTTGGGCCGCATACACCAAAGGCAAAAGCAAAGGGTTGGGTCGCTTATAAATAAAGGCAAAGGGATTTTGGCATGGTTTAAATATAAAGGTAAAATGTGAATGAATTTTTGCAGACTTTTTGTTCATGAGAAAACATCCATGGACAAAATTCCATGGGATATACAAAACTAAAGGCAAAGGCAAAATTTCTGTAGACTTTTTATCCATGGGAAATGTCCACAGACACAAAGCCCACAGGGAACACAAGCCAAAGCCATGTGAGACCAAACAAAATGTCTGCAGAAACATTGAAAGCCAGGGAGTAGTCTGAGGAGTTAAAGCAGTCCATGAAACAAATGAAGGCCCATCAGCAGTCCACACAAGCTATCAAGCTAACAGGGGGAAGGGTGCCATGAAGAAGTTGGCAAGCTGCAAAGAAGCCAGCAGGGACGAGGATGTCCTACGTGGACGTCAAGTTTAGTGAAATAGAGGATAATAGTTTGTTTTAAAAGTAAGAGAATGCTAACCAATCATGAGCTCAAAAGTAAGCGGCCTGCTAGAAAACTTGCCCTAGGGGCCGAACAAGCTAGATAAGACAAAACAAAGAAGAGACAAGTAGAAAGCATGGTTTCAGCAGGCCTCTTCTAGAAGGATGACACACCAACAGTGTTTTTCTTCTTCCCAATGGGACGTGACATGCCCACTTACAAGGAAAGTGCCAATGAGTCTCCTTGTTGCTTTTGTATATATGTTGTGAACTTGTTCATTTCTGAGAGATCTTCCACATTTGTAAAGGGCACAGCTCTGCAAAATTTCACCTAGATCAATACAAATACAATTTTTTACCTCCATTTGGATAGACATTTCCATGTATGTGTTGAATGTTTTGCTTATGTCTAGTCATTATCTTTTGATGCTCTCACAGGTTTAACACCAGTAGACCTGCTGTCTACAAGGTACCATTATTGCAACTAAAAGGAGAAGAGCTGACATTTGAAAAGACCAGAATAGATAGGAGTTACTTATAGTGTGCATTCCATAATGCCTTAGTGATTTTTTGTCTCCTGTGCCTTCATGAAAGCCTCCTTGTCAATTTTAGCAGCCTGGTCCTTCTACCAAGTGCGTAGTGTATGTATGCATTTGTCTAATTCTGAGAGTGGATGTGTGAAGGTCAACCTTTATTTTGGTGCATCACCTCTTTTAGAGTAGGTTTATTTTTCCTACATCTCTCTCCCTTTTCATCCCCCCCTTTATTATATCTATATACCTGTATGTATTTGCATTGCCTGAAACAAACATGATACATCAAAGGGAGATAGCCCTTATATAGAGACTCTCCTCTCTAGCTTCGTTATCCCACAGGTGAGAGAGGAATTTCCATGTTGCGAGGAGAGGGCAGGAACTTGTTTTCCTGCGACTGGGTGCACTTTCCTGCGTCAACAATAGTGAAGGATAAATATTAGGTTTTAAACATATTATGGGCTAAAACTGATCTAGGTAATCATAATATTAGGGTCAGACCATAATATAAGCATTTAAGCATAGTGAGATTAAGATTGTAAGCCTTTCGACAATAAGAAAGTTAAGAAATAAAGGGTAGAGGCTTTAGTGATATTTGTCAAGTGTATAAGACTAGTTTATTATGTAAATTATATATTTGAGTATCTAAATTTTCCCCTCTTTTAATCTAATAATCCACAAGGATGAAATTACTAATTTAAAGGGGAAAAATGTGTATTGTGGTGTGTACATCACACCTTGCTTTGACTTGAGCCTTGTTTGAATTTTTTTTATGTGTATGACCTATAACTAGGAACATGTTCCATGTTTAATTAGTATATATAATATGTAAATGAATAATTTAAATTACTTGAAAGAAAAGAGATCAAGAAAGGAATACTCATGTGTATTGATGCAACCATGTTTCCCCTTGGTAGTTTGCTTTAGTAATGATGCTTCCTAACTGAAGTATTAGAGAGAGGTTCAAAAATAAAACTTGGATATGTGAAGAGGGGAATTTGAGGGTGATCACACCCCAAATTCATTGTAAAGGGTGAGTTGTGCCAAGCCCATCAATATAACTAAATCTCAATAGCACAAGCCAAATGTAAACATAATCAAGCCAATCTAGCCAATTTTACTTGATTCAAATGGTGTAGTCATATCAACCCATAATAATAGAAGTAGTGTCAACTCAAATGGGGAATTGAATATTGATCACACTACTTATGGGATCTAACTACTATAATAAATAAAATCTGAATTAGTGCTTCTTGAAGGTTGGTGTATGAATATTGGTATAAATTGAATAATGTATATGTAATTTGGTCATTTACATGGCATATGTACGTATAATGTGTTTCAAGATAAAGTATCTATTAAAATGTAACCTCTAACCTATAAAATTATAAATAATATACATCACAAATATATAAAATCCTATCCTAAACCTATGAAAATTGATGTTAAATTTATAAAATTTTGACCCAAGTGTATATCTAAATCATGTAAACTATGTCAAATTTTCCTAATTTTACCAATTGTGTGCATGTGGACTTATGTATCTATGCCATGCCCCTATTTTTAGGTGATGGGAATGAAATGTGATAGTCACCTTATCTTAAGAGGATAAGAAAATCATGTTGTATTTGTATGAATCATGTAGAAAAAAAATCATATAATGGTATCATGTCTAAGTATATGTATTAATGAATCTTGCAGTATCCAATATAAAAATCCCTAAGATGCATGATATGGACCATGGCAACATCTAGAAGTAAGAAGCATAAGTTCAAAAAATAATCAGACACACACACAAGATCACTCAATGTCACACAAAGAGAGGTATAAGGAGACCACAAACAAGGGGAATGTTCAAATGTTTCACACTCAAAGGGGAGGACATGTTCAAATGTCCACATTCCAAAAAAATAATCAACACTCGAGGCACTGGGGACAAACAAATAGGAACATGTTCAAATGTTCCAAAATCAAAATAAAGAAGCAAACAATAAGTACACTCAATTAAGCCATGTGATAAGATGAAATAAGTGAAATAATAAGCAACTAGCATAATCATGTCATACTAGTCCCTACATATATGTGTTAGAAAAATGTACTATAAAATAACATGTCAATTACATTGTATAAGATAGTAACATGAGTATAGGAATGTGTAAGCACTAGTACATAAGCTCAAAATGATAATGTAAAGTGATCGTAAAATAATAGAACATGTATCAATCATGATTAATAGAAGCAAGATGCCCCCAATGTAGTATGTCATGCAGGTAGAGTAAAGGTCCAACATTTGCATGATCATGTATCATAGATCTATTATATGCTTGTATGACACTTAAGTACCTATGAAACATATGTGTGTATATAAATGATATGCTATCTACTAACATAAAGTAAACAACAGATGCAAAAGTTAGTAAGCATGTGAAATGTTAAATGTTTTTATATTTTTGATTTAGTTTTTTTAGATCGATAATCACTTTTGATTGGAGTTACAGCTAGTCTAGGACACATATGGGGGCTTAAATCCCTAAATAATACCATAAAAAAACACCATCATGATTAGCAGAATCATAGCCAAAAGGCTCTAATGTACCACATATGGCCACAATTGACCTCACATGCCCAATGATATTTGAACCTGGGTGGGGTTAGAAATATCCAAACCACTTTAACAACTCACCCACATCTCATTAGGGTATTTTTGATTTATTTGAATGTTTTTATATTTTATTAATTATTTGATTATTTAATTTTTTAATTATTTATGATTAACATTAATAAGACAAATCATTTTCCTCTAGATCAAATATTTTAGAATCATATAGATATATAACATATTCTACTTATGCATCTTAGATTGATCTATATCACCATCATGTGGTATTTTAATTAAGTGTCCTTTACAAGAAAATGTAATGTCATGATGATTAGGATCTATTTTGGCCTCCATTAGGTATAACCAATTTTTTCCCAATGTAAAGCCATGTTGATATACGTGAGACATGATCCACACCTTTGTACATATAACCTAGGGTCCATAAGTAATTGGTAATATAATGTATCCAAAATAGTCTTTATAATGTACCCTATGATATAAGTCTTTTATGGTATATCTCATTTTTAAAAATATTGTCAGATTACAATACAATTCCATCTATGTAGAATAGATATGATTATGCTGAAAATACGCTCATCGCATGAATAATGTAATTATCAAATCATTTTAGTGAGAGCATTATTTACTTACTGAAGTTGTAGATGATGCTTGTTGAATTTACACAATAGTGTAGATACTAAAATCTAATTTATGTAGTACTCTAGTCTTGTACACTTAGAAAAATACTTATGGCTGCACCATTTAGTTATAACCTGCCCATTACCAAAAGCCTTGCATTCACTATATATTTGTGCATAAATTACTTATATCTTAGTCCAAACATTATTATTATGATGACCAAGCCTTATATAATGTGCAAAAATCTCAAAAATTGATTATTATCCTTCACTACTAGTTTTGGATCTATACCTATTTTTAAGCTTCTTGGATATTTGCATTTGAGACAGACACCTGCATCAACGTAAGTGTCCACCTTTCTTAGAAAGTGTCTAGTGCCCAAAGGTCATCTAATTTTAAAATGAAACATATCCTAAGAGTCAGCCTATGTGATTTAATGTGATATATTTACAAAAGAGATTACTATATATACAAGATTAACCCTCATTCATTCCTCACCTAAAAAATACTAGGGACTCATGAGGTAAATTACCAAGAAGCACTCAATAAAGCATTCAAGTGAGAAAACCTACCCTATTAATCCATCTTTCTATATCAATCATAGGAGTAGTATTCCCATAGATTTGAATCATTTGAAGAGTATTTCATTTTCCATATTTGCCACGTTACAAGCTAGGTCACTATATGTCATTACTTATCACACATCAGATCCTTGTATACACATAATCTAACATATAATGGAGAAATACATAAGTGTAAAGCCATATTTCAAGCATTGGCTATGTATGCAACACTCATTGATAGAGGAGTCCTTATAATAGATTGACATTGTGAGCCTACTAACCCATTTTTTCCATAGTCACTCTAAGGGTGAATAAGTTAGGGTTTAGTCATTTGACTAAGAGTGATAACCTATGTGTATAATCTACATACATAAGAAGAAATACAACATAAAACCTAGAAGGATCCAATTGATCACATCCAAATCTAGTGAGTATTCTGTACAAGACATATGGATCAAATTTAAATACCTACATCGATGCAATTATCTATATCTAACATAAATGTCTGAGGTCACATAAAGAATATTTATAAAATATGATGACTATTATATGATCATCTTCCAATCCAATTCTAGCCTATACTAGATCAGACTTGCATGATCATAATAAATTGACTAAGTATCATTATTCCTTATTCATTACAATATCTATCAATCACTGTACTTTACTATTTTTAGCAATCTTAGTTATATAACTTTTTAATATTATGTATTTGAATTTCTATTAATTGGCCTACTCATTAGGTTAGTTCACCATCCTTGTGTAAAATCTAATCTAATACCCCTTAACCCTATATATCCCATTATCTAAATTTAGGGCAAAACATTTAGTGAACCTGACCTATGAGTTTCAATGTTAAAAAACTATCCTATATTTGATGCTCTTTACCCTATTTTCCCTAATATTTATTTTTTTTATTTCCTCCATCATGAATGTTATAGATTTTTTTGATAACTACGATTATGAAAATATTCAACCCTTTATCAAGGAAGGAGTGAAAATTGACCATCATTGCCTTTTTCCAAATGCACAATCACATCATCTCAAATATTTGAATGGTGGTAAATACCATCCCTATAATCAAGTCTATGCCACCACCATCCCAAGAGCTGAGTCAAACAACATTAAAAAAGATAGCTAAAGTTTTCCTTCATCTCCTATATCCAAATTTGATTCATATGGGAAAAATCTTCCATTGTATGATCAAAATTTAAAAAAATAAAAATGCACAATGACATCATGGATGATCTAAAAACTACTAAATAAGGGAATGATTCTTCAAATACATTGATTCAAACTCCCTCACTTCCAACATTTTCAAATAATACCCCCTCATTAAGGGCAATGATTTTTTTCTTCCTTCATTTGATATTGAATTTTTTCCAAAGGTAAATAAATAAATCATGGAATCTTTACAAAATAACTTTAAGGAACCATGAATAACTAATGTTCCAAAAAATACACTTTTACTGATATCAACCAAGGTTTCAAAACAAAAGGATTTTATCTTCCAAAAGGTTCCTTCATGAAGAAAGTTCCTAACATACCAAAATAAATACCTTTACCTAAGACACCTAAATTATCACTTACTATATCTTTACTAAATGTGGATTAATTATCAAAGGATATGCCAAATTTTCTAAAATTTGATGATCCAATACCATTACCAATGTATCCTAAATTTAATGATTCCAAACTTGTATTTATTATTCATGAAGATGAGAATGCTAATATTCCTAAATTTAAAGGGAGGTGGTGGATTAGAACCAATGATAAAACCTTTGCCAAACACCACCATTCCTAGTGATGATATCATGTCCATGATGAGTGACATTGGAGAGCTTCAAATATAAGCATATATACTTCAAATGCAAATGGCCCACTATAATGCTAATGCCAATATTACCTCATTCCACAATCAACTAATTGCATAATGTATACTTGGATATCTATATCTACAAGGTTTTAAATTATAACAATTAACTCTTTTTTATCATCATAAAGGTCCCTTTAATCGCATGATTAAATATTTAAATTATTTTAATCAATGGACTAAACATGACAAACTATTGCTAAAGTCCTTTCAATGAGTATCACTGATGAAACTAATAAAGGGATAATTTTAGATAATTTGGACTTATTAATCATCTAACTAAAAAACAAATATCAATAATAGGTCTACATTAATCAAAATTTTATAATTTTAAATTCTCTCCAATCTAATAAATGGGGAATAGAGCCAAATTATTACCATACTCCTTGTCCAATTTATTTAAAATACATGAACACCATTCTTTTTCAAAAATTATCTCCAGTCTAATTTAGTGACATAAGTCCATATTATCTGAAATAGTCCTTACAATTGGTTCTATAGCTCACTTAAGGGTTATTTAACTACTTTTTCACAATTAGAGTATGTCTTCTTTTTGGATTTTAGCATACACAAGGTGCCTAGACTTACATTAGAACATTTGCATAATTTCAAACAACATGATGATGAATCCATTAAATATTATGCTATTCATTTTAAAATTACATCATATACATTAAAATTTTGATCTATGGATTTGGAATTGTAATTCATAATTATTAGAGGTATTCTTTCCACATTAAGGGAAAGATAATTACATAAACAATATGAATCATTTACCTATTATACTTGGATGATCATAGATATGATTTATTCATACTTAATTATCCAAATAAAATTAACATATCTCCTTCCAAATACAAAATTTTTATTCCACATATAAATGAGGAAGATGAAATACCAAGTGAACACTATGAGAACATGTGTGGTGTTCCTCACATCCATATGGTAGCCTTACAATCATTATGAAATATGGGTCCAATACTTGATACACATCCACAAAAAACACCTCAAGTTGAACAAATAAAAAAACATCCATCCCAAAAATATCTAATAATTACATTATTCATGGGTGGTGCTTACTTTTGGCATAACCATGTTGATCCTCAATGATAAAAAACCACTTGCAATGTAAGATGTTTTCAACAACTTGGATTTGATCTAAAAAACTTAAAACATAAAGGAAGTTGGAAAGACTCATTGGGTAACATAATAATACTAATTGTTTGTGGTCCTAAAGTGATTCACATAAGAGTTTGGGTTATGCCACAAAAATCTCAATATGTATTCATAGTAGGATCCCTTTGGTTATACCAGATAGAAGCAAAAAATGACCAAAATCAACAAGGTATCTTCTTTTCTCATGAGGGACGATTGATCCATATACCACATGATGGTAACCATTCTTCTAATTCACACATACATGATGAGCAAGAACATCCCATGTACCATTTTCACCTATATAACCATGTTCCAAATAATGCAAATGATTGAACCTAAGGTTGAAAACATAATATAAACTAAAAAATTCAAAAAAATCAAATATTCCAAAAATACCAAAAATATTCAAAAAATAAAAAAATACCATAAAATTTCAACATGTTATTAGTTGTACTATTTATTATACATATTTTGTGTGCTCCATGTTAGAAGATATCATACCATTTCTTTCTTATATACACGTGTTTCACACTTCATTATAGTGTGATACAGACATACCCAGGTACATGATATATGCACATACATATGTTAGGATGTCCCTCTAATAACATCCTAATCACATTGGGGGAATACACTTCTTTGATTAGGATACACCCAAATTATATTATTTATGATAACTTTCCATTATCATGTTTGAGCTTACATACTTACACATGCCTCTATCCACACTTATACCTTTCACATTGTACTTGATATGTTATGTACTTAAAATTGATTGTGAAACACATATGTTTAGGAACTAATATGCTATTTTCATGTTCGTTGCCTATTTTACTTGTTTTCTATTATATTGCATTGTATTTCTTGTTGGAGCATTTGAATATGCTCCATTAATGGTAGCATCTATGCCATTCTTTCCTATTTGGACATTCAAATATGTCACTATTTATTTTATGTTGACATTTGAATATGTCATTCTATGCTTGATGAACATTTGAATAAGTCATGTCCCTTTGATTGTGTAGAATTTGAATATGCCCCTTATATGAGGTCACCTTGGACCATTTCATATTGCTTTGCTTTTAAGTGATTTTGTGTGTGTGTGTGCTTGATTGATTATTGAAATTGTACTATTTTTAATCACCTAAAAGTGGTATTTGAGTGCTAAGAGTTATAATTGAGACTAAATATCCCTAGTTTAGTTCTAGACTTATCCTAGATCTATTTTCACACTTATCCAGCCTTTGTGTTGGCCACATGCATCCCTAGTCATCCCTAAAGCACTCCTAGACCCTCATTATTATAGCTTGGTCCTTCTTGCCTAATTTTTTTCAACTTGGACACTAGCACCATAATAGGGAAAATAGCGCCACATGGTGCTACTATCCAAATAATTGTGTTAATGTCCTTTTCATCCCCTTTTCACAAATAGATATCTTTTCAAATCTAAAACCTCTTAGGGTTGGCCTAGACCTCTTTTATCACCCACACAAGCATCATAATAATATAGATACATGAATTTTAGCCTTATAACAACTAGATGGAAATCAAATGCAAATTACACATTCAAAATCAAAACAAGTTGTACACAATTAAGGTTATCAATCCTTATTCTACCCTATTTCTGCATACTCCCATCTACAATAATCCTAAGCTCAGATTACCTAGATTTCTAGTCTCAAGCACATTCAAAGAACTTAAGTCAACTATCATACTAGCTTAACTTATACTTGCACCAAAACTTAGGTGGGGATAACTAAATTGAGTTTGAACCCTCCTTAGAGTATTGGTATGTAGGCAACTCTCATCACAGTGGGGTCTTAAGGATGTCCAACCTACCCCATTAACAAACACACTTTTTATCTTGTATCAACTAAATGCCCTAACAACATAGAGAATTAGGGTTTTCTCATAAATTTAGTCAAAATAGGAAATATAAAAGGTTTTAAAAATTGTGCACACATGAACATACCTTACAAATATAGAGGCAGGTGCACCCAAAAACTTGGGATAGTCCTACACAGAGGACACTACCACCAAAATCAGGGCACTACTGCCACATATCTAATATTGGCATTATTATCCAATTAGGAAACTACTATCTAGGAGGGGTTCAAACATTGAGATCTTGTTTCTAACACTCAAACCAACCTTTGCCTCAGTTTAGAGCCTTTAAATTATTCATCTGAGTTGTTATATAGTTAAGTTATTATTTGTACTATTTATTATTATTTTTAAAAAGTTTAAAGTTAGCAAATTATTTAAAAAATAAGTGGATGCATTTACTATATATTTTTACCCTAATTTACTATACTTATATCTTTGATGAACATAGGATTTACATTCACTAAGTCCTAAAAGGTTAAAACATTTGGTGATCCTGACTTACTTCGAACACATTATTTCAAAAACCCTAGTGCACCAGTGGGGTTTCCCTTCTTATTTAAAACATCTACTTATTTTTTAGTTTTCATTATATCATCATGATTATCATGATGGATGCCATTTGATACTTTATGGTATAAAGTCTTATGGTTTGATTAACATGCTTATTACCAACCATTAGTAGAAAAGTGCACATGTATGTCACTCCTCTCATGGATCATGTCAAAAAAAAGACTATTTTACACATAGGTCCTCCCTCTTCTAAGTCCCATTCTTTGTTGAGAAGTGTTTTCATTGATGTCAAGGTTGATATCATTTGATGTTAAGGTTGATGTCATTGATGTCAAAATCTATGGTGTGTGGGGTATGAGCTTGTATGCCTGATATGACAAGGAAGCCAAGTAACCTAATATCTCTCTACTGAGAGAGAATTTGAAGGCTTGAGAAGTCATCAATAGTTTGACAACACCTTTTTAATAATAATTTTGAAGACTTGACATAGAACATAGTGAAGTATGAATATCCTTAGTCAAGCTTCGAAGATCTATGTAAGCAGCTCCAAAGATGCTCCATCAAGATATAAATATGTTATATTGAAGCATAAAATAAGAGGTTGTTTGAGATGTTTTTTGAGCATGTATATAAGGTGAAGACCATATGTAAATAAACTTTAAGGTATTCAACATAGAACACAGTGAGATATAAATATCTTTAGTTGAGCTTAGAAGATCTACATAAGTAGATCAAAAGATGCTCTATTAAGATATGAAGATGTTCTATTGAAGATATAAATAAGAGGCTATATGAGATGTTTTATGGGAATGTATATGAGATGGAGAACACATGGAAAGAAACTTTAAGGTCAGTCTCAAGGCCAAATGTGAATTGTAGGTCAAAGCCTAAAGATTAAAGAGAGAGAAAATGGTGTAATAAGGTATGAGGTTATATTTACAAGGAAACTATGGATAAATGAGTGTTTTTAGAGGTAATTCATGTAATTTTAGGTGTGTTGACCAAGTCTAAGGTCAAAGTTTTCAATAAAAGGCATGAAAAGTGGTTTTGAGGTTTCTCAAGTGCATAAAATAAAGGGTTCTCAACCCAAGATGAAATTTAAAGTGTTCATTGGCATGTGTAACATCTAAATGAGAACATAATATATTAATGGTATATGGGGAAGGGTCTTAAATCAAATTTCCAAGAATTTATTTCTAAAATAAGGGGATAAGATTTATGAATGATTGTTAAGACTAGAAGATGGTTTAAACCCTCAAATAATCCTAATAGTGATCCAATGAGAAATATATTGTTCTAAAGTGATTAGAATGGTTTTTTATGACTATTTAATTTATTGGAGGTTATATTAAAATCTCCTAGGCACCTAAAAGTATGATTAGTTTATCATGTGAGTGAGTGGACCCTATAAGAAAGGCCTTGTTTCTTAGAGTTTTGTTATAACAGTCAGAGTTGACCAAGTCAAAGTTGATAAATAGATGAAGGTTAAATTTTGATACTTGTATTTTGTGTCCATGGTGGTTTTAGAGAAATTTATATCCCTCAAGTGTACTAAAATATTAATGTAAGATAGACTATCACTAACATATCTAATGTTGCAGACAGTGAGAAAACACAAGCAAAAGTGAAAAATTAATTAGGGATGTGATAACATGGATTAGGGATGAATAAAAGTGCATGGATATTTTATTAAATACATTTAATACATGTTCATGTTGGATATAAGTTTTTTAAGTCAATGTTGATGATGAAAATGTTGCTCTTAAGTTGACCTGTCTAATGAAGATGAGACAATGAAGGTGCAAGGTTGTGAGATTGGTATGCAAGAGCAATATTGCCATATGACCATATTATTTGATAATGATATAATTATCATATTTGATAATTGACATGAATTAGGATATTTTTAATGTGTCTACATAGGTTTTGAAATTCAAAATCACCATGATTGGTCTTCAAGGCAAACTTGTAGTTTTGGGTAAGTAGGTTACAACAATGTGTTTGAGACTCTATGCCATGAGTTTATATATATAATTCAAAAAATTATGTTGTTTGATAACTTAATGATATATACATTATTTTAAAAATATTTTAATTTAGTGTAATATTTTAGAATATTGAAGCCAAAATGGCTTGTATGGTTGAGTAAAGATTGTGAGAGAGAAGGTCAACAATTTGGTCTACAAGACCAATAGTTGCCATTAATGATTTTGATATTTTTGATGGAGGTTTGTATGAATGTTTCATAATATCATGTTAATGCATTATAATACCTTTAATGTTTTCCTTTAGGTATCATATGTTCAAGTCTTGATGACTATGTTTTGAAGCTAGTTAGTAGTTCTAAGTGGGCTACTTGCAGAGAAGGGTTTGCATCTTTTTACCTTGAGTTACAAAATTTAAATAAGATGGTGATGATATCAAGGTCATGTATCTTCTATATTTATGATTTTTTCCATGTTTTTTTGGAAAAGTTATGTTTTTACTTCATTTATTCAAGATAGACTTTCTGATTATGCACATGCCTAATATGAACAATACTAATGGTGTGCTTGAAGTAGTGGTTTGAGATAAAAAGTGTCATGGAACAAACATGAGCCTATACAGGGCATATTTTGATAAAATATGATGTGTTACTTATATATGAAGTTTTTGAATGTGTTCCAAGGAAGATCAAAGAATAACGTGTGCTAAGTAGGCCTAATGGGATTAGGTCTCTATGAGACCTAAAGAAGAGATAAGGCCTAATTGAAGTAGGTCAGACCTAAAGGGACTCAAATATAATTTTATCCATGTATATGAGATTTATTAAGATATATTTCATGGCTGAGCTAAGAAGGGTAAGAGTTTTTGTTTGACTAAGAAGGACATGAACAAGAGTCTTGTATATATACTAGGTAATTTTAGGCCTATTGGTGAGTTTAGTGGGTAAGAGAATAATATAACACTTGGTAAGTAGAATAATGTATTATATGACATAATATGAGTGTATAGTATCATATATTAATCTTTTAAAGAGGTTATAAATATGAGAATCAAGGTCATATGACCTAATCAAGTCAAGAAGAGGGCTAGTTGAGTGAAGAAGGCTAGAGGCTAGTTTGAGAGGGATAGAAGTGTACGAAGAGCTGAGGAAGAAGACACTAATATATTTTATGAGAAAAAAGATATTATGAAGGTTAACAAGTTTTTTAGGTGGCTGATTTGGTGTTGAGTAATCGAGGGGGTTGGTGCCTCCTTGCAAGTGGGTGCTTGTTAAAGCCTACTTGAGTTAGTGCTTAGTTAGTTGGGGTTGGTGCTCCATGTGAAGTGGGTGATTCACTAAATTTGATGTTTGTATTATAGGAATTTAGTAAATTTTCATATTTAATGGGTTTTATTCCCCTTGAGGGTTTCCCACATATAATTATGTTTATGTGTTTCATGCTCTTGTGGATTGGTGCTTATACGTGTTAAGATGTACATGCTTGTTTAAATGATATATGATTACTTAAGTAAAATTTTTTAATAGAGTTTTTAAAGAATTATTCACCAACCCTCTTAGTAATTTTTCTTCCAAAATTTAGTATTAGAACCTAGTCCTTTGAATCAGGTCTAGAAACCTAAAGGAGATCCTAGAAGCAAGGATGGCTAGTCAACAAGCTCAAGGTGGTTCCTCTACTAGTATGGATGTATTATTAAATGGATATAATTATGAAATTTTAAATTTTAATATGAAGATATATTTAATGTCTCAAGGCCATGATATTTGGTAGTCGGTAGTGGATGGCTATAATGCTCCTCCTATTCCACCAACTAATGCAATAGGTAAGAAAGCTAGTGAAAATAACTCCAACAAAATGAATGCCAATATTTATGGCCTATCATAGGTAGATATTGTTAAGGTAATGAACTATGAATAATTTAAAGAGATATGGGACAAATTTAAGAATATCTATGAAGGAGACACCAAGGTGAAGATGGCCAAGGTTTAGACCCACTGAAGATAGTTTTAAAGCCTGAATATGATGAAGATGAAACCATTGCATATTACCTATTGAGGGTTGATGAAGTTGTCAATTTAAGAGAAGAAGTGAAAGAATTTAATATTTTCCAAAACATCTTAAGATCACTAACTCCTAAGTTTGACTCTAAGGTATTTATAGTAGAAGAGATACAAGATTTGGACAAGCTATAAATGGATGGGTTTCATGGCATCTTGGTTGTTTATGAGATGAGAACTAATGAAGGAAGACCTTCCTAGAAGGATGTATATTTCAAATTTGAGAATAAGTAAAAATATAATAAGGTCAAGGATGAAGAATGCTTAGATGTTGATGATGATAAAATGATAGCCATGTTTGCAAAAAAGTTGAGGTTTGGATCTGATAAGTACAATAGTAATTTTCACTTCAAATGTTTCAACTATGAAAATATTTATCAATTTACATCCACGTTCCTAAAAAAAATAAATATAATAATAATTAATAATATGATGAACATCATGGAGATGACAAAAAGGCCTATAAGTCTGACAAGAACAAGAGAGATTTCAATAAGTATGAAGGTAGGAAAGGGTCATTAAAAAATAAGAAGAGTTTTTATACAAAAGAAGATAACACATTTGATGTAAGTGATTCAAGAAAATATGATAGTGATGATGGTAGTATTGAACTTGAACATAACAATAATGAAACCTTGATCATGGCCATAGAATTAGACAATTAGGGCTGCTCAAGTTGGAAAGGCCTTATGGTTGATATAGAATCAGATGAAGAAGCTAAAGTAAACCTTAAGGTAGAGTTTGTAAGTGCCCTCGACGAGTTGAAGTTTCAAATAAGAAAGAATCACAAACTAAGATCACTAGTTAAGGAATATGAGGATCATATTGGCTTGTTTGAGGAAAAGTTGAGTAACACTTCCAAAGAGTATGATGAGATCATCAATCAAGTTGAGGCACAGATAGAGGTAGTCAATGCAATCCTAAAGGCTAAAAAAGAAGAATGCATCAAGTATGAAATTGAATTATAATCCATAAAATATAAGTTGGATCAAACATCTAACAAGGTGAAGAGATTTGTGAAGTTTGAAAAGAGCACTGAGGCTCTAGATTATATCTTGAGTAGTAAAAAATTTGCAAGTGACAAGACAAGTGTTGGTTTCAAGGAAGACCAAAAGGAGGAACCTCTAGTCAAGGATATTATTGTTGAAGATAAAAATGCCAACATGAAAAGACCTATCAAACAACCTAATTCTATAAGGTATGATAGTTATTTCAATGGTTACTATTTTGTATATAGCTAGTTTGGTCATAAAGTAAGAGAGTGTAGAAGACCCTTTAAGACTGAGTACTCATGGAACTATGGAAGGAGTCATAATTCACATCAATTAAATGGTATGTATAAGGTGGCTTATTATATATGTCATAATATAGGACACTTTATAAGATTTTGTCCTAACAAACTTAGAAGGTCATTAAGTCAAAATAGAAAATTTAAAGCTGCTAGAGTACAAGAAAGAAGGTAAATGAATATATGGAAACCAAAGATATTAAAGATGAGTCATGATCAATATACAAGAACAAGTGGACTACCTTCTATGATATAACATGCCTTAGGTGTGAAATAAATTTAGGAATGTCTATTGTTAGTTCACATTGATGATCAAATGGTTGATGAAGAGATCAAACCTATAATGCCAATTAAGCCCAAAAGGATATTGAAGAATATTCAATCTTGTGAAAGAATGGAGATCTAGGTATCTCCTGAACTGGTGTTGTTTTAGTGCCACTCCATTAGGCTTCATGGAGACAATCTACAATTATCAAAAACATGGTGGATGCTTAGTTTGAGGGGGAGATATTTAGGTTGTTGACTGAGCTTGATCTATGTTGAAGTGGTCTTGTAATCTAAATTCATTTTGAAAGAGGTATGCATGGTTTGAGGGGGAACATATTGCCTTAATGCTTCATATTATGTATGTTGAAATTTTATTACAATGAATGTGTGTTTCTAGATGATAATTATGGAAGGACTTTGTCATTAATGTCAAAGGGGGAGAGAGTCCAAGATTGGAGTTTGACTAGACTAGGAGAGATGAGAGTGGTCAATTTGAAGAATGTTTTACCATTAATGACAAATGGGGAGTTTGTTGAGAAGTGTTGTCATCGATGTGAAGGTTGATATCATTTAATGTCAAGGTTGATGTCATTGATGTCAAGATGCTTGGTGTGTGGGGTATGAGCTTGTATGCTTGATATGAAAAGGAAGATAGAAAACCTAATGTATCTCTACTAAGAGAGAATTTGAAGGCTTGAGAAGTCATAAATAGTTTTTTAAACACCTTTTTAGTAATTATTTTGAGGACTCAGTATAGAACATAGTGAGATATGAAGATCCTTAGTCAAGCTCTAAGGATCTATGTAAGTAGTTCTGAAGATTTTTCATGATGCTATGAATATGTTCTATTGAATATCTAAAGAATAGGTTGCATGATATGTTATATGAGCATGTATATAAGGTGGAGAGCACATTGAAAGAAACTTGAAGGTAATCAACATAGAACACTATGAGCTATGAAGATACTTAGTCAAGCTCATAAGATCTACATATGTAGCTCTGAAGATGGTCCATCAAGATATGAAGATGTTCTATTGAAGCTATGAAGAAGAGGTTGTATGGGATGTTTTATGAGAATGTATATAAGGTGGATAACACATGGAAAGAAACTTGAAGGTTAGTCTCAAGGCTTAATGTGACTTGCAGGTTAAAGCCTAAAGAGCAAAGAGAGAGAACATGGACTAATAAGTTATGAGGTTATATTTACAAGGTAAGGATGGATAGGTGAGTGTTGTTAGAGGCATGCCATGTTTTTCTAGGTGTGTTGACCAAGTTTGAGATTAAATTTTGAAATAAAAAGGAATGAAAAGTGGTTTTGAGGTTTCTCGAGTGCACAAAATAAAATCTTCTCAAATCAAGATGATATTTAAAGTGTTAGTTGGCATGTGTAACCTCTACATGAGAACTTGAGATATTTATGGTAAATGGGGAAGAGTCCTAGCTTAAAGTTCCAAGCATTGGTTTCTAGAATGAGGGGATAAGATTTATGAATGATCATTAAGATTGGATGATGGTTTAAACCCTCAAAGAACCCTAATAGTGATCCAAAGAGAAAGATATTGTTATAAAGTGATTAGAATGGTTTGGTATGAATATTTAAGTTATTGGAGGTTATATTAAACTCTCCC
Organism: Torreya grandis; assembly: GCA_037957365.1. NCBI lineage: Eukaryota > Viridiplantae > Streptophyta > Pinopsida > Cupressales > Taxaceae > Torreya > Torreya grandis. The sequence continues at coordinate 1,330,956 of JARHVA010004820.1, read as the reverse complement.
AAGCACCTTGAGGTGTGATTGGTTTATTAGGTGAGTGAGTGGACCCTATAAGAAAGGCCTTATTTTTTGGAGATTTATTATAGCAGTCAAAGTTGACCAAGTCAAAGTGAATAAATGGATGAAGGTTGAATATTGAGAATTTTATACTATCTCCATGGTGGTTTTTGAGTAGGCTCCATCCCTAAGGTGTACTAAACTGATCATCCAAGACAACCTATCACTAATAGACCTAATGGTGTAAACAGTGAAAAAACCCAAGTAAAAGTGATAAATTGATTAGGGAAGTGCTAACATGGAATAGGTATGGATACAAGGGCATGGATATGTTATTAAAAAAATTTAATACATGTTAAATTTGGATATATTTTTTTATAGGTTAATGGTAATGAAGAAAATTTTGCTTATAAGTTAACCTATCTAGTGAAGATGAGATAGTAAAGGTGCAAGGTTGTGAGATTTGTTTACAAGACAAGTATTTACATATGAAAATGTTATTTACATATATAATAATTATATAATTATAACATAGGATCATTCACATGCATAAATATATTTTTAATGTGTCTACATAGGTGTTGAAATTCAAAATCACCATCACTAGTCTTCAAGGCAAACTGTCAATTTTGGGTAAACAATTTATAGCGATGGGTTTGAGATTATATGACATGAGTTGATATATATAATTAAATTAATTATGTTATTTTTAAATTTAATTATATATACATGATTTTAAAAATATTTAAAGTTAGTGTAAGAGGTTGTCACATTGAAGCCAAAATGGGTTGTCTAGTTTAGTAAAGATCGTGAGAGAGAAGGTCAACAAATTGGTCTGTAAGACCAATAGTTTCCATTAATTATTATGATATTTTTGATGTATTTTTATATAATAATTTTATAATATAATTTTCATGACTCATAATAAATTCAATTTTTTCCTTCCAGTATCAAAATTTCAAGTCTTAAGGACTGCATTTTGAAGCTAGTTGGCAGTTCTGAGTGGGCTAATTACAGAGAAGGGTTTGAGTATTTTAATCCTAAGTTATGAAGTTTAAAGAACATGGTGATAATATTAAGGTAATTTATATTTTTTATTTATAATTTTTTTCCATGTTTGTTTGGAAAAATTCTTTTTTTACTTTAGTTGTTCAAGATAGATTTTTTGAGTATGCACATGCCTAATATGAACAATACTAATGGTGTGTTTCAAGTAGTGGTTTGAGATAAAAAGTGTCATGGAAAAAATATGAGACTATATGGGGTATATTTTAATGTAATATTATGTTTTACTTTTGTATGAAGTGTTTTAATCTATTTTAAGAAATATCAAAGAGTAATGTGTGTGAAGTAGGTTAGGTCTCCATGAGACCTAAAGAAGAGATAAGGACTAATTAAAGTGGGTCATACCTAAAGGGACTCAAATAAATTTTTTTGTATATGAGATGAAATAAGATAAATTTCATGTTTTAACTAAGAAGGTTAAGATTTCTTGGTCTACTAAGAAGGATATGAACAAGAGTCTTGTATATATACTAGGCAATTTTAGGCCTATTAGTGAGTGTAGTGGGTAAGCAAATAATATAACACTTGGTAAGAAAAATAAGGTCTTATAGACCATTATAAGAGTGTATAGGATCAAATATGAATATTTTAAAAAGTTTATACATATGAGGATCAAGGTCATATGACATAATCAAGTGAATAAAAGGGCTAGTTGAGCGAAGAAGGCTAGAAGCTAGTTTGAGAGGGATAAAAGTGTGCAAAGAGCTAAGGCATAATATCATCATGTGTTGTATTATCAAAAATTTATTATGAAGGTGATCAAGTTTTTTAGGTGGCTTATTTGGTGTTGAGTCATCTAGGGGGTTTGCGCCTCCTTATAAGTGGGTGCTTCCTAAAGCCTAGTTGAGTTGGTGCTTAACTAGTTAGGGTTGGTACTGCATGCGAAGTGGGTACTTCACTATAGTTGATGTTTGTCTTATAATATTTTAGTCCATTTAAATCATCAGTGGGTTTTATTCCCCTTAATTTTTCCCACATATATATTGTGTTTGTGTTTCATGCTCTTATGGATTGGTGCTTATGCTTGCTAAGATGTACATGCTTGTTTAAATGATCTATGATTATTTAAGTAAGATTGTTTAAGAGAGTTTTTGAAGACTGATTTACCCCTTTCTCAGTAATTTTTATTAAAAAATTATTATGAGGATCATTTCTACATGGCTCAATTTTAATTACCTCCTATTACTACTTGATGATAGAGGGATTAGAGGACTCCCTTTATTCTACCTCCACCTATACCAGTTGATTATCTTCACTCCCACCCCACCTCTACTACTCACCCTTGATAAAAATTAGATCTGATAGTTTGAGGTGTTACTAGATGAAATAGGGAGCCTCCTCAACCTATACAAGAACAATATAATCCAACCATCCCTCTTTATCCTTAGCATACTATACTAGGACCTAGAGATTTACACATAATATTTGATACTATGGATCAATTGAGAAACACACTAGATAAGATATCCATATTGGAATTACTTCAAAAGGTGACTATTTTAAAAGATATTATTTGTCAAATACTCAATCATACATCTTTGCCTCATGACACATAGACAACTTGATTTGCATCTATCATGAACATTATCAAGGACATTGAAGACATTATATATTTTTCAATGATGATTTGCCTTCATATTCAATTATTGTTAAAAATTTACCACTTTTCATTCAATCAAAAATTAATACCACCACTATTAAATGAGTTATAATTGATAGTGGTTCAAGACTTAATATATGCAACCTCACATTTATATAGACTATGGGGTTGATATAACATCCATTCAGAAGACATATAAGAATATTAGAGGTTTTGATAACATTCTTAGACAAACATTGGGTATTATTATATTGGATATTATAGTAGGACCAAAAACCCTACTTACACACTTTTAGATAATGCCTAATCATTTACACTACAACTTATTACTTAGGAGACCTTTGGTACATGTTATGAAGGATGCACCCTCTAATTTTCATAGATGGATCAAGTTTTTACATGAAAACTAATTATACACTTGTCCAATAGATAATAAACCATTCAAATATTATACGCTCACCAACCTACTACCATGAGTACATCTTTAGATGGGACACTTCATGTTCTCATAGAGTCCCCACCTCGTAAGATTCCAATTGACAAGATGCATATATATGAGGTTAGGGAATCCAATAAGACTATTCCTACACATCTTATAGATCTTCTTACAACATAATTACCTTTACCCATGATGGAGGAGTAACATACCATAATATAGATATCCCCACCTAGGGTAAATGATGAAATTATCATAGCACAATAATATTACTTGTTAACTTAGAAGAAGTATACATCTAGAACTTTGATACAAATTCTCATCCCACCATAGAGGATAATCCAACACCTATTGACATTTATGTGGATTAAATTTCACACCAGTGGGTCTAAGAGAGTACAAAGATGATTCTAAATCACTTATACCTCTTCGTACACTAACAACACCACTAGTTCATAATCTTATATTTATAGGCTCCCATACTTAGTTATAGTCAATAAAAGATCCCTCCACTCATTTAGTACATATGGTTACATTTATGGATATAGACCCAATTATATATATTTAAGTAGGGAGTTCATAAGATAGACTACACTAGATTCTATAGATGTTTCTTGATAGAGGATTGATGGTATTATCCATAGTTCATCACAGACCCATTAGCAGATTGTCATAGCAGGAAGGTCAAACCTTTTATCATTTTCATGAACTTATAAGACATGATACAAATAAATGCTCAACATTACAACATAAGTTAAATAAATTTAAGGCTCAAGACACTATTTAGATTATACAACCTCCACCTTTATAGATACAGGCACCAAAATAGAATTGTTGATGACATAGATACTCATGAAATGATCCATTAACTATCCAAATTTTTATTTTAGATATATACATCCCCCATTTGGACATAGATGAGGATTTAAATCCTAATACTTACACCTTGGAATTTTTATAACACATAAACTATTAGGAAAATGAGCTACAACATGCCATACATTATCAATATTACATTGGACATATCACACTACTAGTTACATGTGGCCCTAAGGTGGCTGACACATTATTATTTATCATGAATAGGGGAACTAATCTATAGGTCAAACTTAGTAGTACATGGTTATAGGTGATGGATAGCACAATTAATCAATCAAATAGATGTTTGACATTCAATCATGAGAGACACATGGTCTGCATGTTACATGATGACATTTATGAGAACCACACATTTCATATAGATACTCTACAGTCTAATGTGGTTTATCTTAGGATTGCATTGGAGACATTTTACATAGTAGAGTAACATGCTATTAAAATGCATAAAATCTAGACTAATGCCAAGGATAAGGCTCTATTGATACATATATAATGATAGGATAATCATAATGATGATAACTTATTTGAGTTCAGACATATCTTGTATTTGACATTGGATAACCTCACACCTAATCTGCCATTTGAATATCCACATCCCATGGATGTGCTCTTGGGTCTATAGAGACATTGCACTTTAACTGTACACTATTTCTTTTATTTATAATATTTACTTAGACATATTTTATTTCTCTCTTGCTCTTTATATATAGTTTCATTTTCATGTTACTTATACATAGTTTATATACAAAAAATACAAAAATAATATAATATTTCAAAAACATAAAAACATTCAAATATTTACTTAGAAAACACAAAATTATAGACTATATGCATTTCCATGTTTACGTTTCTTATACTTACTAGATATTATATATGATAGCTATCTTAGTATAGTTAGTTTTAACATACATACATGTTTCACTTGTTCTTATCGAGTGCTTGTACATTGCTATAGGACTCAGATATAGTACACTAATCCAAATTTGCTATTGCTTACCCATTAGGGGCATACACACTAATACATAGGTTCTTCATTTGACACACTCACCTATTTGGGTCACCCTATAAATAGTTTCGATTACCAAGTTCTATCTTTCTATACATCACATCTTTAGCATTGCTATATCTTGATATTGATCATGCTAAACTTACTCAGATTTCTTGTTGGCTATTACTACTCTAGAGTCAACACATGTAGATCTTATCTCTTATAAAGATTTGTATTACAAGTCATGCATACTTTCATTTCTATCTTTCTTAGTTTAGAATTGATTACACATATATGTTTATTCTATTTGAGGGCATTTGAATATGCCATTAATCTTTGGTTCTATGCCACTTTTATTCAAAGTATGTATGTATTAGACATGTTCCTATGTCATTGTGTATGCAAATATTTGAACATGTCCTTTTATGTGGATTTAAGCTAACTTTTTTGCTGCTTGTGTATGTGGACATTTGAACATGTCTTTGTATGTCTTGTTTTCACATATTTAGTGACATGTGACCATGTCCATTTTATTATGGCCCCTTGGCCTACTTTGCATGCCTCATGTGTGTTGTATGTATGATTTATTGTATGCATCATGGCCATGACACTTGTCTCTTGTTTGTTACACACTCCAATTTTAGATTTCATGAGGGACCTCATGCATCTTACCTTAATATTTGGGTGTTATGATGGACATCATGCCCCATTTCCCTAGATATCTACTCAGTTATTACTTAGATTTACTATTACATTCATTGTTATATTTATCTTGACACCCTTGTTGTTACATCTTGATTCCTTGACAAAAAAACTTACTAGATTATATGAGGATATTTATAGTGACAAACATAGATTTGGCTATTTTAAACTAAACTATGAGATATATGCTATTATGGGATAGTAGGATATTTCTATGAGATAGATATAGAATATATATTTACATTATGATCATTTTGATTTGTTATTTTAACTATATTTTATGATGTGTGTATATCATGACTGTTATGGTCTAACTACCTGCTTGTTGTGAGGTTGATGATGGATAACTCATCCCTTAGAGCATGATGAAGGGAAAGCATCATCGAAGAGGGTGATGTAGATTGAGATGTCAGAGGATGATAAAAAAACTGCCTAGAACCCTACACACACCACGTAGTTAACACATGTTATAATGCATGATAAGTGGTTAGCATAATATGTTTTGATGTTGTTTGCATTAGATAGTCATTTTAACCATGGTTTGATAATATATATGAAATGGTTATTTAGAATTTATCTTACATGACATGTGTGTATGTCCATTAATGTTTTGATATTTACGTGATTACATGTGTGATCATTAAATGTTATTAGAAATGTGATTTACATAGTTAGATTAAGTTTGGGTAGTTAATTAATGGTTTTATAATTAAAACTATCATAGCATTTGGAGATGATAATTTAATTAGTAAATATGTTAATTAATATAATTAGTGATAAATTATTAAAATATGATAAATTATGTTTTAAGAGGAAAAATGGAAAAAAAAGAAAAAAATAATAACAAATAAAGGAAAAGGGGAAAGATTAAATATAGGTAAAACAAAAAATAAAGATATTAATAAAAAAAAAATCAAAAGAGAATCATTGAATAAAAGAAGGAAAGTGCACTAGATAGCTTTAAAAAAAGGGGGCAAGCAAGTTTTTATTAAATCTCATGATTTATGAGATTACAAAAAAAATCTTAAAATAAAAGCTATGCTTTCTCATAAAGGGAAAAGGAACCACAGAGAAGAGGCATTCTTTGGAAGGAGATAAAAGGAAGAGAATTGAAGTAGAAGGAAATTGGGAGGCTTTGAAAAATTGCTTTGAACATAAAATTCAAGTAGGTGATGCCTTAAGATTGGGTTATGATATTCTTAAAAATAGAACATATATTTTAGAAAAATGTATAAATATGTGTATATGTTTTAAAAATATGGAGTACATATTATAAGTTAAACCAAGTGTTTGAATATATATACATGAAGTGTATTTTCTGTATTCAATTAAAGATCTACACACACACACACACACACACACACACACACACACACACACACACACACACACACACACACACACACACACAGTGAATGATATTTATAAATATACATCCAAGTGAAAAGGGATTGACCTATACAAGTTTATTTATAAATATTTGCTAATAGGATGGAAATACATACACTCTTAATTTATAGAGAACTATTTTAGTGAAAGGAGTATATACGTAATGCATATAAAAACATGGTGAACTATTAAATTGTTAATTCCAATCTATTATAAAATTGTACATGTATATTTATACATGTGTGTACAACTATCATAAAACTATATATGTATACATATTTGCTAAATCATATAAAAATATCTAGTATTTACAAATATATATAGGCAATATAGTGCATTCCAATAGGGGATCAACCTATGTTAAAACTATTTATGTTCCTTACACATAGATTTAGGCATGAAATAGATGGGATAGATGATTACAACAATCTCTAGATGAATTATAATTATAACTAGCAATGTTAAATTGTACCAACTTAAAATAGGGATTTATAGATTAGGTTATCATGTTATATATATTAATAAATCAGGTTATAATATTTAATAATTTTCATGTATAATATTCAATGATTTTCATACATTATATAAAAATTTACCTAGGAAGAACAGGTGACTTGGAAATATCCATTTATGCAATGACTTGATATAAAGCATTTTGATTTACATAACCAATGATTTCAACTAATTGTTATTTATTTTAAATCACTGAGTTTATTATATTATAAACCTAAAAATTAAAATCTAGAAGAGAGATATGCATCATAAAAGGTGTGGAATCAAAGTGCTAGATAAATATTACAGAAGCATGAACATAATCACATATCATGAAGACATCAAAGCTTAAAAAACAACAACCTTTATTTACATATGATAACTAGTAAAACATTATTGATAGAAAACAATCCCATAGTAACAAACCAAATTAAGCAATATGATTAGTAATGCTAGTTATGATAGATGCTACATATGATATTTAACAAAACTTTATCAATGATTCAATATAAAATAGGCCTATCAATAAAAAGTAGGCTCGTAAGAAGAAACCTAATTAAGCATTATGATTAACAATGATAGTTATGCTAGTTTGGAGGCAACGCGCAGTGTTCTAGTTAATACTTGAACTTTGAATTAGGGAGAAACTCTTTTACCCTATAGGTTATTGGGATTTTACTATTACCATAGCTAGGGTGATTCCTCTAGCTAAGTGAAATCTATGGGTTATTGGCATCTCCAATCTACTATCCCTACTGTAAAATTTCTCCATAACTAAGGTCAACTTGGTCATATTACTTCTTCTTTTTTGAGCTATCCCAAGCATTGTCATAATAGAGATGCATGACTAGATCTTAGGCATAGGGATGATTATTAGGGATATGTAGGTCATATACATGGATAGATTCTCACCAGAGTCAAGGAAGCTTGCTATAGGTAAAATAAATGTAAATGAGATAGACTGTCTCCTCTTTTTTAGAAGTTAGTTAACATTCACATTTGAGTTATGGGAAATAGAGCAATGTATATCTTTAAGTATTCTTATATATCAATATAAAAGAGAATACAAAGAATAAAATAATTTTGTATTAAGTTATCCTCTTGATATTAATGTTATAATCCTATTAACAACTTGTGTATATGTCAGATTGACTTATGGTGGAGTTCCAACCATAAATAGTAGATAAGCTCAAAATATTAACTATTGGAGGGACTCAAGAATAGATTCAATAAGATTCTTAAGTGAAGCTTCCTTTTCTTCTTTTCTAGTTCTCTATTTTGCATACTTGTTGCTGCTTTGACATTGTAAAGTTGTTGTTGATTTATTGTTCTAGTGCTGTTATTTACCAGGATACTCCCTTCTCTTGCCCTCTCTTGTTTATTCTGGTATTAGACCTTTTTTTTAGCTAGGGGGTGGACCCCACTCTTTAAAAACCTACTATTGTACTCATGTATTATTTGGAATTTGAGCCTGTTTTGGTTATGGGTTTCCTTATTTTATCTAGCTTTTGAGCTTTATTTTCTTTTGGGTATGGTCCCTTTCAAAACCATTTACCAATAATAAAAAAAATATATGTTTGTTATCCTAGATTCTATAACAACACCATTATTGGATAAAAATTGGTTTATTAGAGGAATATCCATAGTTGATCATGGATATTATTATATGTGTTTGTGTGTGTACACATACACACATGCACACACACATATATTATGATACAAACATATATAGTTAATATGGCTTATCCATAATTATGGGATTTTAATAAATTATTATGATTACATAATTAATGTATAATGGTTATATCATTAATGATTATAATCCAATAAGGATGATGTATTATATTTGTTATTCAATTATAGTGTGTGGAATTAAATTCAACAGAGTCTAATATGTGGTAAAAAATATAAATAAAATACCTAAAGTATTTTAGAGTATAGCTATGTAAGGAACCTTGTAAAATGCCTCATTAGGTAAGTTTGAATCAAAGGTTGTTTTATTTTATGTTGAGAAAAAAATATTGATACATAGAGAAGTCTATTGACTGTAGTAATTGATTTATATCTTAATGGTTCATGGAGGTAATGATTGTGAAAATCTTATAGAAACCTTGACTTGTGTCATAAATGGTTGTTAGTATATATATATACAGATAGTATTGAAAACTTATGTATAACACATGTTGTAAGTATATTAATCTATACTAGTTTTTAGATATATATAATATATAATAGTGGTTTGTGTTATGAGCCTATAATTTATGTTCTTTTGATTGCTAGTTTGAAGTTTAAACATAGGGTAAACCTCAATGGTATAACCCATACATTCTTGATTATGAGACATCAAGTTATCAAAATTAAAAGTCTTGTTATTTATGATTGTGTCATTGTGCTCATAAATAATGAACTATGATAGTATGGAATGTCATAGAGTACTAAAATATAAATGTATGTTATACTCAGATGGTACATGCTATAATTGTTATGTCTAGACTCACAACTACATTTGACTGATTCAATGTATACTTTTTAGTTATTACTATGAATAACATGTTTTGTGATAGTTAGTAGGACTTTGTGTATGCATGCATATAACTTTTGATAGTGAATATATACTAGGATAGATTATTATGTGTTTCATGGAAAACTATGACCTGCCTTGTTATATCTAGTTGCTTGAATAAAAGCTTATGTTTCTATGTATTTAAGACTATTTTATATGATTGATTATGGAAAACTAACAGTTATATCTTAAAAAATTAGGCTGTTGTAATATGGATTATCATAGGGTGTAGTATTTTGGAAACTAATTATGGTAGTTGAAATCTATAGTTAAATGTGTATTTTACCCAGGTGGTATAAACTGTAGTCATTATTTCTAGTATGAGATAGATAATAATGTAAGATTCATTCATACATTTGAAGAAATAAATGTATTCTTAGATTGCTCTTATGTTTAACATGTTAATATTATATGATTTTTAGTAGGATGCAAATCATATGAATCTTTTGGTTAATATTATGTTTGACTAATTTGCATTGCTGATACTGAGTAAGGAGTGATATAAACTTCACTGGCTTACTAGCATCATAATGCTAGATGAAGGTAGTCCAGTCAAGTGGTGTGTATGAATTTTGACTGATCTATAGATTGCTATTATTTATTATTCTTGAAAACTTTGATCAAAGTATGTTTAGTGAGACATTATAATTTCATGAGTATGATTTACATGTTTGTGTGATATCTTACACTAGAATGGGTTTTTTAAGATACACTACATGTTTAGTTTTAAAAATCATACAACACATGGGTACTTGCTTGAATTAATAGATTCCCACACCATTATTAGTTACTCATCCATGAAGGGAAGTCAATTTCCTTATGGGATTAGTGCAGGGGATTATTGGTATGTGGTTGGTGTGGAAAATCACTCAAATGATGCACTCCCGCCCCACAATAGTACTACTTATCAAGATGACACTCGAGATTGCCATAGATACTTGAGTTTGGGAATTATGCTCTAGGGGAGCCATGTATTTTAATTATGTACATTGTATTATATTATATTTATTATTAGAAACATTATCATGAAGATCTATAATTACTTATTTACTGTGGCTTGACAATAGTGGTTGTATATCATACCAGTAGTGGATGGCTATTTGTGATTACTTTCCATGTTTGTACTATGATGTGTTTCTTATGATGTATGATGTAGTATGCATCATTTAAAATTATCACTTAGAGAATTATATATGATCTCTACCTAGTTTCTTGTGGAGTATCTATTTATGGTATATGTATTTAAATATTAAAAAAATTCATATATTTCTATGTCTAATCCAATGGGGTTATTACATGTGGTATCAGAGCCGTGGCTCAAACTTCTGGACCTAATGAGTCCATTAATGATTTTGTGTCCTTTTTCTCATGAGTGTGAACCTAGTGACATGAATTATTGCATTGATGTTTTGGATTTGTAGTGCCTTAGTGTAGAACCATGTTACACCATGATTAGAGTTTTGAGACTTGGTATATCCTCCTGTATGGCTTGTTGACTATTATAAGTATGAAGCATTCATGAAATGTGTATGGTACAATGAGTGTGTACCTTAAGAACATTCACAACCTATTAGAGTTGTTAAATAACTGGTTTATCAAGTGTTTCAATGGTGTTGGTTTTAATCAATGTTGGTAGGTGAGTGCATAACATAGTTATTGAGTCATGAATATGATATTCCTACCATAGTCTGATCACTTAGATAAAAAATATTGGGTATGATTACATATTTATTTGCAACCAAGTTACCTTATCCATTTGTGTTTTGTGAGTGTTTAAAAAGCATGGGATGTTTATCACTTAAGTATATGTGCTTTAGTTTTGTATCTTATATTCACTAATCCTAGGAGTGGAAATTTTTTAAGACCATTTTTAATTTGGTGCCACCTAGTGTGGTGGGAATTTTCTTGTAGTAGAGTGTAGATGTCTTGGTTGAGAATTCCTTCATGTTGGGAGTTTGTTTATGGATCGACACCCTTATGTTTATGTGGATTAAGATGAGGTGTCATCACTCATAGTGGGCATAAAGGTGAGTTGTCACTTCCTCCCTTTCTTTTGACATCATTATAAGCTACTGAGAGGATTCATATTTTCTTGATGTTGATTTAGTGTTTCCCTTAAAACAAAAACTTATTTTGAAATTTTATTTTTGACCATATTCCTTGGAGTTTATGGGATAGTGTCTTCTACTTCTTGTTGATAGAGAAGTTATAGGATTGTATGGATTGATACATTCTTGAGGATTAGTCTTTTCCTTTCGGTCACAGAAGTAGGTTGTGATACCAATTATGTTTGGCTAGTGGTAACTTAATACAATTACAGACTAATTGTATGATTTCTCTTGTATGTATGTTGATACATATATAATTATTTATTATATAGCATTGATTTCTGTGATCTGTTAGTATATGTGTGATTCATTGAACTTTATGCATTTTTTAGATATAATTAGGTTGTGGAGGCCTAATGGAAGAGTGGTAAATTAGGAATGTGAGTACTAAGTGATAGGAGTTGATCCTAAATAGCCTCACACTAACTCATTAGTTACTAAGTTTGGATCTGATAGACAAACTTGTCAAATCCAGGATTTGACAGACAAACTTGTCAAATTTAGTCATATGGTCATATACATGTATACTATGGAACGTTTATTCTTTAATTTTGTATACATTAGAAATGTAGTATTTCTAGTTCTTATTCATCATCATACTTGTAAAGATATCCATGGAGTAATGATAGTATTAACATGTTCACTTATTAGGAACTACATGAAGTAGAGATGGTATTAAATTATACACATCATTCTTTCTAGGTCCCCTAAATACTTTTCTCTGGAATGATAAAAACACTATCTAGATTCGAGAGATGTACAAAGGGGATGGAAGGATGGAAATCTCCTTGGTCATTTGTTTTGGATTTTATGATGATCTCGTGTGTTTTTGGCAAGCTAGTGAAAATTTTATTGGGTTACATATAGGATTGTCTTGCGGTTATGGTTTTGGGGTGGTCATGATAGAACCATTCATAGAAAGTGACCCTGAAAAACCTTATTTTCATAATAGGTAGATGTCATAGAGCAGGGTCTTGTGGAATTAATAATCCAAAAATAATACTACTTGGGAGAACTATGATGAGATATACAAGTGAAATTTTCATTTATTTGCTTGATTTGATACTTTATAATATGTTATTTCTCTATTGAATAATGGTTTTAATTCATGATTTATATTTGAATAAGAGTCATTTAGGATGATGACTCGCTTTAGGGGGAAGGATATTACATCCCAATTATTTTCCAAACAAATTTATTAGACTATCTATGGATATCTATAGTGAAAATTTGGATTTGACTATTTTTAACTAAGATATAAGATATATGATATTATGAGACAATAGGATATTTCAATGAGTTAGATGTAGCATATATGTTTACATTATGATCATGTTGATTTGTTATTTTAGCTACACTTTATGATGTATGACTGTTATGGTCTAACTGCTTGCTTGTTATGAGGTTGATGCAAGAGAAATCACCCTTCAGAGTGTGATGGAGGGAGATCATCATCAGAGAAGGTGATGTAGATTGAGATGTCAAAGGATGATAGAGAAAATAATTGGAATCCTACACACACCACTTTAGTTAGAACATGTTAGAACACATGATAAGTGGTTAGCATAATATATTTTGATGCCATTTGCATTAGATTGTCATTTTAACCATGATTTACTAGAATAGATTAGATGATTATTTATAATTTATCTTGCATGACATGTGTATATGTCCATTAATATTTTTAAATTTATGTGATTGCATGTGTGATCATTAAATGCTGTTAGAAACATGATTTGCATATTTAGATTAAATTTAGGTAGTTAATTAATGGTTTTATCATTAACATTGTCATAGCATCTAGAGATGCTAATTTAATTAGTAAATATATTCATTACTATAATTAGTGATAGATTATTAAAATATGATAAATTGTGTTTTAAGAGGAAAAATGGAAAAAAAAGAAAATAAAAAATAATAACAAATAAAGGAAAAAGTGAAAGAATAAATATAGGTGAAACAAAAAATAAAGAATTAATGAAATAATTAAATCAAAAGAGAATCATTGAATAAAAGAAATAAAGCACAAAAGATAGATTTGAAAAAAAAGGGAGGCAAGTTTTTATTAAATTTCATGATTTATGAGATTAAAAAAAAATATTAAAAGAAAAGCTATGCTTTCTCATAAAGGGAGAATGCAGAACAAAGAAGAGGCATTCTCTGGAAGAAGACAGAAGGAAGAGAATCAAAGCAAAAGGAAATTGGGAGGTTTTGACAAATTGTTTCAAACATGAAATTTAGGTAGGTGATGCCTTAAAATTAGGTTATGATATTCTTAGAAATAAAACATATATTTTAGCAAATTGCATAAAAATGTGTATATGTTTTAAAAATATGGAGTACATATTATAAGTTAAACCAATTGTTTGAATATATATACACGAAGTGTATTTTATATATTCAATTAAATATCTGCATATATATAAAGGACTATATATAATGAATGATATTTATACATATATATCCAAGTGAAAAGGGATTGACCTATACATTTTTATTTATACATATTTGCTAATAGGATAACAATACATACACCCTTAGATTATAGAAAACTATTTTAGCAAAAAGAGTACATACATAATGCATATAAAAACATGGTGACAAATTAGCTTGTTAATTCCACTCTATTATAAAATTGTATATATATATTTCTACATATGTGTGTATAACTATCATATAACTATGTATGTATACATTTTTACTAAACTGTATAGACATATCTACTATTTAAAAATATATATAGGTACCATAGTGAATTCTAATAGGAGATCAACCTATGTTAAAACTATTTATGTTCTTATTATTCTTGAAATGTGCACCCTTGTAATTCTCTATGGCACAAGAGGGCTTTGCAATGGTGATGTTAAGCATTAAGGCCTTGTGCAAGGTGTAAGAGGTTGAGGCAATAGGCATGGAAGAATGATCACTCAGCTACACACGTGAGCATCAATGCCTCGTCATAATGATGGGAATGTCTCCAAGGTGTGGGATCCTTGCACTCCTTAGGATGAGCCTCTAGAATAAGCCATAATACTTTTATTCTAAGAAATCTTGGTTTAAGACCAATGTCCAGGCCCAAAGAGTAGAAAGGTAAACTACCACTAATCTAAACCTCTGATCTTTGAGAGGAAAAAGGAGGGAGAAGGTAAGAGATGCTAAAGGTAAAAGGTGATGCACACAAAATAAAGTGAGTGCTCTTACTATCGTAAACACAATACAAACCCTTGAGAATTAGATAATATCACACAGATTCTGCCAAGTCACTCTAAATACATAAGTATTTTGCATGGCGGTGTAGCAACACAATGTGACACTAAGAGGGATGATAAACAGTTCATAGATAATATCAATATAGACCCAAATGCACACAAAATGTGACTTGTAAGTGATCTCCAAGTTTAGTGAGGAGGTGATGGGAATGGACAATGATGAGAGGGGTTTACGTTACCCATAATAAAAAATCAACAAACATAAATAACACATAGAACATCAAAATAATAGAAGGAGGTGAATTTAAGTCTCATTAGAATACAATATTTAGCCAATACAGGTGATCCTAGAGGGCAAATTTTAGTAGTATAAGGTTGATAGAAAAGTGTCAACCTTGTTATGATGGAAGAACTATGATTTTATAGTGAACAAGCCTATTTTACAATAAATGTGCCACTTGGGGTGATGGATGTAGCATTTAATTATTTTATGGTGTTGTGGCCATGCCTCTTGAAGTCTGTCTGGTGATTAGATCTGAAGTTGGTGGCAGGATCACTTCTAGATACACATGCATAAGGAAATGGAAGATCTCTTTGACAAAAGGTTAGAGGGTGGCATGAATTCAAATCTTGAAGTCTAATAGACCTTCTACATTTAATTATTTTAACAATGCCTTGATCTCTTCTCAACTGCCTCTAACTATTTCCTTTATATCCAATAGCTACCTGGTACATGGTACTTCCTAATTGCTCTTCAGGTATAGCTCCATGAATATGATATGTGTTACTTTGGTGGACTCTTATAGGGGTCCTTAAATTTTTTGGGTAAGAGCAGTGCAAACATGACATGTGGATATTACTTCTTTTTTTTGACTATTTGGTGGGTCCCCTTCTCTTTCTTCACTGGATAATGGTATTGTTGATAACTCCATTAAAAGGGGACAATCTTAGATGAAAATTTGATTAACATTTGGAGAACTAGCACTCATCCTGGGAAACTAGGAACGTTCTTATGTTTTATCGATCACCAAGCTGACACTTGGTAGTATCGAGAGGAAGGTCGTATTCTGCATGATAGATGGGCATGGATGAAAGATCTTATGCATGGGTATGGAGCTGTATTATATATGTGTGAGGAAGACCTTAAAGAAGGGTGCACATAAAGATGAAATATCCTAGTCATGATTTTAATGATTTATATCCACTCCCTTTACTTAACCATTTAGAACTTGGGGAACCTACATTCTTGAATCTATGTACCTTTTGAATTTCATGCCACAAAATCCTATGCATGAGCACACATTAAGGTATTTATACAGGTGTGAGTCATCACCACTATGTCATGCAGAATTGAATTTTTATCTTAGGCTCATGTGTATATGGGAAGCATCTATGTAATTTTACTTGCAACATCTCGAACCTCATATGTTCATCTTTTCTCTGTAAACCTTGGGTGACCTTACACCGATTGAGGGGTGAATTAGAAATTTAACACTTTTGGTGACCTTTATGGGCCACTTGATTGCTAAGTAGGAATCTAGTAGCCTTTGAATGATCTATTGAGAATAGAGTCTTTGGAACTTTTAGCTTTATAAAGAATTGAGATTCAATTGAAAAAACAAGAACTACACCAAAGGGACTTAGAGGAAAAGACTTAAGCTAAGAAACACTATGCACAAGTACTTAGAAAAATTGAAACTACTCTAAAACTAGGCATACAAGGTGCTTAGGGAAATGAAAATCATCTGCTCTACTTATTTACATATATATACATATACCATAACCCATTGTAAGCCATCTAAAACCTTACAACTTGCCAGATTGAGTGGAAAAGAACTACCTATCTTGGTTAATGGAGATAGTACTTAAGATGAATCCCATTGACCAAGATTATATATATATATATAAGAATAAATGGAGATAGTATGTATGTATGTATATGTATATATATATATATATACACTATATCCATTGATTTATATATATACTATCTCCATTGATTCTTAATATATATATATATATATATATATATATATATATATATAAGAATCAATGGAGATAGTATATATATATATTGACTATATATATAAGAATCAATGGAGATAGTATATATATACACACACACACACACACTATCTCCATTGATTCTTATATATATATATATATATATATATATATATATATATATATATATATATATATATATAAGAGTCAATGGAGATAGTGCTTAAGATGAATCCCATTGACTAAGATAGGCAGTTTTTTCCACTCAATCTGGCAAGTTGGAAGGTCTTAGATGGCTTACAATGGGTCATGGTATATGGACCACTACATATTGCATCAAAATTAGTGTGCCTTCATCCTTTTCTCTATTTTCATCCCATTTGAGTACCAAGTCTCCTTCCTAAAAAATATTGTTGCTAGATTTATTGTCAAAGATCCTCTTGGTCTACACCTATAGAAGCTCCACAGTGCACATAGCTTGCACTCTAGTTTCTTCAAGTTTCATTATCTAGGCTAATCTTACCTTGAGGGGATCACTCTTGATAGATCTCATTAATGTGAAAGTTTTAATGAAGGAAACTTTAGGGATGCTAATAATATAGCCTCTCTTCCATAAACTATCATGAAAGGTGAATTTCCCAGCACTTTCTTAGGCATGATCCAATCAACCTAAAGAGAAATTATGAGCTTAGTGTGATAAGATCATTGGTTATCCTCAAGAGTCCTTTTTATGATGTGAATCAAGTTATTATTCATGGAATTGACTAGACCATTACCCTAAGGGTAATAATTTGATGAGGTGCTCAAGTAAATGTTGTGTTTGACAACCCATTCGTTGATCTTGGTTCCAAGGAAGGATAGCACATTGTCAAAGATAATGGTGGCTAGAACACAAAATCTTGTTATAATGCCATTGTAGAAGTTTAGGACATGTCTCATTAGCCTCCTTAAGTGTAACCACTTATGTCTACCTTATGAAATAGTCAGTGGCTATAAAAATCCATTTGTGCCCATCACTTGATGGTGGATTAATCATGCCTATGAAATCTAGGCCCCATTATGTAAAGGGTTGGTCAGTGTGAATTGGGTGCAGTGGTAAGACTGTAAGTATTTATTTGCCTATGAATAAGGCACATTTATTAAAATTTTTCACATATGCATGTGCATATTTGAATAGATTTAGCCAATAATAATCCATCTGCATGATCTTCACATCAATAGTCTTAGGTGAGTAATAGCCTCTTACAAGGCCATCATAGAATTCTTGAAGAATTTTGCTTGTTTTCTCCACTTCAACATACCTTAAGAGGACTCTATTGAGGTCATTTCAAAAGAGTGCACCTTTTATGAGCACTTAAGGAATGGACTACAACTAGAAATGTTTATGCTTGGCCTTATCAAAGCCAGGCAGGTATATGTTATGTTAAAGGAAAGTTTTCATATCCTTTACCTAGTCAGTTGTAGCTTCTTCATTTGTGTACCCTTACTCATGTGACACTAATACTATGTTATCCTTTGGTCTCATTGCTTCCTCTAGATCTTTACAAAGCCCATTTTCTTGTACTAGCTTTGTGACTTAGATATCTACATCATACTCTATCATCTTTATGATCCATCTAACTCTTTTTTGATGATGTCTTTACTGAGCAAGAACTCCTTGATACTTACATGCACAACCATGAGTTGGATCTTGTTGTTAGAGAGCATATGCCTAAATTTATTTAGCACTCTCATAACTATGAGTGTGTGCTTCTCTATGAAACTATATCATAAATCATAATATTTCAATGCCTAGTTGAAGAAGGCAATTGGCTACTCTAGTTGATTTTTAGTTTGCTACATTAGGATGGTTGAGATTCCTTTAGATCTACTGAATGCATACAAGATAAAATCCTTACTATAGTTTGGGTTGATCAAATCGGGTAACTGTGTAATGGTACACTTGATGGCCTCAAAACTTTTCTTACCTTTATGCATCCAACTGAATGCAACATTATTGTTTAACATCATAGTGAGGGGCCTAACTAGGATAGAAAAACTAAGCACAAACCTTTTCACAAAGTTGATTCTCCCCAAGCAACTTTGAAGACTCTTCTTGTGGCTTGGAAGGGAAAGAGATGAGATAGACTTAACTGACTCTAGATTAATTATGAGTCCCTCTTTAGAAATGATGTTCCCAAAGAGGGCTCCTTCATGAACTATTAAGATACATTTGATAGGGTTTATAGATATTCTAAACTCACATCTTTGAAAAACTTGCTCTAGATGACCCAAGTGATCCTCTATGTGCTTAGAGAAAATGGTTATGTCATCAAGGTAAACCAAGATGATCTTATTGATGAGATCTTTAAATCCCATATCCATGTCTCTTTATAAGGTTTCACCTATGTTTTTAAAAATAAATGGCATGTGTTAGTATGTAAAGGTTCCCCACTTAGTGGTGAATGTAGTCTTGTATTGATTGTACTCTTACACAAGGATCTAGTTATAGCCTAAGTAACCATCTAATAATGAAAATATCTCCAATCTTATGATTGTTTGTAAGATTTTCTCCATTAGTGGGAGAGGGTAGTGGTCTTTAAGGGAAGCCTTATTAAGGTTCCTATAGGACACACAAAGACGTATCTCCCCATTCTTCTTTTGTATCAGGACTAAGTTGATGACTCATGAGGAATGATTGACTAGAAGTATTATGATAGCATCAATGATATTGGAGAAATCTTTAAGCATTAATGGCTCCAAATTTGGATTAATGAGCCTTTATTTTTGGTGCATGGGTTGCACATTAGGATTTATCTCAATTGTATGCTATACTAAGCTTGGGTCAAAGCCTCTTAGATCCTTGTAGATCCATGTGAAAATATCATCATATCTCCTACTAAGTTAAATAAAGTTTTTAATTTCTAACATGGAACAAACCTTACCAACTTTAAGAGATTTTCCTTTTTAAATGATTATGGGAGCAAAGATATATTCTTTGGATGTCATACTACAATTTTATCCTTTGAATTGGTCATCAGTATTGAAGATGCTTTTTAAAGTGACCAACCTTTTGGATAACTTGTTTCACTTCAATTAGATGACTTGATCTTCATATTGGGATCACATCTACACTAGGTTCACGATACAAAACTCTACCTTATCCTATAAGAAGTTGATGATTTACTTATCACTTTTGAACACTTGTCAATTCTTCACATTGTTAGTAATTACAAGTCGAACCATGAGCTTGAAGAGTTGTTTGGAATATTTAATTATGTTTCATGGAATGTCATACTACACACCTACAGTTGCAAGCCTTTTTGCAGTGACATTCTATGCTCTTAGTAAGGAAATGATGTTGAATGCATCAAAGCCTTATATCAGATCCCACACTCTATATTTATAGGATTTTATCAAGCCACTCTTAGTCAAGCTCTACACTCTAACTTGGTTGACAACTAGATCATTATCACCCAATGCTTATATCACTTTGATTCCTTTCTTCTATGCAAGCTAAAGGCCTTGGATTAGTGCCTCATATTTAGTAACATTGTTTGTGTAAGAAAACTATAGCCTAAAGGCATGAAAGTATTTTTACTTTTGGGTTGACACCAACATGACACTAGCTCTTGTAACATTCCCACACTGGGAGCCATCAAAGTAAAATTGCCATGTACCTTTAAGATCCTAATGCACTTTCATGAGCTCAATTAAAGAAAAATTCTCTTCTATGATGCAATATGTGCCTAGCCCCATCTTTGCATTATCATATGGGTCGTATTCAAAGAGTTCACACACCCATTCATCCATTAGATTGCCTGGGGTTTCTTCTAATGATGTCGTAGCCTCATGGAGAATTGAATCTTCCTCTTCATTAAACATCACACAATTTTGCTCAACTAGGATATGATAGTATTGTTTGACATGGATTTTCGAGATAGGCTCTACCCTAATGGTCACCTTGGTCTCATATATAGTTCTTGATAGCATATGTTATCAATCTAAAGATAAATACCTGACCATCTTTGTCATAAAATATCAAGAGAGCTAGATGGAAAAGTAAGCGGGTAAGTTGATGACTGTGATATCTTATGTAATGGAAAGGCTTGGGCATACATGAAAGGTTAGAATTAAATCCTTGATTTTACCTATATCCTTGACTTTTATGCCATCGAGCTAGACTATTCCTTTTGAAATAGGGGTGTACATAATTTCAAGGGTATCCATGATATTCTTTGGCATTATTGAGTTGCTTACATTAGTGTCAATCATGTAATTATGCACAAAATATTGGCCAATGATTAAGGAGACATAGAATGGGGGCAAATTATTGGTATTTTACACCTGTGCTTCTTCTACTTTTGACTAACATAAACTAGTAGAGGTAGCGGGTACTAGTTGGGAACTTAAGACTCTTGAAAACCTTTCAACACATCTTGTAGCAAATTCCATTGAGACAAAATAATGAGTGCATCCCATATTATGATTTTTAGGCTCCTCTTCTTCATCTATTCTACTATATTTAAGGGAACCTGAGATCCCTTTGGTTGTGGCTTTAGAATAACAACCTCTCTTACTATTGGTGTACTAACTTGAGATGGTCCCTCCTTCTGTACTATCTTTTCTAGGCACAAAGGTTGTGTAGGTGCCTTGGATTGCACAACTACACAATTGAATTAGCATATTGAAGGAAAAGGTGCTAAGTCTAGTGTAGCTAAATTTATAGCTCTTCTTTTGAATCTTGTGTTGAAAGTAATTAGAGTGCCCCCTCCACTAGGTGTGCTACTTTGATTCACATAGCTAAAGTCCTCTTATTTCTAATTGATGAAAGTGGACCCATCCTATAGTTGATCTGGTGCTTGGATCCATTCCTCTTATAGGGTTTTGTTTCTTGTTTACTCTTGTAATTGAGGCATGATTTTCACCACGAGTGCTTGGTTTAAGATCTTATTTATGCATGTAGCTTGATTATGTGGTTGATTGCATGGGAATCACCACTTGAGATCCTATGCTAGATTGTTCTATACTAGAACAAGGACTTTAAAGGTGATGGTAAGATCAACATTACACAAATAAGGCATTCTATTAAAGGTGAGATGATTTTGGGTTTGTGTACCACCTTGGTAGGGAGACCTAGTTGACTAGTACTGTTGAGTGAAAGGTTGATGATGTCTAGGATACTACACTTGATACATTTTGAGAACAAGAAATTCATTTATAAAACTTTTTAGCAGTGTTTTTACCTCATGTAATTCACTACAAAAGGTGGTGGATGAATTAGGTGGACTCATTATAGTGGGAATAGGTGCTAGGATAGTTTACACAACTACTTGGTTAGGGAGTAGGTCTATAAATATAGGCATATGGTATTTAGGTGTAATATTTCTTGCTTAGATCAAACAATTATTTGCACATAATAAAAATTCATAGGTGTCAAGGAGAATTGTACCTGCTATAGATTAAAACATCATCACTATATTGCTATTAAGAGCCTTTAAGAAATATAAGAATGCAGTGTTAGGAGATGGCTTATACAAGGGTGAGATTCTATCCCAGACTATTTAAAATCTAAAATTGAAGTTGACCATCATCTCATGTGGGGCCTACTTAATGATCATGAGTTGCTCTATTAGGGATAAGTGGTCACTTAGATCTTCAAACTACTTTCACAATTCTTTGTAAAGTTCATCCTAGTTGTGAATAGAATTTGGTCCTAAATCTTGATACCATTAGAGGGATTTTATTTTGAATGAAGAATAAAACACTCTTACTATAACATTATCTTGAGTCACATGGTACACTAAGTAGATATTCATGATGTCTTGAATATGTTCCATAGGGGAAGTTAAATTCTTACCTGTGAAATAGGATAAATTTTTGAGGGCTATGATTATGATATCATCATACTTCATGAGAACCAATAAAATACTTCTATTAAAGGGCACAAACATTTTATTCCTTGACATAACCATGAATGGGATAGGGAATAAACATTACCTTCTTACATAAAACTTTTTAAATGGAGGCATAGACTGTGATTTGGGAGGTGACTAGATTGTACTACATATTTTGATAGGGGATAATGATATTCTAAATCTCCTTCTTCTTGATGGCATTGGAATCTCACTAAAATGGAAATTGATGCCTCTTGTAAATGATTTTGTTCTTTTTGGCATGTAGGTAGGGGGTTGATCTTTATGAACCAAAGATGTTTGGAGTTGCTAGGTGCTCTCACTAAGTGTCTACTATACTTATTAGCTAAAGATAGCACCAATTCCTTAGATATTATTTAAATGGTCCCACTGGGCATGCTGAAAGATATTGGTCTTGAAATGTGCACCCATGGAATGCTCTATGATGTGGGAGTGCTTTGCATTGGTAGTGATAAGTGTGAAGGCCTTGCATGGGGTACAAGAGGCTAAGGCACTAGGCATGGAAAAATTATTTCTTAGATATGCACATAAGTAGTAGTGTCTCATCACAATGATGGGAATGTCCCTAAGGCATGGGAACATTACACTCCTTAGGATGAGCCTCTAGAGTAAGCCAAATTCCTTCTATTCTAAGTGCACCTAGTTTAAGACCAATGCATAGGCCTAAAGAGTAGAAAGGTAAATTACCGCTAATATAAAACTATGATATTTTAGAGGAAAAAGGAAGGAAATGGTAAGAGATGCTGAAGGTAAAAGGTGATGTGACCAAAATAGAGTGAGTGCTCCTACTATCATAAGCACAATACAAACCCTTGAGAATAAGATAATATCACATAGATTCCTCCAAGTTAATCTAAATGCATAAATTTTTCATATATAGGTACAAAAACACAACATGACACTAAGAGGGATGACAAAAGGTTCACAAATAATCTTGACATAGACCCAAATGCACATAGATTGTGACTTGTAAGTGATATCCAAGTTCAATGAGGAGGTGTTGGGAATGGACAATGAGGAGAGGGGAAAATGTTACCCATAGTCAAAGATAAACAAACATAAATAACACAAATAACATTAGAATAATAGAAAGAGGTGAGCTTAATTATCATTAGAATGTAAGATTTAGCTAATACAAGTGCTCTTGGAGGGCAAATTTTATTAGTGTAAGGTTTATAGAAAAGTGTTGACCCTTTTATAATGGAAGAACTAGAATTTTATAGTGAACAATCCTATTATACAATAAATGTTCCACTTGAGGTGATGGATGTAGCATTGAATTCTTTTGCGGCATTATGACCATGCCTCTTGAAGTTTGTCTAGTGATTGGATTCGAAGTTGGTGGTAGGATCACTTCTGGATACACATGCATAGGGAAATGGAAGATCTCTCTGAGAAGGTTAGAGGGTGGTATGAATTCAAATCCCAAAGTTTGATAGCCACTTTTGTATTTAATTATTTTAATAATACCTCAATTTCCTCTCAACTGCCTTCAACTACTTTCTTTATATTTGGCAACCACCTGACACATGGCACTTCTTGATTTCTCTTTAGGTATAGCTCCATGAATATGATATGTGTTTTTTTGGAAAGATCTCAGAGGGGTCCTTTGGATTATTGGGTAAGAGAAACACAAATATGACACATGGATGTTACTTCTTTACTACAACTATTTGGTGTCCCCTTCTCTTTTTTTTATTGAATAATGGTGCTATTGATACTTTGTTAAAAGGGGCCAATATTAGATGAGTGTTAGATTGACACTTAGAGTGATGGTACTCATCTTAGGTAATTGAGAACCTTCTTATGTTTGATCAAGTGCCAGACTGACACTTGGTAGTATTAAGAGGAAGGTTATATTCTAAATGATAGAGGAGCATGGATGAAGGATCCTATGCATGGACATAGAGCTACATTATATATGCATGAGGAAGACCTTAAGGAAAGGTGCACATGAAGATGAAATATCTTAGGTATGATTTTTATGATTTGTAGTAGCTCCCTTTACTTGACCATTTAGAACTTGGGGAACCTACATTCTTGAACTTGTGTGTTTTTTAACTTGCATGCCATAGAATCTTACACATAGATGCATATTGAGGTTTTTATGTAAGCACGAGTCATCAACACTATGTCACATTGATTTTCATCTCCATCTTGGGCTTAGGTGTAGACAATAAGCATAGAACTTGAAACGTTATAGGTACATCCTTTCTCTACAAGCCTTGGGTGGCCTTGCATTGATTGAGGGGTGACTTAAAAAATCAATAGTTACTTAAGCATATATTCAAGCATGAAATAAATGGGATAGATGATAACATTGATCACTATATGAATTATAATGATATCTAACAATGTTGAATTGCAATGACTTAAAATAGTGATTTATAGATCAGGTTATTAGGTTATATGTATTAATAAATTATATTATAATGTTCAACAATTTGCATGTATAATATTTAGTGATTTGCATATATTATATACAATGATTTAGCTAGGAAGACATAGATAATTTGAAAATATCCATGCATGTAATGACTTGATATAAAGCATTTTGATTTACATAACTAATGATTTCAATTAATTATTATTTATTCTAAGTCATCGAGTTTATTATATTACAAACCTAAAACTTAAAATCTAGAAGAGAGATATGCATTGTAGAAGGTGTGACATTAAAGTGAAAGACAAAGATTATGGAAGAGTGAACAAGATCACATATCAAGAAGACATCAAAACTTAAAAAAAATAATACATTTATTTATATATGATAACTAGTAAAACATTATCGATAGAAAATAAGCCCATAGTAACAAACCAAATCGCGCAATGAGATTACTAATGCTAATTATGTTGGATACTACATATGATATTTAGCAAAATTTTATCAATAATTCAATATAAAATAGGCCCATCAATAGAAAGTAGGCCTGTAAGAAGAGACCTAATTGAGCATTATAATTAACGATGCTAGTTTGGAGGCAACACGAGTGTTCTAGTTAATACTTGAGCTTTGAATTGGGGATAAATCCTTTTGCCCTTAGGTTTTTTGGATTTTACTATTCCTATGGCTAGGGTGATTCCTCTAACTAAGTGAAATCTTTGGGTTATTGGGATCATCTGTCTAGTACCTCTACTATAAAATTTCCCCACAATTGAGCTCAACTTGGTCACAGTGATTCTTATTTTTTGAGCTATCTTAAGCATTGTCAAAACATAGACACATGACCAGATCCCAAGCAAAGGGATGATTATCATGGATATGCAGGTCATATATGTGGATAGATTCTCACTAGAGTCGAGGAAGCTTGTTTTAGCTAAAATAAAGGTAAATGAGGTAGATTGTCTCCTATTTCCTAGAAGTTAGTTAACATTTACCTTCAATTTATGGGAAATAAAGCAATGCATATCTTGAAGCATTCTCATATATCAATATAAAAGAGAATACAAAGAACAAAATAATTTTATATTAAGTTATCTCCTAATATTAATGTTGTTAGTCCCATTAAAAACTTGTGTATATGTTAGATTGATTTATGACAGAGTTCAAACCATAAATAGTAGATAAGCTCAAAATATTAACTATTTAACAAGTATGTTATATATGTTCATTATCCTATATGCTATACTGGCACCATAATTATATAAAAATTAGTTTATTAGAGGAATATACATAGTTAATCATGGGGTATTATATATATATATATATATATTATGATACAAACATATATATAGTTAATATGGCTTGTCTGTAATTATAGATCTTGATATATTATTATGATTACATAATTAATGTATAATGGTTATATCAATAACGATTATAATCCAATAAGGATGATGTATTATATTAATTATTTAAGTATAGTGTGTGGAATTCAAGTCCATGGAGTCGAATCTATGGTAACATATATAAATAAAATACCTAGAGTATTTTAGAGTATAGCTATGTAAGGAACCTTGTGAAATGCTTCATTGAGTAGGTTTGAATTAGAGGTTGTTTTCTTTTATGTTGAGAATGAACATTTATATATAGATAAGTCTATTGATTGTAGTAATCAATTTATATCTTAATGGTTCATGGAGGTAATGATTGTGAAAATATTATAGAAACCTTGACTTATATCATAAATGGATGTTAGTATGTATGTATGTGTGTGTACACACACACACACACACACACACACACACACACACACACACACACACACACACACACACACACACACACACACACACACACACACACACAAAAAAAAAAAAAAAAAAAAAAAAAAAAAAACATCCATGTATGATATAAGTATATATATTGAATGCTTGTGTGTAGCACATGTAAGTATATTAATATGTACTAGTGTTTAGATGCATATAATACATACTAGTGCTTCATGTTGTGAGCCTATAAGTTATGTTCTTCTAATTTCTAGTATGCAATTTAAACATAGGGTAAACTTGGATGGTATAACCCGTAAATGCTTGATTATTATTTATGATTATAAGACATTGGGCTATAGAAATTAAAAGTATTGTTATGCATGATTAATTAATATAATTATGATTACACAATTAATGTATAATGTTTATATTAATAATGATTATAATCCAATAAGGATGATGTATTATATTCATTATTCAAGTATAGTGTGTGGAATTCAAGTCGATAGAGTCAAATAGATAGACTTGAATTCCACACACTATACTTGAATAATGAATATAATTATGATTACATAATTAATGTATAATGGTTATATCAACAGTGATTATAATCCAATAAGAATGATGTATTATATTCATTATTCAAGTATAGTGTGTGGAATTCAAGTCAATGGAGTCGAATATGTGTTAACATATATAAATAAAATACCTAGAGTATTTTAGAGAATATCTATGTAAGGAACCTTATGAAATGACTCATTGGGTAGGTTTGAAGTAGAGGTTGTTTTCTTTTATGTTGAGAATGGAATATCGATATATAGACAAGTCTATTGAATATAGTAATCAATTTATATCTTAATGGTTCATGGAGTTAATGATTTTTAAAATCTTATAGAAACTTTGAATTATATCATAAATGGCTGTTAGTATGTGTGTGTGTGTGTGGCACATGTTGTAATTATATAATATGTACTAGTGTTTAGATGCATATAATAGATAATAGTGCTTCATGTTGTGAGCCTATAAGTTATGTTATTTTGATTGATAGTATGCAGCTTAAACATAGGATAAACCTAGATGGTATAACTCGTACATGATTGATTATTATTTATGATTATGAGACAATGGGTTATAGAAATTAAAAGTATGGTTATGCATGATTATGTTTTTGTGCTCATGAAAAATGAAAATGATAGTATAGGATGTCAAATAGTACTACAATATAAATATATGTTATACTCAGATGGTACATACTGTAATTGTTATATCTAGACACAGAATTATGTTTGATTAATCAAATGTATGCATGCCAGGTATTACTATGAATAACATCTTTTGTCATAGTTAGTAGGACTTTGTGTATGCATGCATACAACCTTTGAGAGTGTAATATATGTTAGAATAGAATATTATGTGTTTCATGAAAAAATGTGACCTACCTTGTTATATCTAGTTTCTTAAATAGACACTTATGTTTCCATGTATTTAAGATTATTTTGTATGACTGATTACGGAAAAATAGTAGTTATGTCTTAAAAAACTAGACTATGGTAATATAGGTTATCATAGGGTGTAGTTTGTTAGAAAATAATTATGGTAGTTTAAATCTATAGTTAAATGTGTATTTTAACCAGGTGGTATAAATTTTAGTCATTATTTCTAGTATGGGGTAGATATTAATGTAAGATTCATTCATACATTTGATAGAATAAATGTATGCTTGGATTAATCCTATGTTTAACATGTTAATGTGATATGATTTCTAGTAGGATGTAAATTATATGGATCATGTGGTTAAAATTATGTTTGACCAATTTGCATTACTGTTAATGAGTAAAGAGTGAGATGGACAATGCTGGCTTACTAACATCATAATGCCAGATGAAGGCAGTCTGATCAAGTGGTGTGTATGAATTTGACTAATAGATAGATCACTATTATTTATTATTCTTAAAAACTTTGATCAAAGTGTGTTTAGTGAGACATTATAATTTCATGATTATGATTTACATGTTTATGTGATATATCATAATAAAAAGGGTTTTCTATGATACACTACATGTTTAGTTTTAGAAATCATACAATACAAGGGCACTTTCTTATCTCTCTAGATTCCTGCACCATCACTATCTCATCATCCATGAAGGGAGGGCCATTTCTTGATGGGATTAGTGTGGGGGATCATTGGTCCATATTTGGTGTGGAAAAGCACTTGGATGATGCACTCTCTCCCCACAACAATACTACTTATCGAGATGACACTTGAAATTGCCACAGATACTTGAATTCAAGAATTATGCTCTAGGGAAGCCATGTATCTTAATTATGTACATTGTATTGTATTATATTTATTATTAAAAACATTATCATGAAAATCTATAATTACCTATTTACTATGGCTTGATAGTAGTGGCTATATATTTTACTAGCAGTGGCTGGTTATTTATAAATACTTTCCATGTTTGTAATATGATGTGTTTTTTATGATGTTCGTGATGAATGATATGATGTAGTATGCATCATTTAAATTTTTCACTTAGAGTATTATATATGATCTCTAACTAGGTTCATGTGGAGTATTGATTTATGGTATATGTGTTAAGATAGTATAAAATTTCATGTATTTTTATATATAACCTAGTGGGGTTGTTACATTTGTGAATACTAGACATGACATACATCACACATTACAAAATTATGCTCACACTATCTTATATTTTAATGTTATGTATGGAAATTATATTAGATTATTACACATATATCATATATGTTATAGTTAACATACATCTTATAAAGATTTTTATTTTGTAGATAATTCTTGTACAAATTCAACAACTCCACTTAAAATATGGGGCATTCATAGGGGTTTTTCATAGAGATCAAGCCTATATAATGCATTCACAATACATTTTCAACACATAAACTCAAATTATAGAAATAAAACTTAGGTAAACATAGTGGAAAAATAGTGACACAAAAATCAACATAGCTGTAAAAAAATTAGAGCAGAAGGACACTAGCACCGAAATTGGGACATTAGAACCACATAACACTACTATCTAAGATATAACACTACTATCTAGTAGCCTTAGTTTTAGACAAACCTAGTGTTTTGTTAATTTTGGGAATAATGGAGTTTTATTCCTATTTAATAAACAAGTCTAAGTAGGAAAAATTAGTAAATAATATTCCTAATTATGGCTATTGATTTGTGAAATTTAATTACAATTCAACCTTTCTAAAGATAGTAAGAGAGAAAAGAGAAATGTAACTTAGCTTTTTTTATGCTGTCTAGTCTGAGATAGGGTCTAAGAATTTAGGTAAAAGACTGGGCTAGTGTCAAAAATAGGTTCTTGAACTTTGTTTTCTAATTAGATATGATTGTAAAAAGTGGGACACCCTAGTGTTCAACACTGTAGTCCTTTTTTGGTGCTATTGTTGAGCTGATCTAAGTTTTTTGGGTTCTACTCAGGAGGTCTATGTCACCTTATTAGTGAAATATCAAAGCCTAAAAATTTGTGAAGCTCACTATGCATCTATTTTAATCTTCAAATCCCTAAGAGATCTTTATGCTTGAACTTCAAAGGATAACTTGAGAAAGAGAGAGAAGAGGTTAGTGTGTAAAGGATACACTAGATGGACTTCACACCCCATGTGTGGGCATGCTACTTATATACCAATACTCTAAGGGAGATCAAGCAAATGTAGTTATCCCATTGAAGTGTTTGGTGTATATGTGTATGAAAATTCAAATAGATGTGAAACTAGGTGTAATTTAGATGGATAGGGACTAGTGTAATGGTTCTAATAGGCTTGGAATAGTATTAGAAGGCTATATGCAGAGAATAGGGAAAAGTGCTCGAGTGTACTTTTTTGTATTCTTGATTCTCTCTTATAAGTGAGTGCTAACCCTTATAAATGGACTTTAAATGGATTTTTATAGGGGATTTAATGATCATGGGTTAAATAAATTTGTATTATGCCAACATGAATTAGGATAAGGATTTGGGAGAAAATGACCATTTGAACCAAATTTACACTTGGACAATAGTGCTAGAAATAGGACACCCTAAGTTTTAATGCTCCTATCTAAGTTGGGAACTATTGTCTAGAGGGAATGAGACCTGGGGGGATGGATATGGGCTTGAAAGAGATATTTTGGTCTATAAAGGTTGAGTCTAAAAGGCTATGGATGACTGAGAATTGATGAAAGAAAAGCCTGTAAGGGTTGTGCAAGTAAGTAGGAGGACGTATGGATTAGGTATCATTAGCCACACTAAAGTAACCAAATTTTGCATTTTTCATGACTATATTTGCCTCCCCTTTATTCTAGTGATATAACAAAGTGAAATACTAGAATAAAGGAAAAATAGAAATCATACCTAAATGTACTAACAAAGGTGAATCCCATGAAGCTTGTGTGATGTTGAGTAATGCTGGATAGTGCATAGAGAGCACATTGTGTTAGTGTGAATTTGAAAAATGAAACAAAGATTAGATTAGTTCTTATTTTTATATGTGATATAAAATAAGAACATACAAAATTTGAGTAAGAGAGAGGAAGAAAAAGGAATGAATACACCTCATTGAGTATGTGAACCAATATAAAACTATTTTGATATTGAGTAAGGTTGAGTAATGCTGAACTATACTGGATGATGCTATGCCAAAAGTTATATCATGAATAAAGTTGAGTGCTCAATTCCCTAGAAAGTGAATCAAGAAGATAAAGGCTGGCCCTTTGGCTCCATCATTGCCTACTAAGTGAAGTTAATGAATCATGCGTGTGATAATCAATGTTTGGACTATGTGTCCAATCCCTCTAAATAGGTGGCTCAAGAATACAAAGACTAGCCCTTTGGCTCCATTGTTACCTACTAAGTGAAACTAATGAATCATGCATGTGATAATTGATGTCTAGACTATGTGTCCAATCCCTTTGAATAGGTGGATCAGAAATACAAAGGCTAGCCCTTTGGGTCAATCATTGCCTACTAAGTGAAGCTATGAAGTGATACCAGTATATAATAGATGCCATATGAGATGGATCATAGAGCCCATTGATGCTCTAGAAATTTGAAAATATGGCATGGATAGCTAAATGTATAATAAAAACTAGGCCAATCTTGGCCATTTCAAAAGATGGAGGTTAGGCTTGTATGAAAGCCACTTTGAAACTGATTCAATATGCTTATGTAAAATCCAACTCAGGAACTCAGGTATTTAGGAAGTTAAACTTGTATGAAAGATCAACTTGAGAAATTATGCAAACTACCTACAAATAGAGTAAGGCATGTAACTTCTGAGAATGCCTGGGTAATAAACTAAACTCAAAAATAGTGAAGATCATTATACCACACACATTGCCCCTAATCATTGGTGTTTGAAACATGGATTCTAATCTAGAAGTTATGTCAACTACCTAATCTGAAACAAGAAGTGAGAATCATCATGCTGCATATGATACCCCCTATATCTAGATTCCTTAAGAAAACTATACTAAAATTGCTAACTTTGACTGATCTAGATGTGCAAAAACTATAGCTAAGCTAAAACTTTTACCTGTTACTAAAAAACTTGGGTGTTTTTCTACTTGGAAAAGAGCACCAAAATGAGGACATCCCTATGTTTGGAAGTATTTTCCATTTTTTATGCTATTTTCTTATGCTAAAAATAGTTGTTGATATAGAATTGTCATTGTTTTTATATTCTATTTTGACTAGTTTGACCTCTAGATTCTAAACTAGGTGATTTGAATGCTGCTATTTTGACTGTTAGGAGATTTGATCTTTGTGACAAAATCCCTATTTGTTTCCCCCTCTTTAAGGGTAGGAATGATAAACCTACAATGACTACCCTCAAAAGAAAAGAGTCTTGCAAGTGCATTAAGCTACATAGAGACATGATATAACAATGATATTTGATAAGATATCTCTAGCTATAATAATGTTTATATTAAGAGATTATTAGATCAACAAAGGTATGCATAGATAGATATAACAATGTAAAAGCATGTGCAATATACTAAACTAGAATTGGAAATGTTAGATGTTAGTTTTTAGTTTTCAAGGAGGGATGGAGCATGTTGTCCATCATGGAATCCAAGAGAGCAAGGAAATTGCATGATATGGATCATGGCATTGTGACAATAAAAAATCAATCAAGCAAACAAGCACATGGATCAAGATGCAAGAAGTATAAAAGGTTGGCCAAGGGGCCACACAAATAAGGGACATGGGCACATGTCACTCAAAATAGAAATCAAGCATATAAAGTATGTTCAAATGCCATATACACATATAATTTGAAACAAATAATAATTGGCACGAGGGCCATAGGCACATATAAGATTAAAAGCAAGGGACATTGGAAAATGTCCAAAGGTCAAAACACATGAATAAAAGTAAAGGAGATTGGTTGATGTCCTAAGGCACACATAAGAAACAAAACTAAAATTGGAAATGCAATCTTATCTAGCTACATACAACAAGAAAGGAAACCATGTAAAAGCTAGAAAGGTATAATCATGTCTAACTAATCAAAACAAAAGTGAAAGTATGCAAGACATGTTTAGTATAAGACTAAGTATATGCTAAGAGATACACAAATGCTAGATACTAGTGAAATGTTGATATAGTAATATATGTAATTTGGTAAGTAGTGTACATCAATATGATAATTCAAAGTGTGTAGTGTAGAATTGACATAACTCAGATGGTGTTGTCATGTAGAAGATGCCCCCAATGGGTATGTATATCGATGTATGTCTTAAATGTAGTAGGAATTCCCCCTTAATGGGTAGAGTGAATCAATCAAGTAGCTAGATGTCACTACACACACTCAAAAAAGATCAAGTGAAGCATGATAATATAGATATTTGAAAAACAATAACATGAAATAATAAATATAAGTCCTAGCATGATAGTAGTAATGTAAAGCATGGATGATGCATATAATCACAATGTTTTTAGTATTTTGGTATTTTGTATTATTTTTGTATTTTTAAATTTTGTATTGTTTTATATTAAGCTATGTATAATCAAGCAAAACATATTATGTACAAGTAGGTTGGGATAGGATGATACTAATTGATTAGTCTCATGGGAGACTCCCTATAATGGTGTCCTGTATTAAGGAGTAGAATCATGCATGAAAGTGAAACATGATGAAAATGCTGAGACTGTGGCTCTAAAATCTATATATGATATAGATGAATTGAAATATCTAAAGTAAAAATTGACTGAGGGGCCCCATTGTAATTATGAGAAGTGTATGTAATTTTAGGGCTCTTAGAGACCCATCTAGAAGTAGGAAATGCTCTCTAAACATGTGATTTATGTGTAGACCTATGAGATGTCAATGAAACTAATTTGGGTGTGAAAACTATAGCTAAAAGTTGTCTAGAATCTAAAATTTGTGGTAATGTATGAACCAACTATACTAGTGATGGATGTGTGAATTATGTCTAAATTTGTATTGGAGGAAGAACTGTAACTGGTTGGGAAACTAAAATTGGTGGAGAAATTAAAATTGGTGACTACAAAGTAGATGGCTTTGAAGTGGGTAGTGGTAACTCATACAAAACTACACCAACTATAATAACCTAATTAGTGTGAATGAATTTCATGTATATGTAAACTATAGATGGTATTTCTCAAAATTTCTAAATCCATGGGTGACCTAGTAATATATCAAAAAATCCTACACTGGGAACTATAGTGAAATGTGTAGTCACATGTGTTGGACCAGTCTATAAAGAAAGTAAAATCTTACCTAATGAAATCTATATGTACCCACTAAATTTTCTAATAATTAATCTATCAAGGTGATATCTTGCTCTAAATAGCCCAAATGTTGTAATAATGTAATGGTACACATGTTGACACTGGAACCATTATCAATGAGAACACTATGAATGGGCTGATTATGAATATGTGCTTTGATAAAGATTACATCATAATCTAAATTATCCTCCACAATCCCTTGATCTGAGAAGGATATCAAAGGTCTAGCTAGAACTCTAGACTCATAACAATGATCATACCACTCAAAGGATGTGACTCAAATGAAGCTGCCTGGTATGTAACTGGTGGTAGATGTGCATGATATGCATGGTTAACCCCTGATGTGTCTCCTGTATCTTATTTTGAATGCTATGGAAATGGATCTAAGAATATTTTTAAAGCTTTATCTTATGTTGGTTTTGCCTATAGAGGCTCAATTGAAGTGCTAAGATTAAGTAGGTTGTCATCTATCAAGTCCTGTATCTTATGTTTCAAACTAATGCATCTATTTTTAGTGTGTCTTAGTGCCCTATGGTAATTATAAAATTCCTACTAATCATATCCCTTGGGAAGAGGTTTGGCTGGATCAACTTTTTGAATAGGTTGGAGAGATATGATATTAAAACCCAAAAGCTACTATAAAACCCTAGCTAGAGGAACTAGAAGATGTGAGAAAGTACGCTGAGGGGGTGTTGATAAAACTATATGTTGAGGCTCTAGAGCTGCATTTACT
Organism: Torreya grandis; assembly: GCA_037957365.1. Taxonomy (NCBI): domain Eukaryota; kingdom Viridiplantae; phylum Streptophyta; class Pinopsida; order Cupressales; family Taxaceae; genus Torreya; species Torreya grandis. The sequence continues at coordinate 1,294,943 of JARHVA010004820.1, read as the reverse complement.
GTAGGTTAATTTTGCACTTTTGTATCATTAAACTTGACCTTGTATGAGACTTTGCTATTACTCTTATTAGTTGTGTTTGAAATGCTTATATACTTGAGTTTACCCATTGAAATGAGTTTTAATTCTCTTTCCTTTAGTATATGACACAATTCAATGAAAGAAGAGAATCACTTGAACATAATTGATTCATGAAGTGCTAGTAGAAGACTCTATTTGAAGAGGTCCTTTAACTCCTGATCTACCATGGGACTAGTCATCTTAGCTAAAATTGTCTTATACTAAAGAACATAGTCTATGAGATGCTTATTTGGTCATTTTTGTTGAGTAATTTGAGCATATGAAACTTTATCACCAATGTTAATGCTAAAATATGCTAAGAACATGTCAGCTAAGGATTGAATGCATAAATTGACTGATTTGGTAGACTATAAAACCATTTTAAATCATAATCCTTTAGATTTCAAGGAAATATCTTGGTAAGTAGCCAATCATTATGTACATAGTCCAAGCATGCTGCATGAAATTCTCTCAAGTGTGTCTCTGGATCACCCTTTCCATCATAAAGAGTAAGCTTAGGTTGAATAAAATCTTATGGCAAGGGTGTAGAAGCAATATGATGTACCAATGGTGTATGTAAAAGAGAAAAATAATCCAAATCCTATGTAGCTCTAGTGGTACCTTATTCAAGATGTAGCACCTTGGATTAAAGAGATCCTATCTCTTGCACAAGGGCTAACACATCAGGAGAAAGGGATGTACTAGCTATAACTAGTGACATAGAGGCAGGTTGGGCTACTATAGGGGGTTGTTGAGACATAGTTACCGTCGTAGTGTCATTTTCAACTAATTATTCAATGGTTTGAGAAGATTTACCATTGTTCACTTTTTGTTGTTCCTCTTGTAGAATTCTAAGTATGTCATCTTGTATATCTGAACATTTTGTTAAGAGTTATTGAAGTTCTCTTTTATCAGTTTCATCAAAACTAGTATATTGGGCCATTATGAAAGTAGAAAATAATTTATAATGTGTTTTAATGTTTTTCAATAAGTTTTAATAGGCAATGTGATAGAAAATAAAAATATTGAATATAAGAAATGCAAAGTCCTAAAAATAGCTAATTAGAATTTGCGCAAAAAGGATACGAAGTTCTCAAACATGTAAGGTGATACCTCAAGGAGTAAATAGATTATAGTATATGAAAATAAGGATTTTAAAAAAATATTTATACAAAATAATATGAATTTTTGAATTTAAAATTGATTTTCTAAGTTTTATATGCAAATAAAAATTCAAAAAATGATTGGAAAAGTACTAGAAAATAACTAGGAGATAGTTAATGCAACTAGGGGTTATTGAATAGATTTTTAAAAATTAGTATGATAATTTTAAAAATTTGATATGAATTTATAGATTTTTTTTATTATTTTGCTTGAAAAATTTAGGAAAAAATAAAAAATTATTTCTAAAATTAGCAATATATTTTTCCTAGTGTTTAGAATGTGTTTCTATGCAAAAAGGACTGAGTATGTGCAAACTAGGGTTTTAACAAAATATATGATAATTTTGAAATTAATTTGTAGATTTATTATTTTTAAATACAAGAAAAATTAGGAAGTTATGGAAAAAATTAGAAATATTTTACCTTAGGGTTTTTACAAATTTTGTGCATAATTTGAAGTAAGTCGAGTTCATGAAATGTTTTGTTATTTTTGGGAATAATGGAGTTTTATTCCTATTTAATAAACAAGTTTGAGTAGGGAAAATTATTAAATAATATTATTAATTATGGATACTGATTTGTAAAATTTAATTGCAATTCAACCTTTCTAAAAATAGCAAGAGAGCAAGGAAAAATGTAACTTAGCTTATTCTATATTGTCCGTTCTGAGATAGGGTCTAATAATTTAGGTACAAGACTGGGATAGTGTAAAAAATAGGTTCCTAAACTTAATTTTCTGATTAGATAAGATCACTAAAAGTGGGATACCCTAGTGTTTGGAATTATAGTCCTTTTCTAATGCTATTGTTCAAGTGATATGATTTTTTTGGGTTCTACTCGGTAGATCTATATCACCCTATTAGTGAAATAATAGAGCCTAAAAGTTTGTGGAGATTACTATGCATCTATTTTAATATTCAAATCCATAAGATCTCTTTGTGTTTTAATTTGAAAGGAAAATTTGAGAAAGAGAGAGAAGGGGTTAGTGTGTAAATGATACGTTAGATGCACTTCACACCCCATGTGTGGGAATGCTACCTACATACCAATACTTTGAGAAGGGATCAAGCTAATGTAGTTCTCCCATTAAAGTTCTTGGTGTAATTATGTATGAAAATGCAACTATATGTGAAACTAGGTGTACTTTAGATGGCTAGGGATTGGTGTAAGGGCTTGAATAGGCTTGGAATACTATTAGAAGGCTGTATGCAGAGAATAGGGAAAAGTTCTTGAGTGTATTTACTTGTATTCTTGTTTATCACTTGTAAATGAGTGTCAACCCTTATAAATGGAATTTGAATGGCATTTTATAGGGGGTTTAGTTATCATGGGTTAAATGAATTTGCATTTGGCCAACATGAATTAGGATAAGGATTCAAGAGAAAATGACTATTTGAACCAAATTTGCACTTGGACAACAACACTAGAAATAGGACACCCTAGGTTTTAGTGCTCCTATCCAAGTTAGGTGATATTGTATAGAGGGAATGAGACTTGAGGGAATGGATCTATGCCTAAAAGATCTATTTGGGTCTATAAGGGTTGAGTTTGAAAGTGGATGACTAGGAATCAATGAAAGAAAAGCCTATAAGGGTTATGCAAGTAAGTAGGAGGATCTATGGATTGGGTGTCTGTAGCCACACTAAAGTAACCAAATTTTACATTTTACATGACTACATCTTGATTGGAAATTTTTTATAGAAGGTATAATATAGGTTTACATAGGTTTAGTTATAAATTCATCAAATTTTCCCAATTTTGCTCAAATTCATACTAGTTTATTTAGATCAGGGCATAATTCAAGGCATGATCATTATCATTTATAGTTTAAATATTTAGATACAAATTATTACAACTCATTCTAGAATACATATTCTTATATATCAAATTTGGGGGCATGTGCATGTCACATTACTTCTATATGCTCACTTACACACCAGTTGATCAGATGGAATGACAAATTACATGTAATTATCTATGTTATATACATTTGATTTCATATTCTAAGTTACACACCAATTTCATGCCTTATTATAACTATAGTGGTTGGCATTCTTGAGTGGCTTGGATCCACCTAATAACTTGAGTGACCACAAAACTAAAATACCTAGTTAGACATTTTTAGTTACATCAAATAGTTTTAGTTTTAAATGCATCTACTACACATGGATGGGTAATGATATATTCATATCCTACTTAATTTTTTGATCCACATACATGAGAGATTTAAACACACCATCAATCCAATCCAATCTATTAACTAGTCATGATCCACCAAGCAGGGGTGGAAAACGATGGTGTCAAAACTAGATTGAGTTTTTGAGCCACCCACACATGAGGATTGAGTAAGAAATCAACTCAATCCAAGCTATTCATTGATTGATCACTATACACACACACATAGGTTATCACCAAATTTATGCATTGGTTTGCATATCCAATGAGGTGTATTCATTCCTTTCTTCTCTAATATTTGTACTCAATTTTACTCAACTTTGCTTATTTACTTAGTTTTGGTATTTGATTTTGATATCTCTTAATTAAGGATTAATTTATGCATGTTTCAATTTTAGGATATGCATTAGAGCATGCTTCACATACTCAGACCCAACTTTATGGGCTTCACCTCTTAGGTAAGTCTATGTATATTTCTTTTTCCTTTATCTTAGTCATTTCACTTTATTGTATTTATATAATAAGGGGGGAATGTAACAACCTAAAAGTATTATTTAAGTGATAAGAGTTATACTTAAGACTACTTATCCCTATCTTAACCTTAGACCTATCTTAAAGCCTATTTTCATAATTATCTAGCCTTCATGTGGGCCACATGCATACCTAGTCATCCCTAAAGTAGTCTTAGACCTTTATTCTTGAATCTTGGCCCTTTGTGCCTAGTGTTCTACCACTTGTACACTAACACCATAATAAGGACAGTAGTGTGATCAATAAGAATTTAAGAGGGGAGTTAGTATTATGTTAGTATGATGAAAACAAAACAAAAACACACTAAATAAAGTTAACACCTTAAGCCTAGACACTCAAGGATCAAGAGAACAATACAACTAACTATCAATAGAAGACAAAAAAAAATATTATTTACCTTTCTTGAGAGCAAGAGTTATATATTAGCCATGGAGGAATGTGCTTGGTCATGTGTTCAAAGAGTCTTTGGAAATGGTGCTCCTTGCTTCATTTCTCCTTATCACCTTGGTAATATTGGGATTGGCTTTGGCTTTAGCTTAGATTTTATGCTTCTCTCTCTCTCAACACTACCCAAAATACTTCTTGAAGGTATTTTTGCATGATAACATTACACTAAAAGAGCTTGTTTGAACAATGGGTATATCCTTATATTATAGCCTTTCAAACTAACTCTAACCCAAGTACAATTAGGTTAGAGTTAACTATGGTTAAACTTATTTTAACCCTTGTTGAGTAAAGGAGGGGATAAGAAATTAATATTTGGGATAAAGATCCCATTTATTAAGCATGGCTCTCCATTTTTAAATTTAGGGCTTTTAGGGAGATATTTTCAATTCCTCAACTTTGAGGATGATGACATCATCATGATCTCATTTTTATAAGAAATTCATTTTTATAAAATTCATTTTCACTAATTACACATGGAAATTTCACTTAAGCATTTCACTTGATTTGCTTAGTTGATTCATTATGCTTATCATTTTTGCACTTTAGGAATTATTTAAGTGTGCCACTTAATGGGTTCAAATGCCTCAATTCACTAGGCCACAAGTTGATTGGAGATGAATCTATGAGAGGTTACTATTTAATATAAGATAATACCCCAAATATGGATGCCTCAACATGAATATAAGCATTAGTGTTTGATGTGTGGATGAAATTGGGACATTTAGTGATTCTTAGGCTTAATTTGAATTGTTTGGTAGAAATCAATATGAAGTTTGGTTGGAACACATTTATGGAAAAAACTAGGTTTCTATAATTTTCCCCTATTTGGGAAGATATTTTAAGATAAAATTACAATAACATCTTCTCAAATATTTAAAAATTCATTAATACCTTGGTTAATTCCCCATAAGGTGATGGATGAGCCCTAGATACCCCCTCGAGGGAACGAGTAAAAAATAAGGTTGGTGAATGTTCCCTCAAAAAGAAGCAAACAATGTGACCTATAGGTAATAGGGATGGAAAGACTAATTTAACCAAAGGAGGTTATAATTAATGGCACAGGGAGATGTCCCAATAGGGAAGATAAAGATAATGATTTGCCCAAAGGTGGTTATAATCATTAATGTCATGAAAAATGCCCTAGTAGGATAGGGGTGAAAATAATGATTTTCCCAAATGAGGTTATAATCATTAGCATAATAAAAATGTCCCAGTAGGGTAGATAGATAAAAAAATAATGATTTTCCCAAAGGTGGTTATAATCATTAGCATAGTAATTTTCCCCAATAGGGAAAATGGAAGCATGATACATTTTATCTTTTCCCCAGTAAGGAAAATCAAGAAAGGGGGCTTACATACTAAGTCCATACTCATAGAGTAAGAGTAAACTAACATAGAGAATAAACATGAATTTGGGATACCTACTAGTATGGAGATACATGTCCTAATGAATATATATTACTACTCATTTGTGATTTAATTACTCTACATTTGGGTAGTGTTAGGGTAGGTCGAGAACTTTCTAGGTCTGAATAAGGAGAAGTACTATGGAACCATTATTTTTAAGCTCTATCTAACTAATTTTTGATGTAGCTTAGAATATTATATATCATAATTATAGACAACTATAATAACAATGTGTATCCAAAACAAGGGAAACTCAATTTAAATGCAAGTATAAATCATTTAGGCATAAGATATGAAAAATCAAATCCCAAATGAATATAATGCAATAAACTAAGTGTAGAAATGTACACTAATTCACAACTAAAGTACAAGATATGGGTAATCAAGACTTAAGTGTAAATAAAGTGGAAGAATCTTATGACAAATGATGAACAAAAAGGCAAAGAGGTAAAATAAAAATAAAAATAAAATAAATAAATAAAAAACAAAACACCAATAAAAATAAACACACAATAAAACACCAATAAATAAAAGTAAACACAACAAAACACCAATGAATAAACATGGCCACAAATAAACAAAATAAATAAACAATCTAAAGCAAAAAAAGTGCAAGAAATAAACTATTCTAAACACATAAAGATAATAATATAAACAACTGTTAATTATAATGTTGGTACAAACAAAATATAAATTATTCATGCATGTATAATAGAGGTGTTACTCTTGGTGACAGGGTGACCCCTAAGCTAGATAGAATTAACGTAGGTATAATAACATAGGAATAAAAGACACAAATTTTCCCTTAGTATTTAGGGAAAAATGACACAATGAACAAAATAGGGGGAATAGAAGAAAGGCAAGGGGTAGCTAAGGTGGCTCTAGATGCACTAGACAAGTGGATGCTACCCACATAGTTCTATAGACACAATATCTAATGTGAGATTTAGGCTAAATGTAGTTATCCCAAGATATGGGATAAAAGAAATTGATGATAAGAAAACATGATTATCATGTATAATAATATGTGAATGGTTTCACAAAATGACAAGTGCATATAAAAATAGAGGGATGACGTTCACAATCATGAAAGCATTAACACAAATAAATTGCATGAGCATGAGAGTATGGTTTAGGATAAAACCACATTGAAATGCAAGAGACAAGTGTCCAAATATGAACTAAATTAGTAATGCATAATGCCTACTATATCTAAGGTTTAAAATTAAAATAAGCTCGTAAACTAGTGAGAGTGTTAGTGGAGACAAACCTAAAGGAAGGAATGATTTAAGAGAACAGTGAATAAAATCAATCATCAAAACTAGACAAGCTAAATCCAAGTGAACTAGGTAATTAGACACTGCCTACATAGTACCATAGACAAAATATCTAATGTGAACTTTAGGCCAAATGTAGTTCTCTTAGTAATGAGATGAAATACGATTAGAAAATGGAATAGACAAGTGGAAATGGTCATGACAAAAGTCATGAGAATGCCTTAGTTATACCAACTGATGAGGAGATGCATGTCATAAGTGGAAAGGATAAAATCTAATTGGCCTTTCATTCATCCATATTTTAGGGTTTTTCAAGCATATTAACTCAATGGATAATTATGAAACATAAAAGGTTAAACTCACAAAATGGTGAGAGTGTAGCTTAAAGATTCTCACAAAATGGTGAGAGCATTCAAACTTAAACTACTCATAAAATAATGAGAGCATGGCAAAGGGGTGACTGAGCTGTCCTCAACATAAATTAAGTGATGGCTATATAATATTAATGAGACATCAATTCACTATAGTTACTTTTTATAGTGAAATAATCTGACTAGGTAGCAATAATTTTGTGAATTAGGCAAATGACACAATATGGATAAAAATAGGGTTGTTACTAGTTTACCCAAAGGTATTTATAATAAAGAAATAATGAGATAGGTTAATGATAATAAATTGAATAAAGGAGGTTATAATTAGTAGTATCAGGAATGATATGGAACATAACAATAATGAAGAGTGTAATTATTGAATCACTATCATATTGCCCTAAGATACTGCCTCTTTATGAAATACAAAATCAATTGCTAAAAATTTATCTAAAGTCCCTATCTAAAGGTGCCTAAAGAACCAATAGATCATAACCAAGGTCAAAAAAGGTAGGTATGTAGGGTAAAATAACTTTGATCAATAGGGAAGGTATGAGAATAATGGTATACAATACACGATATGGTACTAGGAAGGTGATATTATGGTACAACATAAACAATCCTCATAGATAATACCTTAGGTATCTCAAAAAATGTAATACTTGAGATGTATTATGATCATGGGATCATCAAGTTCATCTCCATCCATTGTAGCTAACCTATGAGATCTAGATCCATAATTAACAATAATGGCATAAGGTCTCATCTAATTAGGCTTGAATTTGCCTTTCTTTATTTTCTCGACCATGGTGTTCTTTTAGTTTTCTTTAAGGATAAGATCACCAAGCTCAAAATTATGTGCATGACATGCTAGTTATACTAACCATGTAATTATTTTTGATATGTTTGAAGGATATTTATAATAGCCATTCATTTTTCATCCAGTAACTCAATCTTTTGCATATTAGGTACCCTGTAATCCTTGTCATCAAGGATGTGCTTCAATGAGATACACAAAGAAGGTAACTCAACCTCAATGGGAAGAATGTCATTCATTCCATAGACAACATAATATGGTGTGGATCCTATTGGAGTATGGTAATTAGTATGGTAATCCTAGAGGGCATGGAAGATTTGTAGGTGCCAATCATCACAAACATCATTGACAATATTTTTAAGAATATTAAAAATGGTCTTATTATATGCCTCTACTTAGCCATTACCTTATGGGTAATAGGTAATAGAAAAATGTTGGGTGATGTTAAACTTGGCACAAAGTGATTTGACATCCTTGTTTTTAAATGATCCACCATTATTAGATATAATGTTAGATGGGATACCATAGTGGTAGATGAGATGGTTGAAGATGAATTTGGAAATTTGTTTTCTAGTCAGTAAATGAGGGGTATAGCTTCGACCCACTTAGTGAAATAATCAATGATGGTAAGGATATTCTTATGTCCATATGAGGAGGTAGGGTTAATCTCCCCAATGAGATCGAGTCCCCATGTTGAAAATGTCCATGGTGTAGTCATTGGTTTGAGTGTTCTAGCTGTAGCATGAATCATATTTGCATGGTTCTGAAATTTGTTACATATTTTCACATAAGTAGTTGTATCTGATTCCATGGTTAGACAATAATAATTAGTATGTATGATATTTTTGGCAAGGATGGTCCTATTAGTGTGGGATCCAAAAACTCCTTCGTGAACTTCCCTCAATGCTAATGCGGTTTCTATTGAATTCAAACAATGAATCAAAGTTCCATAAAGGTTTATATGGTAAAGGGTTGGACCAAGTAGGGTATATTGAGAGGCTTAGTTTATGAACTATTATTTTTATTTTCTTGAAAGGTTTAGTGGAGGGATTTAGTCATGAAGGTAGTTATATAGGTCTAAATACCAAATAGAACTAGGATGGACAATATCATAGATCATTAAAATGGTCTTAAGTTCATGAGTAGGCACTAGAAGATTTTTAACAAAAAATTGATAGTATTTTAGCCTTGTAGATGTTGCATATCAATGAACCAATAATATCCATGGCATATTCTATCCTATTATTGGCCTAAGGTATGTGTTCAAACTGAATGTGAGTAATTTGTTGCTTGAGAATGTCCACCATGGCCTTATATGATACCAACTTATGATATTTGGTTTAGAATTGGTCTATAACCTGATTGATGATTAGCTGAGAATAATCATGAACCAAGAGATGATAAATGTTCCATTATACCACTTGATGAAGCCTTATAATGAGTGATTCATATTCAACCATGTTATTGGTACAGGAAAATATGATATAAAATGATTTGAGAATAACATCCCCTTATGGTGTAACAAATAATAAGCCTACTCTTGATCCATGAGATGTGAATGACCCATCAAAATATAACATATAGTTCTAATCCTCAGGAGGAATTTCTATGATGGTCATGATGTAATCATTTGAATATGCAAAAGTGAGTGGTTGAGTGTTTGAAAGGGGAGCTTCATCAAGATGATCTATGGGTACTTGTCCCTTTATGGCCTTTTGATTGACATACTCAATCTAAAACTAGCTCAAAATCATGATCCACTTAGCCATGTGGTCATGTAAATATATTTTTTTATAGTAAGTACTTGAACATATATACTTTGGTAATGATTATTATCTTGTTGTTAACCATGTAATGATGCAACTTCTAGGCTGAAAAAACCATAGCTAGATAGGCTTTTTTAATTGGTGTGTAGTTATGCTTATATGCTACCAATGTATGGATTAGATAGTGCATGATGTGTTCTTTCCCATTTTCATCATGCTAAGCTAAAAGTGCCCCCAAGGAATTATTATTGAAAGATATGTATAGTAGAAATGGCCTCCCTAACATTGGTGGTAGCATAATAGGTGGATTGGCTAGGTATTACTTTAGGATCTCAAAGGTTTTTTGACATTCTTCATCCCAAATAAATGTAATACCTTTATTCAATAAATGAATGAAAAGATGGAATTTATTGGGAAACTATTAAATGAAACATCTAATAGATTGGATTTTACATTACATAATGTAGATTTACTTCAAGGTGGAAGATGGAGGCATCTTGGTAATGGATTATACCTTGGTAGGATCAACGTCAATACCTCAATGGGAGACAATAAAGCCTAATAATTTACCTGAAGTGACACTAAATATGCACTTCTTGGGATTAAATAAAACCTTGTTCTCATCAATCCTTTTAATATCTTTCATAATATAGCTAGATGATATGATAGGTCTTAGATTTACCTAATATCTTATTGATATAGGCTTCAATAATATCATACATCATGTCATGGAATATAACTGTCATAGCTCTTTGGTGTGTTGCCCCAACATTCTTGAAGTTAAACGACATGACTTGATAGTAAAATTTTCCTCAAGGAGTGGTGAGTGCTATTTTGTATTGGTCCTCTAGCATGTTCTTGATCTAATTATATCCTAAAAAATCCATCCATGAGGGAAAGAATTTCATACCCAGCTATGGAGTTAAATATCATGTCAATATTCGATAGAGAGAAGTCATCTTTTGGGTAGGCCTTGTTGATATCTCTAAAATTAGTAGAGATTCTAATTCTTTCTAACTTTTTACTGATAAGCACAATATTTGAGATCTAATCTTAATAATCGATTAGTCTGATTCATCTTGCTTCCAAGAGTTTTTCCAACTCTTTCTTAACTAACATAATAATACAAGGATACATATTATGCATTTTTTGCTTCATGAGTTTAGCATAAAGATGTATAATAAGATGGTGTACAACCAAGGTAAGGTTTAAATATATCATTTTTGAATAAGCCCATGCAACTATGTCAACAAACTTTCTCGAAAGGGCTATAAAAACTTCACATTCCTCCTCAGTGAGGGACACACCTAATTTTATCCACTTCGTGTCTTCTAGAGTCCTAATATTGAATTTTATAATATACCCTACTAGGAGAGTCAAGCCATATTCTAGAATAGTAAGCAAGGATGTAAATTGGCCAGTAATGGCAAAGTTCTCTGGTCAAACTGGTTCTTCAAGTTATCCCAAGTATGATGAATTTGAAACTCCTAATAGTAGCAATGTCCATGTAATAAACATTGTAAGACTTTCTCAAATAATTTGAAGAAAGGCATGTTGTTCCTCTATAATAAGTTTAGACCCAAAGGTAAGTTTTTTATTGGTGGTTTCATAAGCTTCATTCAAAGAAGGGTGAACATCCCATCTAGTGGCACCTAAAATAGGATTTTACCCAGAGACTAGGCTTTTTATTTACTTTTAACCTAGTCCAAAGTGCCTCAAAGAGGTTTTCCCTTTGGGACCTCAATGTTTTATTCTTTTGTTTTTGGCTAAAGGTGTTCACCCACTCTCTAAAATAGGTAGTGGGATCTAATTTGGTAGAGAACATTTATTTATGGTTTCCTAATGGAACATTGTCTCTTAGGCCCAAAAAATCACAAAATGCCTCATCATTCTCAAACTCATCTAAAGGTACTATGGATTCTTATTGGTCCTTGTATATAAGTAGAGGATGATAAAGGGTAATCATGGAATGTTGGGTTACTAGAATAATGGTATATGAGTTGAATAAGTTGGTATTGGCAAGGTATTTATATATGCCATGATCAAACTCTGCTTCCCTGTCGATATCATCATCACTAGTTGCTATCATAAGAACATAAATAAGATACATGGGGTCACCCCTAGGTGGTATAAATCCAAGACCATGAGTTCCTTTAATATTTGGTTATAAAAATGGGCTCAAGAGTACCCTGCTAATTTTCCCCCAAGCTTCTACCTTCATATGCTTAGTTATCCATAATTTTTAGGGATAGGATACTTTATACTTTAATAAAAATCAACCAATTTGTCATTGTATAACCAAGAATCATCATTGGAAAATAGGTCCTATTCATGGTTAGTGGATAATGTGAAAATCCTATGTGTTGGGTTATGAATCTTTACTTTTCCTTTTCATCACCATTTTATACAAACTAGCTTATCTTTGGGCCTTTTATAGGTCTTGGGATTCTATGGAAGCTTGGTTATATGGAGCATGTCATGGGTAAAATACTCTCCTAGACCATTGTTTGAAATGGTAAAATGATTAGAAATTTCAATAAGAGGTGTATGTGAAGATGAGGCAAGGCTCTTAGGGTCTATGTAATTGGCCTCTAGTAATTCAACAAGTATTTCTTTGTCTTTATCCTTCTTTAGTACTGGGATGAGACCAAAATAGTAATTTTAGCTTTCATATTCAGCCTCTAAATGCTTGCAGTGTTCATATAGATATAAATATCGATGGATAGTGACCTCCATACTAGAGTGAGGGAACTTGATACATTGGTGTAATGTTGAGGTGATTACATGAATTTCATGTATACATGGTCTACCCAAAAGTAAATTATATGATAAATCTATTCTAGCACATGGTAAAGTGTATCATGGGTCAAAGGCCTAAAGACACTAACAAACTAATAGTTTCTTATGATTCCCATTCTTCATTATCATAGGCCTTGATAGTAATAATATCTAGCTATAGGTCAACTATTATATATTTCATATGCTTGATTAGTTTTAGAGACATAATATTCAGGCCTGATTCATTGTCTATGAGGACACATTTAAATTTATGCCACATGATGATAACTTCAATGTATAATGGGTTATTATGGAGGGGGCCAAGGGATAACATATCACTTTGGTTAAAGGTTAACTATTGGCCTGGGGATATGTGTCCAAACAAAGCTTGAAATTTATCTAGTGTAATGTCACTTAGCACTTGGGATTAGCATAAGAGTTATGTAAGGATATTTTTGTGGATGGTAGATATACACAACAAATCCAAAATGGAGATTTACGTAGGTGTCTTTTGTATTTTTTCCATAATATCTTACATTTTTAGTTAATAGTGGTAATTAGCTTACCCCTAGTTATCATAGTAGGTTAGATCAGCTCACTAGTAGGGAGTTATGAGCCTAGGATGGTGATTTTAGATCACCAAGTTGTGATTGCACAATCAAAATTAGGTACATGACCTTCCCAACTAGAAAATGATGGAGATGGGATAGAGAGGACAATTCTCTATTTCTAGTACACTTGGATGTAGTCATGGGGAAATAAAGAATCACAAGCATAAGGTATTAAAGTGGGAATCCTTAGTTGTAGTTGTGTTTGGCTGTGGTCACATGTTAAGGAAGGATTCCCGACATTGGTAGGTTGATTGGCATTGTTAGATAATGATCCAAGTCTATTATAATTTGATATAGGAATGATGGTAATGGTAGAAACATGACCACCTTTAATATGACCTATAACTTTATTGTAGTCATGGGTAATTACATGATAAGTCTATTGGCTATTGGGGTCATTTTGGCCTTGGTTCCTTCTAGTTTGTGGTTGATGTTTTTATTATTGATAATAATGCTATTGTTATGGCTGAAATATTCATTATTGATGTTGTTGATTGACATTGTTATGTTATGGAAAAGGATTTTGGTAGATATCCATATTTTGATTGGAAGTAGATGCTATGTTATCTAACTATATCTTTCCATTTTCTAACATATTATTAATGAGGTGTTTCAACTGTACACAATGATGTATAAAATGTCCATGAATTTGATGGTATTCAAAAAAATCATGCTCTTTGTACCAATCTGGATAAGGTATATCATCAGGAAAGTGTTTTGGAATTAGCCAACTAATCATATTAGCCATGTCTAGTTTGTGAAACACTACTTTGATAGGCTAACCAAGGTCACTGAAGACTCTAGGAGCGAGTCTTTTTATTGGAGGAGGGGTTCACAAAGGTGGTGGATATAGAATTTGAGGAGATGACCTAGGTTGAAGCATAGACTACATTGGCTATATAGGTTACATTTATGGGATAAGCTATATTTGTGGCATAAGCTAAGAAGATAGTGTTTATACTATTTGAACATGATGTGAATGAATGACTCCATTACTGACATCATTTTTATTGTAGTTATAAAAATTAGGTTTTTCATAATTATTAGCCTAAGTGGTTACAAATTCTTAGGCTTAGAATGGGCTAGGGTTCTGACTTGGGCCTAAGTTTTGGTTTTGCCTCTGATTCTAGTTGGAAGAAGAAAACCTGATAATTCCTTTGTTGATAAGGGAATTTTCAATATTTGTGCCTTTCTCAATGATCTCCTTGAATGTGTGAGCACACTAAATCTCCAAGCGATAAGATATTTTATTGTGTAAATTTTTGTTAAACACAATTACCAATTATTTATCAAGTAGGTTATGTGTGAAGTGACTAGTGACCACTCTCCATCACTGTAACTTGTAAATATCCCACCAATTTTTTTCTTAGCCTAACTCAAATCTAATACTAAAATCTCATGCTCTAGTTTTTAAGATATATGTTGTATAAAATTATCTAAGGGATTGTCAAAGTCAGATATTAAGTTCTTTGGTAACTTAAGAAGCCACTCCAAAGCCTGTCTAGCTAGACTTCGAGGAAAAAGAAGAAGTAGGTAGATGTCATTATAAGCCACTAGATAGAAAGTGACTAAAAACTATTTTATATGTTCTCTAGGGTCTCATTTACATTTTTATTTGTCAAAATTTGGTGGTTCATAACCTAGAGGAAATGGTATATGAAGATACTCCATATTAAATGGGTATGAACACATGTCATCTAAATTGAACTTCTTGGTTTGATTTTCTATTTGAATGAATGTAATTGCATATTTCATCTATTATAATTCTTGGGATAATAAATTTAATGGAACATTGGTTGTGGTTGTGATTGGGAGGTCAAAGGTGGATTACCTTAATTAGGGTATAATGGGGTAATGGAGTATTATGGAATGTTGGTTTAATGGGCCAACCAATTAGGAATATGCATCTATGCATTAAGATTAGGTTGTTGATATTGAATACATTATTGGTAAATATTATGATTTTGATTCAAAATATGGCCTTGGGTATGAGGGAATTGAGATTGTGATGGAATGATATGGCTTTGTGGAATATATTATGCATGTTGAGTTTGAGTAAGAACTTATTGTTGATTCATCAAAATTGATTGTATAAATGGTACTTTCTATTAATTAAGGCTCTATATTTGAATATGTGGCACATGTTGGGTAAAATTCAATGATTTCCTTATAAGTACTTATTGGAAATTGAAACCTCTTTGTTGAATAAACACCTATTTTGAACTAGATGCTTATTAGGTATTTGATATTTGTCATTGACCAATATGAACATGTTATTTATTAGACAACATCTACAATTATTGAGGTACATTGGTCTACGATTGTTGAGGTACATTTATGGACACTTATTGAGGTGGAACATTTGTTGAGGTGGAATAGTGTTCTACATTTTTTGAGGTGGTAAATTGGTCTATGTTTATGGACAAATAATATTAACTATCACCTATTGAGGTGGGATACCATTCATCACTTGTTGAGGTAAAACATTGGCTAGCGCTTGATTACTTATCCCTAACTATTGCATGCATAAGGAAGTAGCTAGTTGAAGAGTGGGAGTAACCTATTATGGTTGGGAAATAAGAATTCCTACCCCATATTATTATGATCCACTCATGGTATTGGCAAGGGGAACTTTTTGTGGATTATTTGGTGGTACATTTATCCCACCTTGGCCTAAATTGGAAGACACTTGCGTGTTATCCAATATATTTGGAACATGGTATTGAGTAGAAGCCACAATCAATTCTTAAATGAATGAGATATTAAACATGCCATATATTTTAGTGTTTTGGGAAAATGGGTCCACACTCGGATTAGCATGACCTAATGAATTAATTAACACTCATATTGAAGGAGTTAACTCTATAAGTGGGGTATTTGATATGGCCATAACAATGAAACTCTATGCTAGATTAAGATAATTATGATATTGTATGAAATAAATTTAGACATGCAAAGAAACTAAACTAATCCTAATCTAAGCTAAAATTCAAACATGTTAGAGCAACAAACAAAGAAAACAATAATCACAAACTTTATGCTTTAAATGCATAAAATTTCTCCATTGCAATATACATTCAATTTGATCTTTTAAAGTATGTGGTGATCACTCCTCTAAATGAAAAGAGATAAAAAGAAGAATTTTGGTGCAAAATAAAGTCTTTGATTCACTTTGATTCACTTGTGTGTAGAACTTGGATTTCCTGATTGTGATTGTGATCTCTAGATTTTGTGATGCTTGAAAATGGAGATTTGTAAGTTTATTTATAGATGTTTGGAGAAGGATCCAATGGTGGAGGATCATTTAGAATTTTTTAATGATCCAAATGATCAATGATGGATAATGAGTCCTCAACCATGAGGATGAAGACCATTTAAAAATGGTTGAGAAAAGCATGGGGTTGGTTAGATGATTCAATAAGACTAAGTCAATTTGCTTGACAACTCAGGGGATGAGTCATAAGAGGTGGAGAATTTTGTGTATTTGGTTGGGATGAGGGATAAAAAGGTGTGAGATATTTTTATGAGATGTAAAATCCATATTTAATTATTTAAAATAAATATCTAAGGGTGCATAATTGACTTATTCAATATTTTGAATTATTGAATAATTTGAATTTGGGAGGAAATGTGATTTATTAATTTGAGAAGAATTATTAAATAGATTTAGGTGCATTTGGACACTAAATGAAATTTTGGTGTCTACATTTGTACCTCTTTGATATAGTGTTTCAAAGCAATACTATTTCAAATAATAGTAGAAGAAGTAGAGTGTTGATGATATAAAAGGAAAAATTTGCCCCTAAATGAATGAAAATAAGCGTGATGATGCCCCCTCAATGGTTTGTGTGAGAAAATGGAAAAACACTAAAAATTAATGATAAGAAGAAATGGTTAAAATGACGTGGATTAATGATAAATCAATTTATGTTTAAATTGATATCAAATTAGCAAGATGTTAGTGTCATAAAAAGATTACCCCTAGTTAATGAAACTTAGATTATGGATTTGAAAAATAATAGTTTAGCCATTTAGATATTGCACGCTTATTATTGTTTCTAATGATATAGGGGTCAATTGAGAGAGTTTTGGAATGATATATCCCAAAAATAATAAAATATGGATTTATAAATAGAAAAAAAATATTGAATTTGTAAATTATTATGTCGATTTTACATTGAGAGATTGTTGTAAGATTTTGACTACCAATTCAGAATAAATTGATTTAATGTTTTTATAAATTTAAAAAATGGATGAAGAATGATTTGAATGAGGGATGAAAATGAGAAAACTATCATCAATAATATAGATACTTGTCTCAATACTAGTGTTTTTAAAATTGTAGAGGGTATGTGTAAAACTATTTACCCTTAGCTATTAAATGCTCGAGAAGATATTGGAAAAAGTACATTTCCCACTTTATAGACTACACCCTTGGATTGTGCTCAGACTGAGGGGTCTCATGAGAATATGTGGGAATGATATATCCCAACGATGGTAAGCCATATGATAGAAAGTGAAAAATATAGACTATCTAATTTGTTATAAAGATTTAAAAAATTGATATTGGCAAGCATTGAGAAAGAGATATAACACTTTAATTAAATGACATTAGAAAATGTAGATGGAATGGCTTGGATGGATGATGGTGGATGAATTGACCCTAGAGACCTCATGTCTCTAAATGTTGCCTACATAATCCACCATGGATAAAGTTTGAGTAGGGATGCCAGGACATATATAGTTCTCTTAATATGGGAAGAGAAGTGATGATGTAATGTAAGATTGATCCATAGATGTTATTAACATAGTTAAGTTAATGATTGCACATTAGGATTGGATAATGGATTGATTTTCCCAAAATAAATGATATATTCTAGGATTGGATTGGGAATTGACATATCCCAAGAGAAGCTGCATGCTTTGAGGTGACCCATGAATCAGGGTTCATAAGAAAAGATGTGGGAATGATATATCCCATTGTAAAGGTATGAGTTTATATTAGCTGACTAATTGATTGAATGATTTAATGAGCAAGTGATGGGGTTGATGGAGAGAGGATGGATATTATGATTTCATCAGTCCTAATCGACAAGTGTAAGAGATTGAATGGAAAGATTAGTAAATGATTATGGATGATTGATATGCAAACATAAATGAAGAAGTGAAGTGACCACATGGATTAATGATGATGGATCAAATGATTCAACAACATGGATGAGATAAGGATGGATGGAAGAGATAGATTATTTTGTGTAATTAAATGCTTAGAAAAGGATAATAAAATGATTTTGTAATTATCAAAATGATGAAATTGGTATTAAAATGATGAATTCATTGAATAAAGTGATGAATTCATTGAGAAATGATTTTATAACTATAACAAATTTGTATTAGATGATGCATAGATGCTTCATATTTGAATGTGAGCTAGTTTGTTAGCTACCTTATGTTTATTTTGTTCTTGCATTGGATTTCCAATAATAATTCCAACTGAGTAAGAGTTGAGCAACCTGAGTTTTGATATTGTGCATGACAATATGAATTAATGGTATAGAAAACCATGATGACTATCATGTGATATGCATAAGGACTAATAGATTAAAAATGAAGAAACTTAGTGCATCATGATATGGAAGATCATAATAACACCATTAGTAATGTGCATAGTGATCTAGACACAATAAAGAACAATAAATATAAGATAAAAAGAGATGTTTGGAAAAATGAAAATGATGTAAGTAAAACAAACACAAAAGTAAATAAACAATATGGAAGAAATTAAACACCCATGATGTAAAATAAAGTAAATGACTATACAAAAATGTAAGCAAATGACTAAAACAAGTAAGTAAATGAATTTTTTATATGTCCTTGGCTAGAGTATAACCCTTTAGCATATATAATTTTTGATAATGTTGAACTATCAAATGAGTAATCTGTATAAGGGATGACTAGGATACGTAACTAAGGAAAAGGGATTTTTTGATTATTATTTGGATTTTGTTTTTTTTAATTTTTTTAGATTTTCTAATATTTTTTATTTTTTTAGAGTTTGTAATATTTTTGATTTTTTTTGGATTTATAGGTGTATATACAAGGAATAATAGCAAAGGGAAAACCATATTCTAGCACCAAAGAGTGAGTGGTAGGGGATGAAAAGAATATATTATATATGGAGTATGGATGAATAAGAATGGATTGGAATGAATATGATAACTCTAGGGAATAAATGACCTAAGAACCAAGTGTCTAGTCATTAAAATAGCATTGCAAGGATACACCAAGATATTTATAAGAACATGTCTCAAGACGTTTCCACTTCCTTATAAAGGTAAAAATGATAATAAGGATGGTTTTATGATGGAAATGATTGGATGGGTTTCGATAAGTTTGGGGTTAAATGGAAAAGGATGGGGTTGTATAGATAAGGGTAATCAATATTGGTGTATGATGGTTAAGGATGAATTTAAGATGGATTGGATACATGTAGGATGGGTAAGTATACTTTAGGATAAATTAGGATAAGTAAGGATGGTTTAGGGCAAGCTTATGATGGTGAAGGATAGGATTAAAAGATTTATAGGATGGGTAAGGATAGAGGGATGATTTAAAATGCATAGGTGAAATGGAATGAGCTTTCCCCCAAGTGTAGGGTACTTATCGATAATTGATTATTTTATACATGATGTCAAAAATTAGTTTTCATCATGGTACTTTCCCAAGAGACCATAGAAATGTATGAAATAAAATTTAGATGTGAAAAAAAAGTAAACTAATCCTAATCTAAGCTAAAATTCAAACTATGTTAGAGCAAAAAACAAAGAAAATAATAATCACAAACTTTACACTTTGAATGCACAAAATTTCTCCATTACGATATACATTAAATTTACTATTTCATGTATGTGGTGTTAAATTATCAAATAAAAAGAGAGAATAGGATAAATTTTGGTGGAAAAGGAAGTCTTTGATTCTCTTGTGTGTAGAGCTTTGATTTCTTGATTGTGATTGTGATCTCTAAATTTTGTGATGCTTGAAAATGAAGATTTGTATGTTTATTTATAGATGTTTAGAGAAGGATCCAATGGTGGAGGATCATTTGGAAAATTTTAATGATCTGAATGATCAATAGTGGCTAATGAGTCCTCAACCATGAGGATGAAGACCAGTTCAAAATGGTTGATAAAAGCATGGGGTTGGTTAGTTAACTCAACAAGACTAAGTCAATTTGATTGACAACTCAGGGGATGTGTCATAAGAGGTGGATAATTTTGTGGTTTTGGTTAGGATGAGGGAGAAAAAGGTGGGAGATGTTTTGATAAGTTGGAAAATTCAGATTTTATT
This sequence comes from Torreya grandis, assembly GCA_037957365.1. Lineage (NCBI taxonomy): Eukaryota > Viridiplantae > Streptophyta > Pinopsida > Cupressales > Taxaceae > Torreya > Torreya grandis. The sequence continues at coordinate 1,274,199 of JARHVA010004820.1, read as the reverse complement.
ATCTAAATAAGGATTTAAAGTTACATAATTGACTTATTCAATATTTTGAATTATTGAATTTGAGAAGAAATGTGATTTATTAATTTAAGAAGAATTATTAAATAGATTTAGGTGCATTTTGACACTAAATAAAATTTAGGTGTCTAAATTTTCCCCTCTTTAAAAGAGTGTTGTGAAGCAATACTATTTCAAAGAATAGTATAAAATGTAGAGTGTTGATAATAGAATAGGAAAACATTGCCCTTAAATGAATGAAAATGAGTGTGATGATGCCCCCTCGAGGGTTTGCACAAGAAAATAGACAAACACTTGAAATTGATGACAAGAATAAATAGTTAAAATGATGTGTATGAATGATAAATCAATTTATGTTTGAATTGATGTCAAATTTTCAAGATGGTGGCATAAAAAGGTTGCCCTTAGTTAATGAAAACTTAGAGTATGGATTTAAAAACAATATTTTAACCATTCAAAGATTGCACTCTTATTGTGGTTTCTAATGATGTAGGGGTCAATTAAGAAAGTGTGGGAATGATATAGCCCAAAAATAATAATTTTTGGATCTATAAATAGAAAAAAGATATTGAATTTTCAAATTATTATGTTGATTTTACACTAAGAGATTATTGCAAGATTTTGACTACAAATTTGAAATAAATTGATTTAATGTTTCTATAAATTTTAAAAAATGTATGAAGAATGATTTGAATGAGGGATGTAAATGATAAAAATTTAATCAATAATAGAGATACTTATATCAATACTAATGTTTGTAAAATTGTAGAGGGTATGTGTAAAATTATTGAACCCTAGCTGTTAAATGCTAGAGAAGATTTTGGAAAAAGTACATGTCCCACTTTATTTATTGCATGCTTGGATTGTGCTCAAACTCAAGGGTATCATGAGAAGATGTGAGAATGATATATCCAAATGATGGTAAGCCATAGGATAGAATATGAAAAATATAAATTATCCAATTTGTGATAAAGATTTAAAAAATTGATATTGGCAAGCATTGATAAGGAGATATTACATTTTGATTAAATGATTATAGAAAATGTGGATGAAATGGATTGGATAGATGATGGTGGCATAACTGACCTTAGAGACCCTATGTCTCTAAGTGTTTCCTACATAATCCACCATGGAAAAAGTTTGAGTGGGGATATTAGGCTAGATGTAGTTCTCCCAATATGTGAAGAGAAGTGATGATGTAATGTAATATTGATCCATGGATGTTATTAACATAGTGAAGTTAATGATTGCATATTTTGATTAGATGATGGATTGATTTTACCCCAAGAAATCATATATTATAGGAGTGAATTGGGAATTGACATATCCCAAGAGACGCTGTACACTTTGAGGTGACCCGTGAATTAGGGTTTATAGGAAAATATGTGGGAATGATATATTCCATTATAAATCTATGAGATTATATTTTTTGACTAATTGAATAAGCAAGTGATGGGTTGATGGAGAAATAATGGATATTGTGATTTAATTGATCCCAATTAAAAAGTGTGACAGATTGAACAAAAAGATTAGGAAATGATTGTGGATGATTGATATGCAAACATAAATAAGGAAGTGAAATGAATGCATAGATTAATGATGATAGATCAAATGATTCAACAACATGGATGAGATAAGTATGGATGAAAGAGAGAGATTATTTTTTGTATTTAAATTGATATAAAATTAGAATAAAATGATTTTACAATTATCAAAATGACAAAATTGGTATAAAAAATGATGAATTCATTGAACAAAGTGGTGAATTCATTGAGAAATGATTTTGTAACTATAACAACTTTATCTAAGATGACACACAAATGATTCATTTTTTAATGTGAGATGGTTTGATAGATGCCTTGTGTTTATTTTGTTCTTTCATTGGATTTTCAACAATAATTCCAACCGAGTAATATTTGAGCAACCTAGATATTATGCATGACAATATGCACCAATGGTATATAAAAATCATGATGACTATCATATGATATGCATAAGGACTAATAGATTAATAAGGAAAAAACATAGTGCATCATGATATGGAAGATCATAATAATACCATGAGTAATGTGAATAGTGATGTAAACACAAGAAATAATAATAAAGATAAGATTCAAAGAGAAGTTTGTAGCAATGAAAATGATGTAAGTAAAACAAACACCATATAAGCAAGTAAACACCCATGATGTAAAATAAAGCAAATGGATATATAAACATGTAAGAAAATGGCAAAAATAAGTAAGAAAATGAATTTTTTGCATGTCCCTAGTTAGAGTATAACCCTTTAGCATATGCGATTTTTGACAATGTTGAACTATTCGATGAGTAATCTGTATAAGGGATGACTAGTGTACGTAACTAAAGACAAGGGATTTTTTGATTGTTTGGATTTTGTTAGATTTTATAATATTTTGGATTTTTTTAGAGTTTGTAATATTTTTGGTTTTTTTGGATTTATAGGTGTATATACAAGGAGTACTAGTAAAGGAAAAACCATATTCTAACATGAAAGATTGAGTGGTAGGGGATGGAAGGAATACATTATATATGGAGTATGGATGAATAAGAATGGATTAGAATTAAGATGATAACTCTAGGGAACACATGATATAAGAACCAAGTGTCTAGTCATAAAAATAACATTGCAAGGATACACTAATATGTTTCTAAGAATATGTCTCAAGATGTTTCCACTTCCTTATTAAAGTCAAAATGAGAAGAAGGATGGTTTTATGATGGCATGGATTGGATGGGTTTCAATGTGTTTGGGGTTAAATGGATAAGGATGGGTTTGGATAGATAATGGTAATAAAGAATGGTGTATGATGGTTGAGGATGAGTTTAGGATGGATTGGAGAAGTGTAGGATGGGTAAGTATGCTTTAGGATAACTTAGGATAAGTAAGGATGGTTTAGGGTAAGCATATGATGGTAAGATATGAGTAAAAAAGTTACAGGATGAGTAAGGATGGAGGGATGATTTAGAATGCATAGGATTAAAATAGAATGAGTTTGCCCGCAATTGTAGGGTACTTTAGATAATTGATTATTTTATGAATGATACTAAAAATATCTTTTCATCATCGTACTTACCCAAGGCACCATATAAATGGTTTTTACCTTTGGACATATTTATTTCTCTTTCTCTTTCTATTTTTTTATTTGCCTTTTTTATTTTATTTTTGATTTTTATCATTTAAATTATAAAAGTGTTCAAGATGAGTGATATTAACCCCTATTTATTATTTAGGTATGTAATCCAGAGATGTCTTTAATAACTTAATTTATTTCCAAGTTGGCTTCTTCCAAATTTACAGGATATAGTCATAGCCCATATGATAGAGGGTGCTATCATATAGGGTGAAGTGAAAAGTATGTTGTATGAAGGACATGTGTTGTGTACATGAAGGATTTGAAGGGATGGAATTATAGTGGGGATGAGTATATGGGTCATGATGTAAAGGGTGAATGGAACCAATAATCTTACATTCAATAAGACTGGGAGTAATTACAAGTTAGATGATTTGAGAATTTAATGTTGTGTCAATGATATCTTTAATTTGTGATGGGGATCCCTCCTAAAACTATGCTAATATAGAGGATATATTAATTTTATCATATAATAGTTCCATAAAAAGGTTTTCACCAAAGGATTCTTTTGGATTGTTTTGATTGGGATTTAGATATGGATTATCCAATAGTGCCTTAAAGAGGTTTTCACTAAGGGACTCATATTTTTTATTTTCTATATTTTGATTTATATTTTGACTACAATTTGTATTTTGGTCATCTGATAGTGCATCAAAAATATTTTCACTATGAGATGTTGGTTTTATATTTAGAATGTAGGATTCAGTTTGATTGAGGTACACTTGTTGTTCCTCAAAATATATAGATGTTTCTTGATGCTCTTCTGGTCGGAGACCAACTAGGAAGTCTACAATTATTTTATTATCATGGAAGTTAACTATAAGTAATATTATTGGTCCCAATCATAAGGTGCATGATTCTATATTTCAAGATGGAAGGTAGGATTGGTGAGGTTGATGAAAGGAGTGATGGCAACACAGTCCTCCTAGAAACTATGAATGAATCATATTTCGATTATGGATGAATTTAACTTAGAAAAAATATTACTAACATATTTAAATTGACTTTAAAATGGTTTGTAGCTAATGATATGGGGTCTAGCATTTAATTTGAAATGGATGGGTTCGATAATTCCTTGCTCATGGATTATTTTATCTATAAGCAGCTCTATCACTTGGGGTGAATATTATGGGATGTTGGGAGATTCATTAGGTGATAAGGGTTTGGGTGTTTGGCCAATAGCTGATAGGATATGTTGGTTGAAGGAGATTTTATCCAAAATGGGATCTTAAAAAATGGATGTAAGGTTATGACCTTGACGTGGAAGTGGTGTGTCTTGAATAGGCTCAGGAAAGACATCTTGGCATATCCCTAAGCTACAATTTTGAGACGTGGATACACTTGGATCTAACTTCATATACCCTTTTTTAATATAATCTTGGATATAATGCTTGAGTCTCATATAATGGTTTATAGAATGACCTTAAATTTTGTGATAATCACAATATTTGTTAGGTCTATACCACTCAGGTTTTGGGAAATTTGGCTCAAAGTATTTAGTGTTTGGAAATATGACTAAGTTTTTTGTGACTAATTTTTGAAAGAATACATCATAAGGTTACCCTAAAGGAGTGAATTTTTTATTAATATGCATGGTAATGTTTTTGATAGGTTATGAGTTTTGAAGTTGTTTTAGCTTTGGGGGTTGAGTGATATTAGACAACAGGGGTGCTAGAATTAGATTCCATTTGTAAGTGTGATATGGTATGTTATAATCAATGCTATAAATAGTGAAAGGGAGACTTGGTTGATTTTGTAAAATATGTTTACTAGTGGTAAGGTGAAGTTGATGTGGAATGTTTTGGGATTACCTAGCAAGAGAGGTAGATTGATCTTGGAAGGATTGATTTGTCGGATCTATGTTGAATGTGAAAGTATTCAGATTTGGTGGATTTTTGATGGTTGAGGGACTTGAATATATTGGGTTTATGAAAATATGTGAATTTGATGTTGTTTGGTTCAAGTTTTGGAATGGGTTGGATGTAAAACCAAATGTTTGATTTTTATGAATTTAGAATGGTTGGTTTTGATGGGTGTAGGAGTTGAAATATTGATTTGGATGGAATATATTTGGATTTGATTGAATTTAGGTTTGATTTGTGAATAGATTTTGGTTCAAATATAGAATTGAAAGTGGTGGTGAAGGTGAATCAAAAGTTTGATTTAGATTGATGCTAAGGTTGGAACTAGATGGATTGGTGAAGGCATTTTGATCTATGATTAGTGACTTTTGATTTGTGGATGGGGTGGCACTTATAAAAGAATTTAAATTTTTTTGACTATCAAAGCTAAAAAAATTACTCAATGTTATCCTTATAGTAAAATTTAGATGTTGATCTATAGGTAAACATGAATAAACATTTAAATTTGAAATTGATTGCTTGTGGTTTGGTTTGAATGGTTTTCTAGGAAACTTGAATGACTATTCAAGTTTGGATTTGATTGATTGATGGATAAGGATGTGCTACGCCCCTAACCTATCACATGTATGAGGATAGTAGTAGCCAACTTATGGCTTACTTATCCCTTTTTGACATTATATTACATTTATCTATGCTTTCTTTTGATTAGTAGGTCAGCCTATGGAGTAACCATGACCTAGATAGACTATATATAGGAGGTAGTGGGTAATCATTTATCATCATATTATGAATTCTACTCTTATTGAAGCTTGTGCAGGTTGCCCCCTCAAAGTGGCTTATCTATTATCATATATTTGGATATATTTTAGTCATATCTGGATATAATTTTGCTGTTATACTTAATTATTGAAGTAATTTCATTACAAGTGGTATCAGAGCTGTGATTTGGGCAATCTTGTGGGTGAAACACTAATTTTTAAATTTTTTCAATATATAAAAAATGGTTGGGAATTTCTCTACAAAATTTTACTAGAGATGTGAAATAATCAAATTAAGCTTCTCTTACAATTTTAGCTCATTTGGATCTATTTTACAAAAGTTATCTCTATTTTATGGTTTTTCATAAAATTGTTCTATAGTGTGCAATTCAAAGAATTTTTTTGAGTTATTTACATTTTTAGAAAGATTAAAAAAATTTGGATACGGTATGTTCTTTGTATATTTTTATTTGAGGCTGAAATAATGCCAAAATCACTTGGTCAAAGTTTGGTCAAAAGTGCCAATAAGGGTCGACATCGTAAAACCCTATTATGGCAAGTCCACAAACTCAGGACTGAGGGAAGGGTGCTGAAACTCTAGGTAAAACTCCTAAAAAGGAAGAGATAGAGTCAGAAGGGGGATGTACTAGACCCTTTATACCAAGGTTTTCTGACATAGATCACAAAGTGAGCCAGCTTGACTATAGTGTTCAAGGCATTCAAAGTGAGGTGCAAGGCATACAATCTAATATGCAATCCATACAAGATAGTTTGGGAGATATCATGATAGCTTTGAACATTAATCAGTCAAATCATCAAGCTAACTCTATTTCACAAACCCACTAGGGTAGTTCTCCTAACCAGTCTACTTCAAATCTAACTCCACGACCATAGAGGAACCTATTACCAAAGGTGGATATGCACAAATTTGATGGAAAAGATCCACTCAATTGGCTCAACGAAAAGGATATTTTTTTTGACCTACATCAGATTCCAAGTGGATAGAAGGTTACCATGGCATCCTTGTATCTTGAACCTGATCAATTCATTTGGTATCGATGGTTATGTGCTTAAAAGAAAAAGATGACTCTCAATGTCACCTGGTCAATTTTTACAAAAGAGCTACAATTACACTATGGCAACAGTGTGACAGAGAATTACTTCAGCCAACTAGCAAAATTGTGACAAACTGGCTCCGTCAAGGATTATATTCATCATTTTCAAAACCTATCCTTATGTGTGGAGACAATTTTTGAAGCAAACTTGAATGACCTATTTTTGGGTGGACTCAAGGACCACATTCAACATGAGGTATGCATGTTTAATGCACTTAATATTTATGATTCTATTATCCTAGCACATAGAGCTGAGGAGAAATTCATAGCCAACAAGAAGCAACCATTCACTCACTTCAAAGATCATAGCATATCATCACCAACATTTCCTCCACCTACTAGATTGACCCCTCAGCAAATTGAAGAGAAGCGTGAAAAAGGATTATGTTTTGGTTGTGATAGCAAGTGGAGTAAAGGACATAGATGTGATAAGAAGAAGTTATTCTATATTGAGGGACCAAATGAAGATGAGGAAGCAGATGATGCCTCTAGTGATGATAAGGAAGATATATAGAAGGTACCTAAAGATTCCCAACCTACAATCTCTTGTCATGCACTTACAGGTATTAGCACTCCACAAACTCTTAAGGTGGTGGGTTTCCTCAAGAAATAAAAGGTGACAGTGTTGATTGATTTAGGGGGCACACATAACTTTATAAACCATAAGTTGGCCACTTGATTGAACTGTTTCATCTACCCAACACCAGAATTTTATGTCATGATTGTAGATGGTGGCATAATTAATTGTTCAGGCAAATGCCATAATATTAAGCTTACTATGGGTGGGTACAATCTTGACTCTCCTATGTTTATGATTCCCATGGGTAACATAGACATTTTTTTAAGAGTCCAATGGCTCACAACCTTAGGTACCATTGAGATGAACTTCCAAGAACTATTCATGTGCTTTCATTCTAAAGGTAAGAAAATTGAACTACATGGATTACATGCAAAATCTCCACAATTGATTAGTTCACATCAGATGACCAAGATGCTAAAAAAGGGGGTAGAGGGAATTATTGAATGATTATGCTCCATAAAAGTTCAACCCACATAGGTATCTACACATCCTGATCTATAAATAATTTTTGAAGACCACTCATCTATTTTTAGGGCCATGCCAAAAGGACTACCACCAAGAAGAGAACATGATCATGCCATTCAACTAATTCCAGGTAGTTAACCACCAAATATTAAACCATATAGATATCCATATGCATAAAAGAGTGAAATTGAAAAGATGGTCCATGAGATGCTGGAGGAAGGGATCATCAAGCATAGCCAAAGTGCATATTCATCACCAGTGGTCATGGTGCTGAAGAAGGATGACACATGGAGGATGTGCCCAGTTTATAGGGAACTCAACAAGTACACCATCAAAGATAAGTTTCCTGTTCCAAAAATTGATGATTTACTTGATGAGTTTCATGGTGCTAATTATTTCACAAAATTGGATCTTCGCTCGAGGTACCATCAAATTAGAATCAAGGATGAAGATGTTCATAAAACTACTTTTAGAACACATGCGGGCCATTATGAGTTTTTGGTAATGCACTTTGGTCTTACAAATGCACCATCTACTTTTTAGAGCTTGATGAACACTATTTTTAGGCCTTTTTAAAGAAAGTTTTTGCTAGTTTTCTTTGATGACATATTGATTTATAGTCAGACATGGGAAGCACATCTGTAGCATGTGAAACAGGTGTTGATAGTTTTGGAGAAGCACCAAATTTATGCGAAGCCATCTAAATGTGCTTTTGGAGTATAGGAGGTAGAGTACCTCGATCACATTGTTTCCCATGAAGGGGTCAAAGTTGATCCCCAGAAGATCAAAGTGATAATGGAATGGCTCATGCCAAAAACTCTCAAAAACCTTTGAGGGTTCCTTGGACTAACATGTTACTATAGAAGATTTGTGAAAAGTTATGGCAACATAGCAGCTCCACTCACTGCATTACTAAAGAAGGATGATTTCCATTGGATTGATGATGCCACCAAAGCATTTGAGAAATTAAAAGTAACTATGTGCACCAATCCAGTTTTGGCTACTCCAGACTTCTCACAAACATTCACTATTAAATGTGATGCTTCTGGGTCTAGATTGGGGGTAGTACTAATGCAGGAAGGAAGACCCATTGCATTTGAAAGTCATTAATTCAAAGGTAAGAATCTATAAAAACCTATCTATGAGAAATAAATGATGGCTATTCTTCATGTAGTTAAACAATGGAGGCCTTATCTGATGGGTAGACACTTTAAGGTGAAAATAGATCATGATAGTCTCAAATACTTTTTGGAGAAAAGATTATCATCTAAGGAACAACAAAAATGGGTAACCAAAATGTTGGATTTTGATTTTGAAATCATCTACAAGAAGGGTAAATATAATGTAGTAGCAGATTCAGTATCCAGATGGGATGCACACACATAAGCATTACTTTGTACAATGTCCATATTGCAAATAAATTGGGTGGATGAAGCTAGGCTAGAATGAGAGCAAGACAAGGATACACAAGTTTTGATTTAGAATCTCTAGCAAGGTAATTTATCCTCTGACAAATTTGAATGGAAAGGTAATGTCCTATGGTATAAGGGTAGGTTATACTTGTACAAAAATTTAGAGCTTAAGCATAAGATTCTTGTAGAGTTGCAAGCATCTCCAATTGGGGGACACTCAGGGTTCTTGAAAACTTATCATATAATTAAGAAAGAATTATTTTGGGAAGGACTCAAGGGAGATGTACAAAAGTTTGTGGAAGAATGCTTGATATGCTAATAGAATAAAGGTGAAATAGTTAAGACCCCAGGTTTGTTACAACCGTTAGCAATTCCTAGTCAAAGGTGGGAGGAGGTTTCCATGGATTTCATCACTGGGTTGCCTTGCCTTGAAGGTAAGAATGTTATTTTGGTCATTGTGGATAGGCTTACAAAATATGCCCATTTTTGTGCTCTCTCACACCCATTTTCAGCAAGTACAGTAGTGACTATTTTTATGGAAGCAGTTCTCAAATTACATGGAACCCCAAAAATAATTGTAAGTGACCATGATCTTATTTTCACTAGTAATTTTTGGATTGAACTATTTTCTTGTTTGGGTACTCAGCTAGCTCATAACTCATCTTAACACCCCCAATATGATGGACAAACTAAAGTGGTTAACAAATGTTTAGAGGGGTATCTCTATTATTTTGTATCAAATAAATAAGAACATTGGGTTAAATGGCTACCACTTGTAGAATGGTGGTATAACACATCTTTCCATACCTCTTCTAAAATGTCTCCATTTCTAGCACTATATGGTTACCATCCACCTTCCATCACTTCTTCATTAAAGGTGTACACCAAGGTTGGAGATGTTGAAGAGCACATTCAACATCAACAAGAGGTTTTGGCTAGTTTGAGAGAGAATTTGGCATTAGCACAAAATAGGATAAAGCAACAAGCAGATCAACACCGTAGTGAGTGAAATTTTGAGGTGGGTGACTAGGTATTTGTTCATTTGTAGCCTTACAAGTAGATGTCCTTGAAGCAATAGAAAAAGGACAAAAAACTTGATCCTAAGTATTAAGGCCCTTATCAGGTTCTAAAAAAAATTGGAAGTGTGGCTTACAAGCTCAAGTTACCTCATTCATCTCACATACACCCATTATTTCATGTTTCTTGTTTGAAGAAGGTAATTGGACAGAACATTTTTGCCTAGACAGAGCTCCTAGAACTAGATGAAGAAGGATGAGTCATTTTGGAACCAGAGAAAATCCTCCAAACACGTACTAAGAGGTTGAGAACTAGAGAGATTAGGGAATATTTGATCAAGTGGAAAAACCAAAGCAGTGAAGATGAAACTTGGGAAGGTGAAGATTTTCTGCAACATCTAGAGTTGTTCAATGTTTAGGACAACATTGGTTTAAAGGGGAAGGGCATGCTACACCCCTAACCTATCATATGTATGAGGATAGTATTAGCTAACTTGTGGCTTACTTATCCCTCTTTGACATTATATTACATTTATCTATGCTTTCTTTTGATTAGTAGGTCGGCCTATGGAGTAACCATGGCCTAGATAGACTATATATAGGAGGTAGTGGGTAATCATTTATCATCATATTGTGAATTCTACTCTTATTAAAGCTTGTGGAGGTTTCCCCCTTGAAGTGGCTTATCTATTATCATATATTTGGATATATTTCAGTCATATTTGGATATAATTCTACTGTTATACTTAATTCTTGAAGTAATTTCATTACAGGATGAATACATATTCAAAAGCAAATTTGGATTTGTTGGATGATTGATTTGAAATTGATTTGAGTATGTTTTTGAATCAAAATTAGCTAGATAGAACCCTGAGTTATAACATGGATTATTTGGATTTGGATTTGGGACCAAATAGATAGATTTATTATTCCACATAGCCTTGCCTATTTGGATTTGGATTTGGGACTAAATTGATAGATTTGTTGTTCCACATAGCCATGCTTATTTCAATAGATGACACTATTAAGGAAAGAATTGACTCAAAAAATACTTTAAATTAGACTCTAACAAAGAAAAATATCGAAGGGACTAAAACTTTGATTGCTAACTAAATTCTTTTAAGCTTTTAGAGAAAAAGTTGTGATTTTTAGGATATCATTTAAACTCAAAAGAATTTGTTTGAAAATAAGGATTTTTTAGTATGTGATAAATACAAGGAAATAATAAACAAATTTTTATTCTAAACAATCAAGAAATTGTACAAAAAGGTGAAAAACTAGGATGAGGGTCATGAAAAAATATTGGGCCTTTTGATGTCACTGATTCATCTATACTTTTAGTTGTGACCTAATATTTCAAGGCACTAACCATGGAGGATCTTTCCATTACCATGTCCCATTGAGTTTGGTTTTAAAGGTGTGTGGAAATTTTCTTCTTGGTGCTAACCACTAACTGATGCATCAAAGTCAAATCACAAAAGAGGTTATCCTAGGATTAAGGTTTAAACAAGCTTATCTAGGGGAAAAACCATGGAATAAATTGATAAAGTGAATGCACACTATTAGGTTTTGTCCTAAAGTGTCCAACAAAGTTATAGGGGTATCAGTGTGTTGAAAATTGATAATATTATATTTCAAGTAAGCTATTGAAACCCTAGGTATTGTAACATGAAATCCCCTCACATGATGGTGTGCTTAAAACATATAACCACTTAGGCAATTGAAATAGATGGATCTTGATTTATATACCTTATTGATAAATGGGGTTTGAAATATTGTATGGTGGTAAAATCCAATGGGTTTTCCAAAATTTATACCTCATCATGGAATGGGGTTGATACGATGCTTGGAGATAAATCTCCAGGTCAACACACCCTTAAAGAACTCATGGGGAGGTGATGAACTTGCACCCATAAGTTAAATGCATAAAAATAAATAAATGAAAATGGAAAAAAATTAGAGGTCAATTTTGAATCACCCAAATCACTCAGAGCTTGGGGAGAGCTTACCCAACATTCTTTCTAACAAAAAATTTACATACAATGATAATACACTAAGAACTTTTTTTCATTGTTTTAGTTAATTTCACTCATTTCTTAGTTTGGAAGTAAAGTAATAAAGCTAGTAATAGGGCATGTACAAAAATACCTAGTAAAGTGCATGCATTAATCTAGATGATAGTGGGAACTCTTATTTGGATAGGAAGGAATAACCTACAGATAAGAAAAAGACTCAAAAAAGGGTTTATTAGATGGATGGTTGAGTGGACTACCTAGCGTGAGCTAGATCTAAGAAGCGTAGTGCTTACTATGAGGCTATCAATCTACTATTATAATGATTAAGTTGATAAAAATGAAAAAAAAAGGATACTTGCATTCAATTATATGAAATTAAATACATGAAAGAAAGAGAAAATAAATACTTGTTTAAAGAAAACTATTGATGATTTAAAATTGCACTTGATTCTAATCAACAACAATGGGAAGTTTCAAGATATCGGACTTGCAACAACCTCCATATTTTTGAGAAGCTGGTTCTTCTTTATATTGAGTAGACATTGGGAAAAGGGATAGGAATTGAAATCAAAAACACAAATGCAAGAAAGGAAATCTAATCTATGGTGGTGCACCTAAATGTAATTCAACCTTAATCCTGAGCATAGTGAGACTATATGTAGGATTCATTTACATTAAGAGCAAACAAGTGCATGATCAATGTAAAAGATGGAAACAATAGAAACAGAGGCTCACAACATAGATGACTTTTGCAGTAATATAGAAAATGTCAACAAAGGCATAGGGTTACTTATATGTATTTGGAAGATATTGAAGGAGAGTTATAGAATGATGAATAAATAGGCAAGGGTCTTGATATAGGATTTTGGGAGGGAGAATAAGATGTTAAGAGGTTTGGTTAGGGTAGGGAGGTTAGAAATAAGATGAATAAATGAAAATAAGCACAAAATACTTGTAACTTGATGGTGGAGGGCTAAGACAATTTTGCTAGAGTGATGGTACTTCAACCTTCAAAAGTAATGCAGATAGAGGTTTGGGTCTCCAATGCTACTGCTTGCTTACCAAAGGGATGCTAGATACCTGTATAAGAAAATATAATATCCTGGACACAAATTTGTTTGTGGATCCATTTCACTTCCTTCTCTTCTCATTTTGTAGGATGAAGTTGCCAATTGGGATGGAGGAGGTTACTAATTAGGAAAAAGGAAGTTGTTAATTAGATAAGGGAAAAAGATGCTAATTAATAATGTTTTAAAGATGATTTAATTTGCATAAATAAGTTACTAATTTATGTAATACTTATCTTGCACAAAGCTTGAAGTTGCTTTAAAGCAGGCTTGTGGTCCTGATTGGCAATGGTTAGGATAACCGTCACTAGTTAGTCTGATCGATAGTGGTTGAGGGCCTGAATGAAAAAGGGGTCAAAAGTGGATATATGGATTAAAAATTTAAGTCAATGGTAAAGGTTTGAAATGATTTAGCTATATGATTAGCTAATCTAAGATTGAAAGTGGGTCCATGGTGGTTCGACATCAATAACTACCTAAGGTGTATTTTTTGAGTGTCTACATTTTACCCCTTTTTGTTATGTAGATTTGAATTAACAAGATAAAAAACAAAAATGGATTTCTTGGTTGAAGGTATATTTTCCTTGAGTATGGGAGGAGGTTTTCTCCCTCAAATAAAGAGTTGATGAGGTGAAACTAAAATCAAATCAGGGTTTGATAAGTAGTAAATGGTGAGTCATGAGGTTAGTGACAAAATGGGGGTTGGGTATTTAAAATGAAAACTTGCATGCAAAATATGATTAAGTGTTATAATCAAGATCATGCAAAGACTAAAGTTAATAATGATGATAAAAATAAGGGTAAGTTCTAGAAAGACATATGATAGGGTAATCGGTCCACAACATTGGTCATAGCTGATTGAGTCAAGCCTATCAAGTCACCTAGATAAGGTTGGTGTTGTTCATAGGTATCTAGGGTAGGAATTACCCCTACATAATAACACAAATGGTTTGGTCATGCACGAGGTAGTGCATAAAAAGTGCAACATGTCAAGTAGAGTCAATATGGTCAAAAGGACCAATACATAGTTGACACAAAATTTATGGAGAGTTTAGGCCAAAAATAGCCAATGCTAAAGTAGATGTGGTCAAATGGGTTGGTGGTTAGTTGGAATGGGTTGCTCAAGTTGACTCCAGATGTATGAGGCAAGTAGACACTGCCTACATAGTTTTATGGATAGAATATCTAATAAAAAACTTCAAGCTAAATTTAGTTCTTAAAGGGTTGGTGAATGAATTTCTAAGTGGTTACCCCTACGTCAACACCAAAAGGGAGGGGGGATTTAAAAATTAGGTCAAAAACACTAATAAGTTATGGGTTCAAGGTTCACACTAGTGGTGGTCACACATAATGACTGATGACAATTCAACTCGACTGGCACAGATCGAACTTGGGAGTAAAGGGTCTTAAAGGGACTATTAATGGTTCAAATAACTGTCGATGGTTGAAGTGTGTTAGGGAGATTTTGGGGATAGTTTAATGATGTTTGAAAAAGTTTGAAAAGTTTTCAAAAATCTTGTTTAAAAAATATTAGACATAAAGGTTTTAAATGATAAAAATAGGATGTGAGGGTGTCATGTAGGTCAATGAAAGCTATATGGGAGAGGGCTAGGAATAAAGAGAGAAGGATGTAAGTTTTAAAATGGGTGTAGATAAAAGGTAGAGGGGTGTGCTAAGTGTGAAAGGTAATTTAGATTGGAATAGGTTGAAATTAGTATGTGTAGGTGGATAGTGAGTTTGTTTTTGGTATGCTAATGTGATTATTGTAAAGGCCCATAATCAAATTTAGATGAGGGACTGAGTCCCTAGGATATTTGTTGAGGTTTGAGATAGGATAATAATAGAGGAGTGGAGGCACATGAAGATGGTTATCCTAGAGACTATGTTACATTATCAGTACCTACCATGGGATGTAGCTATGATCATCGCACTCATTAAGAGATGGGACCCAGTGATGAATACATTTATGTTACCGACTAGTGAGATGACTATCCTATTGGAAGATGTGATGAGGATCACATGGCTACCCATCTGAGGGGAATCCATTTATCATATCAAGATCAAAGATAGAGACTATTAAATGGATGTTATATATGGAGGCCATTAGGATCATGTTCAATGGTATGCAGGTGGGTTTGGGATCGAGCCAATGTACAAAGGGTCCTAGAGGATAGATGCTTTATAATGATGATGATGATGATGATGATGATGGTAGTGACATGTTTTGATTTTCAAAATTTGAGTGGTATACATTTTCCATAACTACTTTTAGGGGTATTAGTGGAGATGCTACTTGGGGGACTATATTTAGATGGGCCCTAGTGTTACTAGTCTAGATATACAAGGAACTTTGGGCCTTTTAAGCACATAGATGGTATGATATTAGTGTCAATTTCATGCTAAACTTCTTGGCATTTGATCATATACATGTTGTGAGACCATTAAGGGTAATATGGTAGGGGTTCACTTAGGTAACCCTTTCAGTGGGTTTCATGTGATGGAGATATATTGATGCATTAACAAGAACCAATGGAGGAGCTAGAGACATTGATTGGTTTAGGGATGCTTTAGAGGGATTAGTGGTAGGTGATATTGTATTAAGGTTTTATGTAGATAGGCATATTTGTCTTAGGCATAGGTACCACACATTATCACTCTAGATTTGGCACTAGATACATGGGAGATAGGATGGGGAGACTGAGTGAATCCCATTTGATCAAGTGTAAAAATAGTTTTGACTAGTGCAGGGGATCCCCCCTAATTTTTCATGATATAAGAGAGTATGTAGAGTTTCCACTCTTAGAACCATAACCATTTATATTTATTTTGGATTTTTAGGAGCTCCCAATGAGGGCAACCATAGATGATGTGGGGATTATTTATGGTTATTGAATGTGGTTCTAGGCTAGTTATGCACTAGTGGATTTTGGCTAGGGTGATAGGTAGTATCAACTAATGAATGTGGATCTTTTAGGGGTGATTTCATAGGATGATGGACCAAATAGATAGGCATTGGTAGTATTTTAGGCCTAGATTATAGGGTTATAGGGGCAAGTGGTCACATTACAGGCATAAGTTGTCACCTTATAGGGATAGGTTGTGACTTTGATAGGTGAGCATGATTAGGCATGGGTCTCTTTTTGGTTAGTGACTTAGGAGAGAGACTTGTTAATACATAGAGCAGGGGTGACTATAGAAATAATAGGAGGACCACCTGACATAGTACTAAGGGCATGATACCTAGCCACTATTAAGGAACTTAGATATTATGAGGTGATAGTGCTAGTGTAGTTACCTTTATAGATGAAATATGGGGAGTATAGGGATAGTTTAGTAGGTGGGCCATTTATAACTACTCCAAGGTAGTGGACTTTGATAGTGGGATAGGTAGGGTTGTTAGGGGGCCACCACCAGATGGTAGTATAGGTCCAGGTGTAGATGGTGTAGGTGGTAGTGGTTTTGGTACCCCAAGGGCTTGATAAAGGAGAGGTGTGATATGTACATGATTTGTATTTTGATACTAGCCTGCATGTCAAGGATGTGAGATGTATATGAGAGAGACAATATGATATATTATGACATGCATTTCCTCATTGATGTAATGATGATTACTTATTGATTATGTTGATTATATTATGTTCATGATATTTCATGGATGAGATATTGACGTATTATGTTTATGATGTAATGATGGGCATGATTAGGGATGATACACATGATGTTACATGCTTAGTATAGGTATTATTTATTTTTTGATGGATATGATGATGATTATTTGTGTATATGATGATGCATTTTATTTCGATTGAGATGTTTGTTGTTATATGGTTTAGGTTGAACATTTGATAGATAGGTTTTGATAATGTTGTTTATGAGTGACTAAGAAATTATGGTGATGTTCAATAGATAGAATGATATTTTATTGTAGGGATGATGTTGATGATGATGTTATAATGGCATGTTGTGAATGGTTACAATGTTATGGTTCCTCATGTTTTATTTATGGATAGGATGTGTGCTTGGTTTATATTTACATTATTCCTAGTGCATAATGTCATAATTGTGTTAATGGGAATGAAAACACATAAAATAAGTATAGACAACAAAATAAATGTGAAACATATGACCACATGAACCAAAAAATAAAGTGGAAGAAAAATTTATGATGTTTTTAGTTGGCAAGGATGTATCAATAAAAAACAATAGTTGGATTGACTTGGTGAACATAAACCTATCGAATGCTTTGCAAGAGAATGCTTTGATTGAGAAATAGGGGGTCATGATCACTTTATGTCAAGTAAGCTCATAGTCCCTTGAGAAGAGGTGTGGAAGGAAAGTAGGTGATAATTAGATAATTAAATGAGAAATGGGTGAAATGGTAACTTGATGTGGGTTAGCTTGCCCTTTTTATAGGTGACCAAAGAACTATATTAGATAAGTCCATGCCTTAATATGAGATGTAGACTTATCAATGTAGGAAGTCTAACAATGCCATATATAGGATCCAATTGTAGCATAATGGGATAATTTGTAGACTGATTGATGTGAGAAGTCTGTAAATGGCACTTATAAGAGCCATGAAACTTATAAGAGCTGATTGTAGCTTACTTTATTTAATTTTTACATAAGATTATTATTTTTTCTATTTTGATAAGTTATTGAAACTGATTGATATAGGTTGCTTCAAATGATTATTCCATAACCATCCTTCAAGGGAGTGGTCTAGGATTGGATTTTATAGCTGCCCTTCAAGGGAGTAGCCCATTTTTAAGCAACTTTTAATTATTAGGTAACTATCTTTCAAGGGAGTAGTCTATAATGAAAGTGATATTTTAAATTCATTTTAGACATGAACAAGTCTATTTAGGATTCAAAAGTTGAACTTTATAAAGGCAAGGCATGAACACAAAATGTTAATGTTAAATGGGGAAAGTGGTTTGAGAAATAATTGACCATGGGACTCTATCTGATTAAAGACAAAAAGTATCCATGAGAACCATGCCATTCATAGAGATGTGGTGCCAATTATTAGGATTAAGACATGACTATGATGGATAATCACATGGCTCTATATTGTAATTGATTATTCCCAAAGGAATTAAGGATGTGAAAGGTAGGGAAAATCTCATAAACCAAGGGATGAGCTTAAGTTATATATACGAATGAGTTTGATCACTATTTTAATAATAGAAAGGATGTAAATGCGAAGCATTGAGAGGCTCATGTTTTAGTTTGCTCTCAAGAGAGGAAAAATGATGAGCTCCTGATCCATACTTATGGGTTATGATGTAGGGTCCAAGCTAATTAAAAGTAAACTTGCCCTTTTTTCTTTTTTCCATATTAGTTACATGCTAGTTTTCCTTAGGGATGAGGTCTTTGATGTTGAACTCTCACTCTTTTAGGTGTTTATTGTATGCATATTTTATCCATTTTTGATAGACATGAAGATGATTAAGGACCATGAGGCAATGTTCATCAAGGAGTTCATGATGCATGAGGCATTCTTGATGATAGTCACTTTCAAAAAAGATTTCATCTAAAGATATGTGAAGGGATAGAATTTGGACTTCAAGAGGCAAGACTACCTTGGCTCTAAAGATGAGAGAGAAATGGGTAGTTCTATTTGAATGCTAGTGTGATAGGCCTATAAAGCAAAAGGGATATGCATGTGCCAATCTCGACTTGAAGCACTTACTACTTTGGTGATCATATTGATGAGGGTTTTGTTTGAGGCTTCCATTATCCATTGGCTTATGGATGATAAGGTGAGGAAAATCTTAAATTGATACCAAAAGTGTTTCAAAGGATTTGGACTTTTTGGTTTTTAAAATATTTACCATTATTGGTGATGATATTATCGAAAAAAATGAAGTGGTAGATAATATGGTGATTGATGAAGTTGATAATTTTTTTGGCTTTGCTGGATATAAGGGGGATGGCTTCAACCCATTTAGTGAAATATTTAGTGGCAGTTATGATATATTGATGTCATTGTGAAGAATGGAGGTTGATTTCCCCAATAAGGTCAAGACCCCATTATGAGAAGGGATAATAATCGATAGATACTTGAAGGCCATGAGGAGGTGTATAATTTAAATTAGTGTGTTGTTGACATTTGACACACTTCTTTAAATAGTTATAATAGTTCTTATTGAGGGTGGGATAATAATAACCAAGGTGAAGGATATGCTTAACAATAACTAGGCTGCTAAAGTGTCCCCCATAGATTTCATCATGTGTTTCTTTAATGGTGTGGGAAGTTTCTTAGCTATGCAAGCAATGGAGAAGGAGGACATCAAAGTTGCATTTGTAAAGGATTCCGTTAGTATGGTGTAATGATAGGTACTTTGAATAAAAGCTCTTCAAGCAGTATTTAAAAGGTTTGGAGGAATGATGCCAATGTTAAGGTAGTTAAAAGCTTGGTCATACCAAATATTAGGAGACATCTCCACACTAAAAATGGTAGGGAGATCAGAACTAATATACAATGGTGTGATAAAGTGGTGGATGGTGATGAATAGTTTAAATTTAGTAGGTTGAGATGGAATTTGGGAAGTAAAGGAGGCCATTGTGTCCATGAATTTGTTGGTAGATCAAGGAACAAACTAGATAATGTAATGATTGAATGCTACTACGAGTATATCCATGAGTTATTTATACTTTAAGAAGACATCATTTTTACATTGATAATATCTTATGACCTAGTTGATGACTATTTGGGAGTCACCTAAGATACTGATAGTTTTGACTCCTAAAGCTAAGGCAGTTTAGAGGCCTATGACTAGGGCTTCGCATTAGGTTATGTTGCTAGTACATTCAAATTCAAGTTTAAAAGAGAGGGAAAGAGGTTACCCATTAAGGGGAATGAGAATAACTCCAACACCCCCATGATTTTGGAATATAGATCCATCAAAAAACATGTTCATTTGGTAGGTGGGTTCTTCTTGAGAAAGAGTTATAATAGACTTATTTGGAAAGGCAAGAGGAAGAGGTTGATTTTTATGTATAGGGGCTTTGACCAATTTGTTAGTGATGACCTACCCTTTAATGGAATTTTGTAGAATGAACTCAAGATCAAATTTAGCTAGAAGCATGAGCCACTTAGCCATATGTTGGTTTTGATATGGATTAAAGTGCATGAACTTAAGGGGGTCAGTGTTAGTGACAACATAGGTTTTATGATTAAGAAGATAGTGATGGAGTTTAGAGGCCATGAAAACTAAGGTGAGATAGATATTTTTGGGATTGTATATTGAGTTTCATACTCAATAAGGATGTGGTTAATGTAATAAATGACTTTATTTTTATTTTGTTCATCATGATGAACAAGCATTGCCCCTAGGGAATGATCAGTGGTGGATATATAGAGGTAAAATGGCTGGTCTTCCTTAGGAGGGGTGAGGATAGGTGGAGAGATAAAATAATCCTTGATTGAATCAAAGGCTTATTGACATTCTTTGGTCTACTTAAAGGAGGTTTTATTCTTTAGGAGGTGGTGGAAGCCTTGACATTTATCTAATATCTAGGAGATAAAATGATGGATGGATTTAAGTTTGCCCTGTAGGCTACAGAGTTGCATAAGGTTAGTAGGAGGAGGCATCTCCAAGATTACTTTGACTTTAATGGGGTCTATTTTGATTCCATGTAGAGAGACAATGAAAATAAGAAGCTTACCTGATAGGATCCCAAAAATGCACTTTTTGGGGTTGAGCTTGACATGATAATGAATTAGGTAGTCAAAGATGATGGTGAGAACATCTAGGTGATCCTTGTGGTGTTTATATTTCCCATAGAGATCATCCACATAGTCCTCTATGATTTTATGGATGAGATCATGAAAGATATAGGTCATGGGTTGTTGATAGGTTATTTTTGCATTTTTTAGTTCACAAGGCATGACCCTATAGCAGAAGGTTCCCCATGAGGTGATAAGGGAATTTTTATGATAATATTTAGGGGAAATCAAGATATGATTGTATCCCAAGAAATCATCCATGAGAGATAACATTTCATGGCCAGCCATAAGATCAAAGAATTGGTCAATGTTGGGTAGAGGAAAGTTGTCCTTTGGGCAAGCAAAGTTGAGGTCATGAAAGTTGATACAAAGGCAAAGTCCCCCTATGGGTTTGGTGATAAGAATGATGTTAGAAACCCATTGTGGGTAGTCAATGGGTTATATGAAGTTGATGGATAAGAGGCACTGAAGCTCTTCTTTGACTAGGAGGGTTATATGAGGATGCATTATATGAAGCTTGTATCAAACTGGATTTGCCTCAACATGAGTGACAATGTTGTGAAGGGTGATAAAAGGGTAAAACCCAAGAATACCCTAATAGGACCACATAAATACTATGCTATGGTCTCAAAGGAAAGAAGGTAGTCTTGTAGCTCAATGGAATTTAAGGATTGGTCAATTTTGGCAATACGTGGGTTATCCTGAGTACCCAAGTTGACATCAATGGTTGATTTGTTTCGCATGGTTTGGTTTTTAGGAGGGAGGGATTTATGAATATAATAATCCCCTACACTAAGGTAGGTGAGAATGGAATCATCATCTTGGCATTAGATGGTATTTATGGTGGGAAAATAATGTTTAATAATTTTAGGATGGATAAGAGGAAAGGTTTTAGTTTTACCATCTTTTTGGTAAGTTAGGGGGGCTAAACTTACGGTATTGATAAAAAAAAAGTTAGATGGGATGATGTTAGAGTCCTCATATTCAGAGGGAGATGGGATTGGAGGTTCTTTGTTGATGGAGGTAATGGGTTTTGGTGAGGTGGGTTCTTTTGGTGGTACAAAGCCGAGGCCAAAGAACTCATGAGGTTTTTAAGTTTTGATTATAGGTAACTCATGAGGTCCCTATTCATAAAGGCCAAGACCAAACCCCTTCCAAGCACACCGGTAAAGGTAAACTTTGGAAAAGGATGGTTTGTCCAAGTAGGAAAAAGTGATGATGGATCGTCAGATGAATGGGATAGTGGCAGGAGAAAGAAGTGGGTGATCAAGTCCCCCATAGATGAAATTTGTTTGATTGTTGGGGAGCCTAAAAAGGTTAATGGTTTTGATGTTTAGATCATAATAAGGGTCTTATTTGAGATTCCCATACTCTTGTAGATTAGGGAAGGCATCTAAGGCTAAAAGGTGATATTATCCAAGGGAGTGACATTAAAATGTGGATTGAAAAGGGTCCTCAACTAGAATTTGGGATGATGAAATGGTTGAGATAGTTGATGTTTCATCATTGCTATAAGTGGAAGTGTTTATGGTTTAAGTTGGTGGGGTGGTTTCATTAGAATTTGGTTTTGAGCTAGATGAAGGAGGAATGAGAGCATCATTAGGTTGGTATGTCATATTGCAAGAGGCAAAGAGACTAGGATCAACTTTATTGTCAAAAACTTGTCCCTCATGCTCAAATTTGATGCAACAGTGTAAGGTGGAAGGGATGCAACCCATAACATAAATTCAAGGGCATCTAAGTAACACATTGTATTGAAACTCACCCTCTATAAAATAAAATAGTTTAGGAATGGTATGAGGCCCTAAGTGAATATGGGCGACAATACTCCCTAAGGTAGTGGCCATGGTATCATTGAAGGAACAAGGATTACTATACTTTTAGACATGATATTTTTGGGTAGCTAGAGTTGGTTATACACACAAGAAGAGATAATGTTGATGATAGCTCCTCCATTAATCATAACCCTTTTAATGCATGTTTGATTGATGTATGTGGTAATAAAAAGGGATGGGTTAGAGTAATCATGATTAGTAGGTGGTATTTCAAAATCTTGAAAGGTAATAAGGGCCAAAAGTTGGAGAGCTCCAACCAAGAGTGCAAGAGGTTGAAGATCATTTGGCTGTACCTCAATAGATTCCATAACCTTGATTAGTAACTAGTGATGGTGGGGTGAAGTGTTGACTAGTTTATAGAGGCTCATTTTAACTAGTTTTTGGTGAAGTTATTTCAACACTAAGCACTATAATAATATATAAGGGCTATAGGGAGAAGATCCTAAAATGGATACTTTGGGTTTTGGTGGTTGTGAAGGCAAGGGTAGAGATGCTTAGGTTTGGTTGGTGGTTTAAGGGGTTGATGGGTAGGTCCATAGAATGGAGGCTTTGACTTTTCCCATATATATTTTTTGGGCTTGTGATCATGTAACCACATTAATAGTATGGATAAGGGGATTTTTTGGGTTTGATGTTTATTTCAATTCTTCCTTCTCATCCTTAGGTAGGAAAGGGAGAGTTGGTAAAGGTTGGGTGGGTTGGGTTGATGGCAAGATTGGTAATGGGGGTAAGAAGGGTTCATATAATAATAGATCATCTTCATCATATAGGCTATGAAAAAGTGCTTGGAGAGATTTACAGTTCTCTGTGTCATGTCTTGGTTCCCTATGGTATATACAAATCAAGTTATCATTGAACTAGGAGGGTTTAGGGTGTAAAGGGTCAAAAGGTTTGATTAGAGGTAACCTAATGGAAGAGTTTTGAAACAAACTTTGTAAAATGGTTGAATAATATTCAAGAAAAGGTGTTGGAGGTAGTGGATTTTTGGTTTTAGGAGTGGTAACCTTCTCAGGCATAGGTTTTAGAATTGGAGGATGATTTTGGTTGGTGGGTTTACTTGGGTTTGCTTGGTTTAGAGGTTGAAGACTTGGATTTATAAGAATTAGATGATGAAGGTTTAAATATAGGTGGAAAAGTGGAGGTGGATTGATTGGTTAAAATTTATGGATAACTATATGGTTTGATGGGTGTAGGTAGAGTAAAAGGGGATAATTTCTTAGATGAAGAATAAGTAACTGGTATAGTAGAAGGATGGGGTCCTAAGATGGAATGTAAGTGGGAAGGAGATTGTATATGTCTAGTTAGATGTAGAGGTTTGGGTAACTCTAAATTCTTATGCAATTTAGTTGGATTTGCCTTTGGTGGACTAGATGGAGTTAAATCCAACCTTAGAGAGGGATGAGTGTGACTAGGTGTGGGGAGAATCCCTAGTTTCTTGATTGGTTTGGTGAAAGAGGCATAAGGTGATTTGGTAATTTTATATGGGGGTGGTTGGGAGGTTTCACTTATGGTTTTGTAAGAGATATTCGGTGAAGAGGTAATAATGGGTTTAAGGGTGGATTCAAGAGAAGTTGAGGATTCAGATTTACTTTGGTTAGGGAGTCCAAGATGATAGCAAAAGGTGGCTTTATCAAAGTTGGGTTAAGAAGTGACTTATAGGATTTGGAATATTCTAGAAAATGGATTATAGATGGGTTTAGTTCTTTGGTTATTGGTTTCAAAACTTAAGCCCTTTAGTGGATAATAAGGAATGGTTTTTTCATTATTATCTTGGATGGAAGGTTTCAAAATTGATGGTTGGATAGATGAGGTAATATCCACTTTTGGTATGGTTTTCAAAGGGAGAGTAGAGGGTTATATGATAGGGGGAGGTTGGTATAACATCCTCAAGTGAAAGAATAGACATAGTTACTTCCTTTGTTTGGGTATCCAATGGGATGGAAGGTAGCTCTACCACTAGAATAGGTGGAATGGGAGAAGATGGTGTGGTTAAAGCAATGGTTGCCTCCTTTGGTGTTTCCACAAAAGAAGAGGTAGATGAAGCTAAGGTTTCATTAAGGGAAGAGAGAGGGGTAGTTTATTCTTCCATCTAGGTATTAAAAATAATAGAAGGTGAGTTTATTATTTCTATTTGGGTGATTGAGGTAATGGTTTCTTCAATAATGGGCTTGTTACTAATAACATTGATTTTGTGTAGCTCATGATAAGGGGATGATTTGGGTTTATTATCATGGGGTTGGGTAGAAGGAGAATTATTGGGAAAAGGTTTGTAAAAATATCAAGGGACTGATTAAGAGGTGCATTGGGATTATCAAATGTAAGTTCTCCACTATCAATAAGATTTTGGACAAGACTTTTGAAGGTATTACATCTATTAATGCCATGTCCTATAACATGGTGGAAGGCACAATGGTCATTTTAATTATACCACCTAGGTACAAGGTGAGAAGGATCAAATTACTAGGGTGGTTTAATTGGTGGAAGTTGGATGAGGTTGGCTTTGAGCAATTTATCCAAAACTGATGCATATGATTCTCCAATGGGAGTATATTGTCTTGGAGGAGCTCAGTTTTGATTTCAATTTTGTTGCTAAGGGGGTTTTTAAGAATTGGCTTGAGGTGGCTAGTTAATAGTTAGAGTTGGATCAATTTTTAGAAAAATTGAGTTTGTGGATGATTTTTCCTTGGTATTGGATTGGTTAGTAGTTTTGGTACAGGAAGGGTCACTATATTTAAAACTAGAATTTTTGTTCCATAATTTCAATTTCCCCTCATCAATGGCCCAATTTTCAAGTTTTTATGCCATGGTGAATTCCTCATCAAAAGTTTTAAAGGTTTGAACTTGAAGAGTGGGGGAATTATTTTTAGCACAACCCGAAGAGAAGAGTTCAATTAGTTTAGGTTGGAGCAAGGAAAAATAAAGTTGGTTGATGAGACCTCTCCATCTAGAAACAAAATCAATAATTGACTCATCATAAAATTGCTTAATGGAATAGAGGTCAGTAATAGAAACCTTTTTAGATATGTTTATCAAAAAGTGTTCTAAAAAGATTTGGGCCAGTTGAGAAAAAGAAAAGATGGAGTACGTGGGAAGAGCACTATACCAATCAAGGGCAGGTCTAGATAAGGACATGGAGAAGGTTGAAAGAAAGAGATCATCATTATATGTGATTAAATAGCAAGAATGATGGAATTATCTAAAATACTATCGGGGGTCCTCCTTACCTTGAAATTTAAAGAACTTGGCCAATTCCCATTGAGGAGGATAATCATGGATAGGGATAGATAAATGAATAGTTTCATTATAAATTTGATCATAGGATAAAAGGTTATGAGGCCTAGAGATGGATGACTCCAAGTTGGTCATTTTATCCATTAACATCTTGATCAAGTCTAGTTAGGGTTGGGAAGATGCATAATTAAGGGGCACATTCTATTGAGGTTGGGTGGTAACTATGTTTGGATAAGTGATAGAAGGTATTAAAGAAGCCACATATTGGTAAGTGGTCACAAAAGGTTAAGATGGTGTCACATAGGGTTTAATTGACACAAATGGTTGGGTGGAAGGTGCTATGTACCCTTGTGGATTAAATACATATTGATAGGTTGTCATGGGTACTTATTGAGGAATGGAGGTGGGTTGAGTTAAAGGTATGGCTGAAGTGGTGGGTTGAGGTTGGGTAAGTTGAGGTTGAGTGGTGACTCTAGTGTTAATGGGTGAGAGTGTTTGAGGTATAGAGAGCACAAAATTATGAAATGGGGTAGAATTTAATGGGTTGGTTGAGATAAGGGGAAGGGTGGAAATAGGGGTAAAAGACAACCCCATGATAGCTAGATTATAGGTAACTAGAGGTAAGGTTGAACCTATATGTGAAGTGTGGGGAGTGGCAGGATGTGTTTAGTTATAGGCTGGAATATTGGATTGGGTTTAGGTAGTGGTAGTAGATGGGATGTTAGAAGAAGAGGAGGCTTGGGTCAATAAGGGCTAGGTTGAGGTGGTACCCACCATAAGGTGGGGAGGCATACCATAAGGAGGATTCATCAGTGGAACTAAAGCAATAGAGGTATGGTTGGGGAAGTTGTTAAGGTAGTGTTGAAGAGCAATTGGGTTGTTGTCAAGGAAGGTAGTGAAATCTATATTACCTTTAAAAACATTTAGGATTATGGTAGGAGGGGGAGAAAAATGAGGTGAACCCTCATCACTAGAATTATATTCCATGGAGGAAGATGAAGAAGGTGGTGGTTGATCAGTTTGGTTTATCAACTATTGTCTAGTAAAGACTATGTGAGAAAATAAGAAATAATATAGTGAAATTCACACCTCAAACAAAGAGCAATAAAAAAAAAATTCAAGGTAGATAATAGATACACTAAAAGTGCATTAAATCATAGAATTCTTTTTAGATTGCTTTTGGTTTATGCCTTAGAAAGTGTGAAGAGGGAATTTGGCTTGTAGATTAGGTAATGAAGAGGCAATCTAAGGTTGGTTTTAGGTTGTTTAGGTTCTCAAGAGGAAAATCTATGTTGAAATTTAGTACATGGCTTGGTATTAGGGCCTATCCCCTCATTTCATGGTCCCATAGTGGTAAGAGTGTTGGGTGCTTAGCCAAAATATATCGAGTTTAGAGTTTATAATCAACCAAAGAGCTAGGTTAGTTCTTCCCTTGGTGGTGAAATCCAAGTAGGATAGTCAGGAGGGGGTAAGGTTATGACTAGGTAATGAAATCCTAGTCAGGCCTTATCTCAGGTATGTTTTGATGTGTTAATTATTTTTTGGTTTGGCTTAGTGTGTAATAATAAATGTGAAAACTATGATCAATTACGTTACTAGATGAACTAAGATAAGTAGGAAATCAATGTATGCAAAAGGTTTATTTTAAGCCCAAAAAAGAATTTTTATATTTCATTTGATGAGAAAATAATAAGGAAGAAAAAGGGAACTAGGTCCCATTGAGTGTGCCAAAAATATTTTAGTTAATTTCACTCATTTCTTAGTTTGGAAGTAAAGTAATGAAACTAGTAATAGGGTGTGTAGAAAAATACATGGTAAAGTATGTGCGTGAATCTAAACGATAGTGGGAACTCCTCTTTGGCTAGAAAAGAACAACTTGCAGACAAGAAAAACACTCGAAAAAGGTTTTATTAGATGGATGGTTGAGTGGAATGCCTAGAGTGAGCTAGATCCAAGAAGCGTAGTGCTTACTAGGAGTCTATCAATCCAATATTATAATGATTAAGCTGATAAAAATGAAAATAAAGGATACTTGTATTCAATGATATGAAAGTAAATACATGCAAGAAAGAGAAAATAAATGCTTGTTTAAAGAAAACAACTACAAATAGCAAAATTAGGTCAATGCTTATGCTAAACTAGTTGAGGTATGGTTTAGAAAATTAGAAAGGTTATTGTTATCAAGCAAAAATAAAGAAAAGTGGGTTTGGCTGAGGGTAAGGGGCTCAAAATAGTTTGCTATATTTTTATGCCATAGTGATTGGTGGTGGTTAGGTTAACCAACTAAGGTTGGTGTAACTGGTGATGGTTGGGTAACTGATGATGGTTGAGGTAACCATTGGTGGTTGGGCTAACCATCAACAATTGCCTATGTGTTTTGGGAGGATATTGAAGGGGAGTTATAGAATGATGAATAAGTACATGGAGGTCTTGATATAGGCCTATGGGAGGGAGAATAAGATGTTAAGAGGTATGGTTGGGGTAGGGAGGTTAGAAATAAGATGAATAAATGAAAACAAACATGAGATACATATAACTTGATGGTGGAAGGTTGAGGTAATTTGGCTAGAGTGATGGTACTTTGGCCTTTGAAAGTAATGAAGATAGAGGTTTAGGTCTCTAATGATACTACTTACTTTATGAAGGGATGCTAGACACCTACACAATAAAATACAATAGCCTAGACATGATTTCATTTATGGATCCAATTCACTTCCTCCTCTTATCCTTTAATAGGATGAAGTTGCTAATTGGGATGGAGGAAGTTACTAATTAGGCAAAAGGAAGTTGCTAATTAGATAAGGGAAAAGGATGATAATTAAGAATGTTTTAAAGATGATTTACTTTGCATAAGGAAGTTAGTAATTTATACAATACTTATCTTGTATAAAGCTGGAAGTTGCTTTAAAGTAGGTTTGTGGTCTTGACCGATGACAGTCAGGATAATCATCATTGATTAGTCTGACCAGTGGTGGTTGAGGGCCTAGATGAAAATGGGGTCAAAAGTGGATAGATAGTTTAAAAATTTAAGTCAATTATAGAGGTGTGAAATGATTTATCTAGATGATTAGCTAATATGAGGATTGAAAGTGGGTCCATTGTGGTTTGACATCGACAACTAGCCAAGGTGCAATTTTTGATTGTCTACAGTCACTCGATTTCCCTAAAGTAGATATGGGAGAGCATACACACTAATGTTTTTGTTTGTAAAAATCAAAGAATCTAATCTAAGCAATTTGAACTATCTAAAGAATAATTAAAAATCAAAAAATCCCTTAGGAGCTCTAACTAGAGATGTAGGTTCTTTTTACTAACACCAAATTGAAATGTGTTTGAAATTTTTTGGCCCCTTGGCTGTGTTTACAATTGTAAAATGATAAAAGATAGTTTGTTAAGTGAATTTAAGAACCTCAACTAAATGTGAATGATTTTTAACCTTTTTTTATGAAATTTAACTTGCAAAATGAAAAATTTAATAAAAAATCACCCAAAATTCTTATTTATTAGCTCAATTCTCTGCAAACAAGTGAGCCCAATAAAAACAAAACATTTAACTCTCAAGTTTAATAAAAAATATATAAGTCATTGATGATTGCTATAGGGATCATTGCCAATTTCTATGATTGATTCTAATTTGGTTATGATTGATGTTAATTTCTGAAATCACACCAAAGATAAATGTGTTTTAAAAGAAAAATGATTGATAAATAATGTTTCAAACTCAAAACTCCTTACTGACCTGCAAGAAGAAGGTTAGATAGGCAATAAATAGATTTTTAGGTACCAAAAAAGCAAGAAAGAGTTGATTTTTAATACGTTTATGATTTATTGTGTTTTAATGCAAAGATCATTGTCAATTCCTCCAATTGACATTGATTTCAGTGATCGAGCCCATTTTATTACAATCATTATTGATCCCTATGGCTTAACTAAGATCTCAAATTTATTCATTTTTTGGTAATTAGATCAAAAACTTGGCATGAAAATGGTTATAAAAACATCCTCAGAAGTAACTAGAAGAGCTTTATGGGGTGTGGGTCCCACCAAATGTGCCATTATGTGATCATTAAGAATCTAAGAGGGGAGTTAGTATTGTGTTAATATGATGAAAACCAAATAAAAACACACTAATACATCTAACACATCAATCTTAGACATTCAAGGAGCAAAATAATAATACAAATATCAATATAAGACAAAACAAACATTATTTACCTTCTTTGAGAGCAAGAATTGTATGTTGGCCATGGAGGAATGTGCTTGATCATGTGCTCAAAGAGTTTTTGGTTATGGTGATCCTTGAACCATGTTTTATTGTCACGTTGGAAATTTTGGGCTTAGCCTTGGCTTTAGCTTAGATTTTATGTTTCTCTCTCTCAATGCTATACAAAAGACTTATTGAAGGTATTTTTGCATGATAAAATTGCACCGAATGAGCTTATTTGAACAATGGATAAAGCCTTGTATTTATACCCTTTCAAACTAACTCTAAACCAATTGAAGTTAGGTTAGAGTTAATCATAGTTAAGTTTAGTTTTACCCTGGTTAAGTTAAGGAGGGGAAAAATAATTAAAATTTGGGATAGATATCCCATTTATTAAGCATGGCTCTCTAGTTTTGAATTTAAGGCTTTAAGAGAGATATTTTCAATTCCTCAATTTTGAGGATGATGATATCATCATGACCTCATTTTTATTAGAATTTCCTTTTTACAAAATTTATTTTCACTAATTACACATGGAAATTTCTCTTAAGCATTTAATTTGATATGCTTAGTTAATTCAATCTTGTTAACATTTTTTCACATTAGAAATTGTTTAAGTGCCTTACTTAATGGGTTTAAAGGCCAAACTATCAATTTATTAGGTCACAAGTTGACTAGAGATCAATTTATGAGATGTTACTATTGTTTATATGATAATACCACAAATAGGGATACCTCAACATGATTTTGAGCATTAATGTCTAATTTTTAAATAAAATTAGGACATTCAATGATTCTTAGGCTTAATTTGCACTATTTGGTAGAAATCAATTTGAAGTCTGATTGGAACATAGTTATGGCTAAAATGGGGTGTCTAAAAGTAGTGCCACATGGTGTTAGTGTCCCAATAATGGTGCTAATGTCTTTTCCCCCATTTTAATAAATAAATATATTTTATAATCTAAAACCTCATAGGGTTGGCTTAGACCTCTTTTATCACCTACAAAAACATACAAAAATATAAATACATGACTTTTTGACCTCTAACCACTAGATGGAAATCAAATATAAATTATACATTAAAACTTAAAACAAGTTACATAATTAATGTTATTAATTATTAATTTACCCTATTATTAAAGGTATACATTACACCTTAGCTAGAAGCAAAAGTGTTCATGTCCTACTTCCAAATCTAGTTCAATATGGGACTGACCCCAGGCTGTGGGTCTTTTATAATGGGGTCAGACCTATAGGATTTTTAACAAGGCTATCTACTATAATGAATCATTTATATCATTCCCATTACTAAAACCTATTAATGATTAGGGAAAAGGGAAAGAGAGAGAGAGAACTTGAAAGGGAAACTTAAGCTAACAAAGGCGATGCACCTAAATTATGGTTGATCCACTCTATTTAACTCTTAAACACTAATGAAATAAGCATAAAGCTAGATCTAGGATTCCAAATATCTGTCATACATCAGTATTTCATGTAGAGGTTCAACAAATGATTAGGAGTTAAGGGAGGTGATAGAGAGGTCTAGTGTAAGACACTAACTAGTCAAAGTATCCACATATGGGCTTCAATCAAAAGATATAGAACACTAAACATGAATTTCATAACAAGATGAACTAGTAAATAGGTGAGATCAAGACATGACAAGGGAAAAAGTCTCTACCACATATGAAAATCAATTAACATGTACACACTATACCAAAACACTGAAATATAAAACAATCTTGATTCATCTCAAGAGGTTACAAGCTCCATCTTGGCATAGTTTAGTCATGCCTAAGAGAGGGAGTAGAGGGATACTGAGAAGATCCATTTTTTAGCTTAAAAGCCTCTATATATAGCATAAGGGAGAAAGAGAGATATGGGAACATACATATGAGATTGGAAAAATAATCATCATGATCAAGAAATGAGGTGGTATTTCTTTGATTACTTGTTTTGATCAACAAACGGACCTCATTTTATCCCAATAAGCCTTGATCTCCTCTCGTTGGCTAAGAGATCCCACTAGAGACAAGGGTTTGTTATGCATGATGACAAAGTCATTTTGAGTATAATCAATGATCTTAACTTCTTTTTTAACTACCAACTTGTCACCTTGAGACCTTAGGTCCACTTGACATGTTTATGAGGATCAAATCCTTGAATATTGAAATTGATAGTGCCATGTTATGAATGGTGGTTTGTCAAGCTATGACTATGTTGAAGGATGAGAAGCCCCCATCATATCTCATTTATCTACCCATACATGGGAAACTGAATCTAGTTCCATTATAGGTGAAACCCAATCCAAACTTTTGGTTTTTCTATAGTTTTGATCGATAAAAAAATTTCATAGGTGCATGTTCTTGATTTGAAAATAATCTACCAACCCCATTGGTCTATATTAGGTCTAAAAGACCTATTTTACCTCCATATATCTCTACTAACAATGTTTGGTCCTATTTCATCATTCAAACTATCGAACCTTTATCTATATTAGGTCTCAAAGACCTATTTTATCCCTATGAAGCCTTAATGGTGACGTTAGATATTGAAATGTCCATCTAGTTCAACCCAAAATAAGTTTGAGCTAGGGTCCTTCATCTTTACCTTGCCCAGGTCTAAGAATGCCCTATCAAATTTCATCAAAATGTCTTGGGCTCACCTTTTGATTATTGGCTATTGACCATGACTCCAACTATTGACATTTTTAATATTCCACGTACCATTGATCTTGATCAATACAATCAAATGACATCCATTGATATTTCCCTCAAATTATCAACCTTATTTGAGTTAGCACCACTTAATAGTCTTAAATTTGTACTCAAGATCCACTATCAACATGTATGCTCCTACACTTATACTATGTGCTGGCCTCTAATATCTTTGACCTTTTGAATTACTTGTGTACCATTAGATCAAGATGCATGATTAAACACTAACCATTAGATCTCTAGGGCCCATTATTTAAAAACCAATGACTATTTCATGAGCTCAAATTCAATGTCTGTACTCCCATCAAATCATGTTCATGCAACCATCATTGAAATTCATGCAATCATCAAATTTAAGCTCAAAAGGGTTTTATTTGCTTGATCTTTATTTTGATGTTTACATGGATGTCTTATGTTATAGGTCCAATTTTGAAGCTCTATAACTTGAGTGGGCATGAAACTTTCAAAGGATGATCCTAGTATGTAGAAGTCCATGGCATTAAAATATTTTGGCTTACATGGATTTCTAAGGTTCATTTATTAATGCTTAAATAGGTTGGTCCATTTGTTTTTGGAAGACATCCTAGTGACAGTCTAGATTACTTAGGCTTATGTTATGGACCTTTTGTTGATTTTTTGAATCTCTAAATGATCTTTTAAGGCTTATCCGAGCTTATCCTTGACCTTGAATGCTCAAAACATATGATAATCTACTTGGATCCCTCCATTTTTCAATCTTAGACCCCTTTTCTAAGCCTTTGATCTAATACTTCATCAAACCATGCAAAATCTTCATATGTGGGCCAAAAATGGCCAACATCTTTGGTGACTCATAAGGGTTGCATGCCTATCTATGCAAGAGAACTCAGACCATGTTACCTTATCCAGTCCATTAGGCATGGAGTCTCCTCTTAAGTCTAACACATTAACCTAGATCTAAAAATAAGGATGGAAATCTTACCCTAACCTCTCTTGAAACAATACAAATAATAAAATGAGTAAAACAAGATAGAGTACCCCAAGGCACTTATTGAAGGGAAACTAACCTAGAACAACATAAGGATAATAAACAAATGTGGTAAAGCAACACTTAGAATAATTCTGAATGAAACTATCCTAATATATACAACCTAAAAATATATGTACCTTTCCTTTTGGATCAAAAATAAAGTTTGATAACATTTTTTCATCATGGGATGAGAAATTGAATAAGGCATGCAACTCCTTGCCCCTTAGTTTTGATGCCTCCTTATTTATTATATCTACCAAATTCATTGGCATAATGATTAGTGAGAATCAAGTAGCTCCAAATAGGTTATCTATGTACATCTAAATAGTCTTAATTTATTCATATGGATCCTCAACTATAACCTCCAATGGTGGTTTAACAAGGCATACCTCTTTTATTTCCATGGTGTCCTTAGTAAGATTGGGATTATTCTTGGTTGAAAGTTCTTCAGGCTCATCAAGGAGCTTTGCATATTATGCCCAATCTTGTTCATTATCCTCCATGAGAAACTCTTTGTCCACCTTCTCAATCACTTGATCCTCAACTTGAAAAATATATTAAAGATCTTAAAAGAGCTTCATTTGTAGCTACCAATCATCTTTGTCCTTCTTGTCATCTATAACCACTACTTCAATATTCTCTTCTTGATGCATAAGGTTATCAAGCTAGTGTTCTTCATGCTCCAAAGAATTAATGGAATCCTCAGAAGATCCAACCTACTGTACCATCTCATCATCCAAATTTTCCATCATAATTTCATCAATATCACTCATGAAATCATGGTGTAGATGCTACCAATCATCTTCTTCATGTTGGATCTCATCTTCAACTTGTACTTGTTCTTGCTACTCATCTTATTTAAAATTATGAAAGACTAAAACATGCTTACTCTTTCCAAATGGTGTCCCAATAATGATCTCCTCTTTTTACTTTGATAACTCATCATTATCAATTATGAGTTCAACATGAAGTTCATTGCTTACCTCTTTAAGGAGTGACATACAATATTTTTGGGACGACCTTAAGATAAATGAGATATATGGGACATATCTTTGGTCCAGCTATTTTTATTTGAAAACCATGTCCTCCTCATTATTTTTCATGCTGCTTTAGATGGATTTCCAAGAGGGAAAGGATTTAGATTCTTAAGGAGAGGAGGGGGGATTGAATAGCTTTGGATTTACTTGATTGCATGATTTGGTTCCAAGATGGAAAATATAGAGGTCCTTCTATAGCCTTTTGATTTTGGTTCTCTTCCTCTTTCCTTGTCTTTAGCTCTAACTCTTTGATCTAATTATCAATATTCTCTTGGAATATCTTATCTTTAAGGTGGTTAGTGGATTCATGAAGATAAGGAACACAAGAATATTCCTAAGGAGGGGTGAGAAAGGTTCGTATAGGTTCAAATTCTACTTTAACTTGGGCTCTAAAATCCATATCTATCTCATTTTTCTACCCCATGACTTCACCACTTGATTCCATCTTAGAATCTTGAAGGAATTCATAAGGGGTTCTTAAGGAAGGATGGAATCTTAGATCTCAACAACATATTATTCAAAAGTTGTCCCTTTTTTTCTTTGATAGCTCTCTTGGATAGATCTCTAAGAAGGAAAGGTCTGAGGAACACATGAGGAACTTGACATACTCAAAGGGTCACTTGGGATGGTCTCTTGAGGAGTAATACACATAATAAGGTTGAAGTGGTGTATATGAAGGCACATAAGATTTGTGAGGTTGGACCTACTATTCTTTAAAACCTTTTAGCTTAACTTCAAATTTTTGAATGTAACCACCTACATCTATCATCTCACCTATGAGATTGTTCCAATTTTCTCTCTCAATAGGTGTCCATTCTAATTTTTTTTGCTATAATTACTTCCTCACATAATGGATCTGGTGAGCAGGGACATATTGGCCATAACATTTTTGTGAGCATAATTCTAGTGCATGCTTGTCAAGGCTCACTAAAGTTTGCTTAAGTGTTGATATGGATGGATCCTGATAGGGAGGTGGATAATAAGAATATTCACCATATTTATCCATATTAACCTCATATGTCAAATGAGATGTAAGAAATGATTAAATTATCTAACAAGACATGCCTAGTTTGCTCATAAGTAGAAGCTTTGATTCATAGTCACCATTGGTAATCACTTGCTTGCTTTTGAAAGCTAAATAGAGAAAAGACACACCAAGATATTTTCACTCCTTTGGACCTAATCCCGTCAAGCATTCTAGAACTATTAGAGGTCTAGATTATACCCTAGTTGGAAATAGAAGTGTTCATGTCCTCCTTCCAAATCTAGCTCAACATGGGACTGACCCTAGGTTGTGGGTATCCTATAATGGGGTCAAACTTCTAGGATTTTTAATGAGGCTAGATCCTCTGATGCATCATTTGGCTCATTCCCACTACTAAAACCTACTAATGACTAGGGAAAAGGGAGAGAGAGAGAGATAAGTTGAAATGGAAACTTAAGCTAATAATGGTGATGCACCTAAATTATGGTTTATCCACCCTATTTGACTCTTAAACACTAATGAAACAAGAACAAGGATATATATAGGATTCTAAATATCTATCATACATTAGTATTTCATGTACAGGTTCACTAAATGATTAATAACTGAGGGAAGTAATAGAGATGTCTAATACAAGACACTAACCAATTAAAGTATCCACATACGGGCTTCAATAAAAATATACAAAACACTAAACATGACTTGCATAACAAGATGAACTAGTAACTAAGTGAGATCAAGAATTGACAAGGGATAAAATCTCTACCACATATGTGAATCAATTGACATGTACACACTATACCAGAATAATGAAATCTAAAACAGTCTTGTATTCATCTCAAGATGTTACAAGTTCCATCTTGGTAGAGTTTAGTCATGCCCAAGAGAGCGAGTAGATGGATACTAAGAGGATCCATTTTTTGGCACAAAATCCTCTATATATAGTATAAGGGAGAAAGAGAGAGATGGGAACATGCATAAAAGAGTGGAGAAAGAATATTCATGATCAAGAAGTGAGGTGGCAGTTCCTTGAGTGATTTTTGTATGCATGCCTTGATCAACAAATAGACCTCTTTTTTTTCCAATAGTCCTTGAGCTCCTCTCATTAGTTGAGAGATACCATTAGAGATAAGGGTTTGTTATGCATGATGACAAAGTCTTTTTGAGAAGACTCAATGATCTTAACTACTTCTCCAACTACTAGCTCACCACCTTGAGACCTTAAGTCCACTTGACATGTTCATAAGGATCAAATCCTCAAATCTTGAAATTGATAGTGCCATGCCATGAATGGTGGTTTTTCAAACTATGACTATGTTGGGTGATGAAAATCCCCCACCATATCTCATTTATTTTCCCCTACATGTGAAACTAAACTTGGGTCACTATAGGTGAAAACCAATCCATACTATTGGTTTTACTATAGTTTTGATCCATAAAAGAAGTTCATAGGTGCATTTTCTTGATTTGACAATAAGCTACCACCTCTCTTGGTCTATATTAGGTCTAAAAGACCCATTTTACCTCCATGGAGCTCTACTGACAATACTTTGTCCTATTTCATCATTCAAACTATTGACCCTTTATCTATATTAATTCTAAAGGACCTATTTTGTCCCTATAGAGCCTTAATGGTGATGATAGATCTTAAAATGTCTATCTAGATCAACCCAACCCAAACTCAATCTAGGTTCCTTCATCTTTACCTTGCCTAGGTCTAAGAATGCACTATTGAATTTTGTCAAAATGTCCTAGGCTTAGCCTTTGATTATTGGCTATCAACCATGACTCAGACTATTGACGTTTTGACTCATCTATGCACCATTGATCTTAATCAATAAGATCAAGTGAGAGTCATCAATCCTACCCTCGACTTGTAAACCTTATTTGATCTAGTACCACTTGGTATTCCCATGTTTGCACTTAAGATCCATTATCAACTTATCAACTCCCACATTTATGCCACATGGTGGCCTCTAAGCTCTTTGACATTTTGACTTGCTCACACACTATTGGATCAAGATGCATGATTAAACACCAACCACTAGATCTCTGGAGCCCATTGTTTGAAAACTAATGACTATTTAATGAGATCAAATTTGATGTCACACTCCCATCAAATTATATTCATGTGACCATCATTGACTTCATGAAACTATCAAATTTAAGATCAAAAAGGTTTTATTTACTTGAGCTTTATTTTGACATTTACATGAATGTCTTATGCTATAGGGTAAATTTTGAAGCTCCATAACTCAAGCTAGAGAATCACATGGGCATGAAACTTTTAGAGGATGATCCTAGTATGTATAAATCCATGGCACTATATTATTTTGTCTCACATAGATTTTTGAGGTACATTTATTAAATTCTCAAATAAGTTGGTCTATTTGCTTTTGGAAGACATCTTAGTGATGGTCCAGCTCACTTAGGCTTATGCTAGGGACCTTTTATTGAATATTTGAAGCTCTGAATGATCTTATAAGGTTTATACAGGCTTGTCTATGACCTTGAATGCTTAGAACATATGATAATCTACTTGTTTCCCTCTATTTTGTAATCCTAGACCCCTTTTCAAAGCCTATGATCTACTTCCTCATAAAACCATGTAAAAGCTTCATATGTGGGCCAAATATGGCCAACATCTACTTCTATATAATACCATCTATGATAGTCCTAAGCTCAGGTTACCTAAATTTTTAGTCTCAAGAATATTCAAAGCACTCAAGTCAATTATCATACTAGCTTCACTTACACTTACACTGACACTTAGGCAAGGAGAACTACATTAGGCTTGATCCTTCCTCAGAGTATTGGTATGTAAGAAACTCTAATCATAATGGGGTGTTGAGGATGTCTAGCCTATCTCACTAACAAATACACTTTTTATCTTGTATCAAATAGTAGCCCTAACAACATAGATAATTACGGTTTACTCATAAATTTAGTTAAAATAAGAAATATGTAAGGTTTTAAAACTCATATATGTAGGAATATACCTTACAGATCCATACATAGGTGCACCAAAAAGTTCAAGATAGTCTTGCATAAAGGACACTACTACCAAAATAGGGATATTACCACCCAAATAGGGACATTACCATCATATATTAGACTAGCCTCTACCTCAACTTCGTGTCTCTAAATCATCTAACTCAGTCATTTTATAGCTAAGTTATTATTTATATTATTTATTACTATTTTTAGAATGGCCAAAGCTAGTCAAATTTTTAACAAATTAGTGGCTATATTTATTTAATAGTATTACCCTAATTTACTATACTTAGATCTTTAACAAACATAGGATTTACATTCAATAATTCCTATAAGGTTAAAACATTATTACTCTCTAAATGTTTCTATGATTTATATCATGCATCTTAGAACTTAATGTGTTCATATACTACATGCTTCAATGCTCTATCTACCTAGACATGTGTAGACACTATTTCTTAATTATATAGCACCTCAATCTTATACACTTGCAAAATACATATCATGGATGTAACATTAACTTATAGACCTTTCCCACTACTGAAATGCTCACATACACTATCTATTTATGCCTCATTGCTTATCTCTTAGTTAAACCAATGTTATTATGATGGCTCGAACCTAGTTTCTTGCCTAAAATGTTATAAACTTGCTTATCTTCCATCTTTGAAAGTTTTGGACCTGCACCTATTTTCTAACTATCAGAACACTTGCATCTTAGTAAGATTCATATGTCATTGTAAGTGTCTTATCCCAACATAAGTATCTAATTCCTTAAGGTCATCCAATTTGAAAATAAAAAATATCTTAAAAATTGGCCTAAGTGATTTAATGTGAGATATTCTCCAAATGGATTAGTATAAATACAAGATCAATCCTCATTCATTCATCACTTAAAAAATACCTAGAGAGATCAAGCCAACTTACCAAAAGTATTATATCAAGCACTCAAGTGAGAAAAGCTTCCCTATTTTCTCCTATTTCCACATAAGTCATAGGGACACCGCATATATAAGTCTAAAGTATTGAAGGAGAAACCCAAGAGATATATTTTCTAAGTTATAAGATAGGTCACCATTGTACTTACTTATCACACATTACATGATTCACATACAAGCCAACACATAAGGGAGAAATACATAAATTTGAGTCCCTCTTCAAAGTATTGGATATGTAGGCAACACTTATTAACAAATGAGTCTTTTGGGTAACTCGACACCATATACCCACTAACCCATTTTTCACAACTAATATGAAGACGAAGAACTAGGGTTTTGCTACTTGACAAGGAGTGACATTTCATGACCTCGATATGAATTCACCAAAGTAAAGGTAAATTATTACTTAGAAGTATCTAAGTGTTCACATCATATTTTAGTAGGTATTTCATATTAGACACTTATCTCCAAATCAAAAAGTATCATCAACACATTGTCTTAGGTTAGCACAAGTGTCTATAATTATAAAGGCACAATTTCAAAATCAATGAACTATTTAAGAATCTAGATCTAGTTCATTTTTTACCTATTTAAGATTTAGACATTTATTAACATCATAAACAATTATTTTAATTTCATTGTTATTGAAATATTTATCATAGTTGTACTTTCTAACTTTAACATCTCAACATAATAAATTTAGTATATGTTTTATCTGAGTTTCAAAAATAACTGGATTACTATAGAGATAGTCTACCATCCTTATGCATTAGGATATATCTACCCCTTTAACCCTATATTCTCCTTAATTTATATTTTAGGGTTAAATATTTGGTGAACCTAACCTTTGCATCTTTGTGTGTAAACCATAGTTGGCCTAGGGTTTCTTGTTTTATGATCTCTAATGTAGTAATTATTTAGTTCTAATTTTTATTATCATGACTTATTGCTCCTTCGAATTTGTATGTCTTTCTTATCATATTCTCACATGAATTTATAGAACATTTACTATGGATAAAAAATAACTTCTTTATCCTCATAAACCTAAGGAGGGTGATATCTTGTATCCCTTTAACCAGGTCCAAGCTATCACATATCTAAGGGGTAAGGTGGCCTATCATATAGTTTTAAATGAAGGTAATCAATATTAAACACCTACAATTTGTGCTTGTGAATCCTTAAAATATCAAATCACTAGTATGATCAAGTTAATAAAAGAGTTACAAAATTAGATTGCATACATGCATAATCTAACGCATGGTAATGTTAATCACGTGTTTTCATCCTCATCTATAAATATTGTGATAAAAAAGGTTTCTTATCCAAATGAAAAGCTAAAGTAGAATACATCTAGAATAAGTTATTTATGAAATGAATAAAAGGATACTAATATTCCAAGTGAGATCCTAAGAAAAATGATTCAAAATAAAATGATCAAACTACCTCCTCTACATCTCATAAGGAAATCTAAATACTATTGTGCATATAAAAGAATGCATGAGAATCATACAAATTATTTTTTTGCATTAATTTTTTTAAAAAAAAGTCTCAAAGACAGTGGTGATCCTATCATTGCTACATCACTCAAGCAAACCACTCACATTATGACTACTTCTCCTAAAATACAAGTGACAAAATATAAAATATGGTTACCAAAAGATAATTCAAAGTAAGATAAGGGTCAAAAAGAAAAAAATAAATAGATAAAATACCATTACCAAAGGAACCAATGCTATTCAAACCAATATAAACTAAACCATGTGAGATTCATTTATCAATCAATACTTAACAACAACAGGGAATAATTCAAAATGATTATGATAGTAGTGATACTATTCCAAATACCAATATGCTAAATAAATAGTTGAGAAAAATTCATATTGATCCACTTATTACCTTACCACATGATCTATTTATACCTACATTAGCTGGTACATATTAGTTGAATCCATCTCCAAAAATCATGGAACTAAATACATATACAATCAAGGCCAACCATATAGCATAGGATGTTCATAAGGTATTAACATCTAAGGTGCACATGGATATAAATAATGGCATACCAAAAAGGTCACAACCATATTTTGACATTGTTCTTTATTCATATATAGATACTTTAGAATTAGTGATAGAAGCAAAACTAATATTTCCACTACCACTTCATCATTACAATTGATCTTTCTTATTTCTAACCAAGTTTCATGGCATACGATGAATACTTAATTACCACAAAATTTCAATTTTCATTAATATTCAGATATCTAGGGCACCTAAATTTTTTATATATAAACATGTGTTTCCCACATATTTTGACTATGATTTAGGCATACACATATACATGATCTATAAACTTTTAGATATTTGGATTTCCCTCTACTCACATCACTAGGATGTTGGGGGCATCCACCTTTATGATCATTATACATCTAGGTTATATCATTTTATGGTCACTTAACATTATCATGTTTGAGTTCATATATGTACTTACACATGAATTTATCCATGCTTATATATTTCTTAGTGTACTTGATATTTTATGTACTTAAACATTTTTTTCTAACACATATATCCATAGACATGTATGATATGTTTATACTGGTTGCTTATGATTTCATTTATGTACATCATTGAGCGTCTTACCTTGTTATTGTCTTGATTGTTTGAGCATTTGAATATTCTATGCTATTTGTGGACCCCATGCCTTTGTTTTCCTCTTTTACATTTGAATATGTCATTATTTTTTGCATGTTAACATTTGAATATGTCATTCTTACCTTTGTGGACATTTGATTAAGTCATGTCCCTTCAATTTTTTGACATTTGAACATGCCCCTTATTTTAAGTCTTCTTAGACCATTGTATTTTGATTTACTTTTGATTTCTCTTGTGTGTGTGATTGATTACTTGTTGAGATTGTACTATTAGAATTTAGACATTGCCAAGATCTACATCATACATATTAGGACTTGGTGTGTCACTTTATTTGTGCTTCAATGATATATCTACCTAGACATGTTCTTTATATATGCTACACGGTAAATTCATAGTTTACATGGTTATCTTATCTTTTTGAGGTAAGGTAACTACCAATTTATACTTCCCATCACATCATAAGGTGGGAAATATCAATGGGGGAATGCTATAGAGGCATGAATTCCACATTGCTTCACATATTTAGATTGCAGTGGGGGTACATTTTGAAAACATGTTATCCACATTTGACACAATTTTAGATTTAGTGGGGACATGTTTTGGAAACAAGTTTTCCACACTTATTTAGTATGTAACATACCTAGATTATAGAGGGGGCATGTTTTGGAAACATGTCCTCCACATTGGCACTTATATAATTTTTTGTATTTCTCCATATATAGTGGGGGCATGTTTTGTAAGCATGTTCTCCACACTTATATAATTTTTAACTGGACAAAATGCACAATTATATGACTCAGATACACATTTGTGGTAGAATTCTACACATTTGTAACATTGTTATACACAGTTTCAACACGAGACATGTCTAAGGTGTATATGCTATGGAATCTTCACCTTATATTTCAAAATAAAATTAGTTTTAGATTCCAAATACTTTCATAGACTACAATCACCCACTATGTTGGACTTTTATAGACTATATTGAGATAATCTACTATAATAGTTGGTTTGATTTTGGTATGGTTGAGGTGATTAATGTTAGTGTTTGAATGAACCTATACAAAGATTCAAATCATAGAGATAATGCCGAGGATGAACACATAGAAATAATATTCAAGCATAAACCATATTGTATTGTTTACTCATTATAATAACAATATGAAGCTTACATATTTATATGAATGTCTTTCCTATAAAGATGGATATTTAATTAACAAATGAATCTCCCTAAATAACTCAATCTTAAAAAATAACATATGGGCATAATATTGTTGTTACTCATAACAATATAACTCTTAA
Source organism: Torreya grandis (assembly GCA_037957365.1). Taxonomy (NCBI): domain Eukaryota; kingdom Viridiplantae; phylum Streptophyta; class Pinopsida; order Cupressales; family Taxaceae; genus Torreya; species Torreya grandis. The sequence goes on along the minus strand of JARHVA010004820.1, from coordinate 1,230,106 downwards.
ATAGTATATTCTCTCTACTGACCCAATATACTTATTAGTTAATTATTAATCTCATAATTATTCACATTAAAAATTAATATGAGGAATAACATTTCCTAACTCCCACTTAGGCCTTACATGATAATTTATGTTTTCACAAGACCTAATGAAAGTAGATAAAGAACACATCAAACTATCATCAATTATTCATTATCAAGAAGACATTAATTGAATCAGTATGGGAACTCTGAACATGAACCATTTTCCCATTAATCTATATAATATGGGAACTACAAGTAACAACCATTTGTTCAACTTTCACTCCTACATATCCTTAACAACTTTTTTTTAATGTAGTACCCTATATGGGAAAATAGGAAATACACCTCTTATTTATCATAAATACAAACAAGTATTGAAAATAAAATAAATGTATCATTATAGTAAAAGTGCCGCTTCATTAGTGGCTAATGAGAGGCATAGAAATCCTCCATCCTCTAATGCCTCTAGCCTTCTTCTTCCTTGTCTCACTTAGCTAGATTGGTTTTAAGGCCCAACCTTTTCATGTCATTTTTAATGACAATACCCACCATGATTTGGATAAATTCCTTACATATTAGATGTTGGGGTCACTTGAAATTGCACCCATTACAATGATGAGTATTAAACTTTAACTATTAACTTTGAATATTGACATACATTAACAAATTTTGATAATGACTCCAAAGATATTGATTTTTTTTTTTTATGATATACATATTTGGGCTCAATGATACCATTGACTAATAGCAACCTAAGACCTAGAACATATAATAGAACATAAAAACACATTACCAAACTATACAATAAAAACTTTGTGTAAAGTGTCATGGAAGGAAACAAAGAATGACTCACACTAATGGTTGAATATATGGTGACATTTCACAATATTTAGAGAATTAATGATAAATGCAAATAGTGATAAGTGGCCATTAGGGACTGTATTAGAATGCATGTGGAAAAATCAAATCAAAGGCATAGTAATAGGTGTTGGATATGTAACAAAGGAAAATAAGTTGGTATAAGACTGATCCATAAGAAAATACACTTACTATACACAGATCCACCATACACAAATGCATAGAGAGTAAAACTAATTATGATATCATGTGATCAAAAAAATTAATACATCAATGTGAAGGATTATGATGAATAATAGGTTGACAAAATTACAATTATCGATATATCTATTAGCTTATAACAATGAACTGAGCATTGATTCTACAATAATTTATTTTATTTTCTTTTAATTGAGTCTTGCATGGATCTTAAAAATAATAGTGTTAGTTTTTATCATTTATTCAAACATAAAATAGTGAAAATCAAATTCAAAATAGAATACAAGGTTTAAAACCTTATTTTTAGTGAAGTAATGCACTCAATTGTGTCACTAAATTGCCTTTACCAAATTTATCCTACTAGGAATAGGCATCTACATTGTAGTGATCTACTTCATATACTTGGTAGAAATAGCTCTTGACACCTTGAAAATATCTCCACCATAGAATGATTTAATTTCCCTACAAACTATTCTCCATAAATGTACTTAATAATGATGAATCTACTTTTAGACCTCTCTTCGTTGTTGAATACTATGCATAGGGACAAAGCTTATGAATTAGATGATGAGTCAAATTGATGTCCAATGCTTTTCCAAGATTAATATTAATGCAATCTGATCTAAGCACAAACCAATTTAAAAATCTCATTCTAGATGTAAAAGGTGAACAACAATGTTTGTGATCCACCTTTGTTTGTCGTGGTTCTTTCTAATAGAATAAAAATAATATAACTCTCATAAAATAAATCCAAAATAAAGTAAACTACTAGCTAATATATATTCACAAGAGACATTTACCATAATAACTACAACCATTCATAGGGACATAACATAGTGCAACTACCCCTCACATGCTCTCATAGACCCATAACTACTCTAATACCATTGCTAGTGTTTGAATGCACCCATATGAATATTTAACTCATAGAGACAATGATGAGGATGAACACAAAGAAATAATATTCAAGCACACACCATATTATATTGTTTACTCATTACAATAATAATATGAAGCTCACATATTTATTGGAATGTCTTTCTTATAAAGATGGAGTTTTACTTAACAAATGAATCTCCCCAAATAACTCAATATTAACAAATTTCTCACTAAATCACCTTTGCCAAATTTATCCTATCAAGAATATGCATCTATACTATAATGATCTCCTTCATATACTTAGTGGAAATAGCTCTTGATACCATGGAAATAGCTTTGCCATAGAATGATTTAATTTCCCTACAAACTATTTCCCACATAATGAAATTAATAGCGATGAATATACTTTTATACCTCTCTTCATTGTTGAATCTTATCACATGTACAAAGATTGTGAATCAAATTGATGTCCAATGCTTTACTAATATTAATCTTAATGCAATCTGATGCAAACATAAACCAATTGAAAAATCTTGATATGAATGTAAAAGGTGAACAATAATGTTTTTCAATCCACCTCTATTTATCATGGTTATTTGTAATAGAATCAAAACAATAAAACTCTCATAATACAAAGCTAACATATAATAAACTACTAACTATTGTATATTTACAAGAGACATTTGCCACAATAACTTTAACCATCCATAGGTATATAGTGTAGTACAACTATCCTTAACATACTCTCATAGACCCATAACTACTTTGATACCACTGTTAGTGTTTGAATGAGCCTATACGAAGATTTAACTCACAAAGATAATGATGAGGATGAACACAAATAAATAATATTTAAGAATACACAATATTATATTATTTATTTGTTACAATAAAAATATGAAACTTACATATTTATAGGAATGTCTTTCCTATAAATATAGATATTTACTTAACAAATGATTCTCCCCAAATAACTCAATTTTAACAAATAACCTATGGATGTAAAATTGTTGTTACTCACAATAATATAAATCTTCAATAGTATATTCTAACTACTAACCCAATATACATATTAGTGAATTATTACTCCCATAATTATTCACATTACAAATCAATGTGAGGAATAACATTTCCTAAAAATTTAATCACTAAATCTTGCCAAATTTATAAGTTGAAATTGATTTACATCATCTAATCTCACTAGTTTTATAGTGTGATTTGACTTGGTTCACTCACACTCACTAGGTCATAAGTATGATTAGGTTGGACAATTGAGCTAATCTCAATTGTCAGGTGGCAACTCATCTTTTTTTCAAGGTTGGGGATATGTGCCCTCTAATCTCTTTCTCTACCTCTTTATATATATGTGCTTTCTAGATTTATATTTATCTTAATCTTAGTTTTAGTGATTCATAATGATATATCTTTCAAATTAAATTTCCAAAAGGCAAGATAGTTACATCAACACACATATATACTCCTAAATCTTGCTCTCTTTCAATTATAATCATTTCAATGCTTTCAATTTCAAATTATATTTATTTATTATATACTATAACATGTTCTTGGTTTTAGGTCAGTCACTATTGGTGGTTTATATTGTACCCTATTTGAGCAAAGGGGATTGTTCAAGTCCTCCTACTCAAACCTAGTCCAACATGGGACTAACCCTAGGCTATGGGTCACCTAATATTGGGTCAAACATCTAGACAAGGCCATATTACTTTTGGATGTATCACCTAAACTAGACCTAATACTAACTCTTGCTTGGAAAAGGGAGAGAGATTGACAACAATTCATAAAAGCATGTAAAAATGAGGTGATGCTTTATAATTGCACAAGACACACTATAATACATGTTCAATACTACAAAAGATCACTTCATTCAATATTTTATTAGTTTCACATAAGTATTTAACATAAAGGCATGGCTTAGATATCAATCTACATTGATCAGACCATCCCCAGAATATGTCTTCTTGTATTATTTAAGAGCCCTTAATTCTGATATTAGTGTGATGATACAATCCATAAGTGTTAATACCTTTTTAGATGCTTATGAGATTATAATAAGAGTAGAAAATAGTTTGATACAAGATGATAAGATTTTTCCTAGGCCTTTAATGCCTATATTCCTAGAGTTGCAATCTTTTTCACCCCATCAATCCCCTCAGTCTCCATCATTAGCCCCTATTCCATCTCTTAAGGATCAAGTTGTAGCCCCTTATAGTCAAGTTAGTGAGATTAGAGAATTGAAAAGTCTATTACAATCTTTTGGGAATGAAATAGTTCAACTCAAAAGATTGAAACACTAAGGTAGGCCTTATCAATAATAGAATTAGACCTCCTATCAGTCTTTCATAGATCAAAAGCTCCCTACTAAGGCTTTAGGGAAAATAAACCACCCTATCAAGCATAAAGAACCATAGTTCAAGCTAAACCATATGTAGATATTGACCCTAATATACCAAAAAGTTTAAAGGATATTTTTCCCACACCATCTCAAAATAATTTGATGCATGAGTCAAGTTGGTAGCCATCCAATCTCAATGATGCTTAGGGCCAAGATTTGGTATCACAAAACATTACTATGCCACAAATGACTAAGGAAAAGATTTCTCTTCAAAGAGGTCAGTACCAGGAGGCAAGATTGGAATCACAAATTTAGAATCAAAAAGTTCAAGGGTAGCCTGATGTTATTAATGTAATTTAGAAAATAGATGATTATATTACTTTCAATCATGGTGGTGAGATTAGCAACATGAGTGGTCAAGTTTAAATCATAACTAGATCTAAAAGAAGAGTCATTGATGAGGCTCAAAATGTAATTGATTATTAAATTACTCTTAATGTTATTTCCAAGAGTAACACATATCAACTTGCTACCCCTATAACATAAAAAAATTAGAATGTAGAGGCTGGAAAGGTCCCTCAAATACCTTTGGTCAATGAATAGCCAGTGGTTCCCAAAGTGAAACCAAAGGTTAGTGAAGCCTCATTCAACATAATAGATTAGATGAAGAAATACAGTGTCAGCCTTAGCATGTGGGATTCCATTTCTATTCTAGGGCAAAAATACATGCTCATCTAAGAGCTTTCAACTCTTAAGGTGTCTCCAGAACTAGTTTAGAAATAAGGAGTTATCCTAACTAATTTAGACCAACCAGTAAAGCATCAAGTACAATAAATAAACAAAGTGGAAAAAAGGGAAAAATTTGAGGTAAAGTCAAGTAAAACCCCTCCCTTCTACCTCTCTTTGATAGTGGGTGATTGTTTAGTTCATAATTTCATGGTGGATAGTGGAGTTAGTAGCATTGTAATGCCTAAGAAAATTGTAGACAAACTTGGTCTTGTCTATGAACTACATACTAAAGGAGTATTAAAAATATATGGGTCACCAAACAAGATAGTGGGAATCATTAAGTATTTGAAGTTTACACTACATACTTTCCCTAATGTTACCATCCAATAGGATGTAGTTGTGGTGGACTTGTCTCCCTACTTTGCCATGTTCCTGTCAAGGGACTTTACCTCAAATATTGGAGGATATTTATTAGCTAGTTGGACATATATAATGTTTAGGACTAGGTATGACACCAAAGTAACCATAAATTTTTAACCTATTGCACACTTTCATTTTGAACCATATATGCCAAGTGTTGTGAACACCAATTGCCTCATCTCAGATGAGGTGATATAATATAATGTAGATGAAACTAAATCACCTTTAGATGGGATTCTATATTTTTTTCTTGATGTTTAGGACTCTAAATCACATGAATATGATATTTATAATCTAATTAAATAATAAGGACTTGGTGTTTATTGCTTACATGAGAAAAATGCACCAATTCCAACCTTGATGAAGGATGTTGAGTCTAATGATGATGTTTGGTAACTATACTTTGATAGATCAAGGAATAAACATCATATTAGGGATATAATGATGTTGATTTATCCAAAAAAAACAAATGTATTTCTCATATATTAAGTTTCAATTTGTTTATCCAAGAAATTTTATAGAATATGAGGCACTAGTTCATAGTTTACAATGGGTTAGGAAGATGAAAGTCAACTCCTTACAAGTCTTTGGTGATAGTGAACTTCTAGTTCACCAAGTAAGAGGTATTAATGTATGAAAAAACCCATTGCTCAAATATTATAAGCATAGGTGATATAAAACTTGAAAGTCTTGGTTGAAGAATATTTCAAGAACACATAAATAATAATTCTATCTCTAAGAAGAGATGTTTTATTGCTCAAAATTGCATATACAACATATGCCTATCTCTGGGAAGAGATGTCTAATTTATTTTTTGGTTTAAATCTTCATTTATACACATTTTAAAAGTAGGAGGAGGATGTGAAAGGTCACCAATCTTGAGGGAGATTAAGTGGTTTGACTTCCATGATTCACAATAATACAAAATTTGAGGAATTACTATTTTTAGAAACTTACTATTTTTAGACTGCATCACTAAAATTGAAATTTGGGGAAATTATATTTGGTTTTTAAGGGTCAAAACTCATCAAGAAAATATTGGTGCCATCTCACAATATTCCCCTGATTTTTATCTTTCTAACGGTTCAAACGGGGAGTCAAACAGAGCTATGGTGCAAAAGTTATGGCTCCCAAAAGTTTTACCACCAATTAGGGTAGAACCGTCATGCGAATTATCACCTAAAATGTTTCTCAGATCAATAGGGTATGGGACTACTTGAAGAGTTTCAACCCTTCAACATTCATGTAATACGAATAGATGAGAACAAACATGTAGATAGGTTATCTACCATTAGGGCAAAATTTAATATCCCAGTTGATGTAAGAAGTGAAAAGGTATAATCACACATTAGGGTGGTTGTAAGGCCTTCTGTCCTAGATAATAATGACAATTGGAAAGTGTTTGAATATGATAATCCAATTATTATATTCTTACAAGAAGAGGCTAAGTTTTCATCAAGAAATTAGTTAAAGTAACTATAACAATATGGTGATCAGATTATGCAACTAAAAACAAATAATATGCCTAAGGGATTGGTCACACTTGAGAACATATTCAGTGGTGATGATGATCTGAGGAAGGAAAATTCAACCTTTTCAACAAATGAAGAATGTTATGCCAATGTGGAAGTTTCACTTTGTAAGAACCTAAATTTGGGTAAGGTATGTACTTATTTAGAGAAGGAATATTTCATTGAGTTAAGTGCAAGATTTGTTGATGTATTTTCATGGAAATATAGTCATCTCAAGGGATTTGACCCAAGTCTATCTCAACACACCATTGGTCTAGAAGATGAGACTAGGCTAGTAAGGTAAAGACAAAGGCTTGTTAATCCTAAGCTTGAAATTTTGATGAGATCTGAGCCTTGCAAGCTCATTGAGTTAGCCATTATATTTACAATCAATCACTCAACTTGGGTGGTAAACTTTGTCCCAGTATGGAAAAAGAATGGTGAAATAAGATTGTGTGTTGACTTCTGTGACCTGAATAAGGATTTATTTAAAGACCAACATCTAATTCCATCAATGGAACATATTTTATAATTAGTTTCAAGTTCATAAAGGTTCTCCCTATTGGATGGCTATAGTGGCTATAACTAGATTATGGTTAAGGAAGAAGACAAATTCAAGACAGTGTTCACCACAAAGTGGGGGATATTTGCATATAGAAATATGCCCTTTGGTTTATCCAATACTAGGGTAAATTTTTAGAGAGCCATGGACATGGTATTCTAGGGCCTTATTAACAAGTCTATTCTAGTTTATTTGGATGATATAACATTATTTTAAAAGAATTCAAGTGAGTAAATGGTTCACCTTGAGTAAGTGTTTGAAAGGTGTAGGCAATTTGGGGTATCCTTGAACCCTAAAAAGTGTGTCTTCTTAATTCATGAAGGTAATATTCTTGGACATATAGTTTCAAAGAATGTTTTAAACATAGATCCTGAAAGAATAACTTCAATTCTTGAACTTTCCTTTCCCAAGCACAAAAAAGCTTTGCAAATTTTCTTAGGAGAGATCAATTTTATCAAAAGATACATATCAGATTTTGCCACTTTAACTAAGCCACTTAAAACCATGATAAATAAAAATTAGAGATTCAGTTCATCCAAGGAAAGAGTAAGGAGTTTTGGGGAGATTTATAAATCCATGGTTAGGACTCCTATGCTTATGAACCCATATTTATCAAAGGACTTCATTCTGTACACTTATGCTAACATTGACACCATTTCAAGAATTGTTATGCAGTAGAAATAGGAGGCCTTAGAGCATCTAATATCCTTATTTAGTCAAGGCTTAGAATAATATGAAATAAGGTACTCTTTTATTAGAAATAATGTACTTTCTATTATTAGGTCTCTCAATAAGTTCAAACACTTATCTAATAATAAGATACATCTAATGGTTGCCCATCCAAGTATCAAATAAATTTTCTTGGTCAAGGACATAAATGAGAAAAGAGATGGTTGGATAACAAAGTTAATGGAGTATGATGTGGAGATCAAGGTCATAAATTTTGTTAGAAGTAAAGTACTTTATGAACATATAGCCCAAGACTTACAAGAAGCCAATGAGGTGGCTATGGTGTCAACTGATGAATAAGTTGAACCTAATCATACCTCACCTTATAGATAGTATCATGATTTGGTAAAGTATATTCAAGATGGTATCTATCCCTCTCATTTAAATCCTTATAAAAAAGATATTTTAGATTGTAATCTATTACATTTATTCTTTTTGATGGTGTTTTATTCAAGAAATATATCAATGACATGTTGTTAAGATGTATAAAACAACATCAAAAGGAAAGGCTACTTGAAGAGTTCCATTATAGACATGGTGGAGGAAATTACTTAGTAAGGAATACATTCCACAAGATCATGAAAGGTGGGTATTATTAGCCATGCTTATTTGGTGATTGTCATGGATGGGTTAGGAAATGCAGATAATGTGCTATGTTTGTAGGGAAGGTGAAGCTTACAGCTTTACATATCCAACTAATTTTAGTGGATCATCCATTTCTATAATGGGTATTGGAATTTATTAGTCTCATTAACCCCCCTTATAGATCTGGCCATAAATGGATACTAACTACTACAGATTACTTCACTAGATAGACACAAATAATAACATTAAAGGAGGCAAATGAGACCAATGTTCTAGATTTCTATAAAGGTCTACTTACTAGGTTTGGAGTCCCTTAAATTATTAATTATTATAATTCTCTAGCCTTTGTGGGGTCTATAATTAGCCAATAGGTAGTTTAACATGGGTTTTATCTTAGCACTTCATCAAATTACTATCCCCAATGAAATGGTCTTGCTGAGTGCACCAACAAGAACCTGTTGAAGATCATAAAAAGAATTATTGAAGATAATCAGAGGTCATAGCATCTCAAATTGAATTCATCTCGATGGGATGATAGGATCACCTACAAAATGTCAATAACCAACTCTCTTTATAAGTTGGTATATGGTAAGGAAGAAAAAATGCCTATTTCTCTTGAATTAATTGCCCTAGAAATGATGCATTAACTTGAGTTGTTAGAGAATGAACCCATGGAGATTAGATATGTTGAGCTTATGGAGTTGGAAGAGATAAGACATTAGTCTATTTTAGCTATTAAAATCCATCAAGAAAAGGTAAAGAGAACCCTTGACAAAGAAGCTTCTTCAAAAAGTTTTAAATAAGGAGATTTAGTCCTCAAGTGGGATGAGGATAGAGATAAACCAAGAAGGCATACAAAGTTTAACTCTCTTTGGAGTGGTCCATACAATATCTCAAGCTATAAATTTCATAATTCCTTCCAACTTTAAAAGATGGATGGTGAGGAGATTCCTATCCCCATCAATGCGATACATCTAAAACATTTCTATTAAATAATCTAAGTCCCCTATACATAGTTTATTTTGGATTTCTTCCAAGTGTTGTCCCAACACATTGGTTTATTTGTTCTTACTTTGTTTAGTTTATTTCCCTTCTTTTATGTTTCCTTCCCCATTTGGAATAATTCATTGTCTTTACAAGTCAAAGGGGTTGTTTATAGCCACTAATCAAACTTTTCATTACTTTATGAGTCCAAAATTCATGCAAATGGTCTAGTTCTCAAGCATAGCAGGCATGCTTCCCAGCTAAGTCACCATAATGTTATCAATTTTTCTCCCACAGATCAAATTATCACCCTGTCATTTGAAACTTAGCATATCTGGTCTTAAAAGTTCTTTAAGATGATGTCTTTTATGCCCTAATTATTCTATATAAGTTTGGTGTCTTGGTGAAATTGCTATCTGCAGATATAATCCTTAAAAGATGATTAAAAAATGACTTGAGTAAGCCTAGAAGAGCTAGACCATCATCAAGATATCATGTAGAAATGTAATGGCTAGCTAATTTGTGCATTTTATAAATACACTTAGAAATCCTTTTAGGTCAAAATAAATGCATGGACATGAAGTTATTTCTATCTTAAACATTCTCTACAAAATTTGTATCGTGATGAACTTATTATCTCAAGATATAAAGCTTCAAAGTTAATACTGTAGAATGAAATAGGTGCATAGATGTCAAGTTCAATCATCATAAAATAGACATTGGAATTCAAATGATCAAGATAGATGGTTGTCATCATTCATACCAAATATCCAATGGTGATTGGTGATCTACAAGATGTTAGTGGGTCCCAAGATCTAATGGCACATGTTCAATCATACCATTGTGATTAACTACGAGCATCAATTCAAAAGGTCAGCATAAGCGAGAAGCTAACAAGTGGAAAGATATTGGGTGTCTTAATAGGGATCCAATAATGAGTGTCAATTGATAGATGCCAGTGGGTCCAGGTCGATCAATGGTGTAAGTTCGTTCATACATAAAGATGTAATGGTGAGTGATGAGTCAACAAGTCAGTATATCTCAAAGACAAATAAGAAGCTACCAAGTGTCTCAACTACATTAAATTAGTAGAAGATCTATGGATCATGTTCATTTGTATAAATAAAGATCAACAGTGTGCATATAATCTAAAAAATAAGATCCAATGGTGTGTAAACAAGATGATCAATGGTAAAGATTAAAATTTTATGATTAAGTGGATCAAAAATTAATGACATGTGATCATCGAGTAGATCAAGATCGATAGTCAAGATTAAAGGTCAAAATCTAGGTTGAACGAGAGTAGATATCTTAGCTAACTACATGATTATGACCCTTTTCTCTATTCTTTTATGCTAAAAACAACCAGTGAGGAGCAATTGATGTTGGAACAATATCAAAATGGATTGGTTAAGCTATTATAACTACATCAATTCTAGAAGGAGATTACAAAAGATTAACCCAAATATTTTAATGACTTTGATGCCAAAATTCTACTTGAAAATGACTTGATTCCATTTTTATAATTGTAAGGAGCATCATGCAGGATAGAAATGGATTGGTATAGTTGTCATGGTCATTTTACATAATTAGTCTTAGCATGATGATCCTTTCTAATGAAATCAATGTCAAATGATCAAAAATATTGATAATAATGACCCCTTCTCCATTATTATATACATTGGTCCCCATCTCTTTCATCCCTTCTACTATATATATATATATATATATATAAGCTTCTAAGACTTGAAATGGATCCCCTTTTGTTGTCATGACTACACTCTGCCAAGATTTACACTGTAACACCTATTTGATGCAATAAAGATTGAATTCCTTCATTTTTCAAGCTAAGTTAAAGTGTGTCTCATGAAGTCATTGATGTGGTCAAGTGAATATCTGCTTTCCTTACCTCTATCTAAGTTTTCTCACCTTTATATAGTGTTTTGGTAGTTATCATAGGTCACTTTAAGTGAATATATAATCTATTAGTCAGTGTGGAAGTAGATATTTTCCCTCTCATGCTAGGTTGATAGATAATCCATGCCTTTGTATGAAATAATTATGTAAAACTAATCAAAGAGTGAATGAAGTGATCTTCTATAGTCTTGAATGTGTCTTATAGTGTGTCTTTTTAAATTAGAAAGATCAAAACATTTGGTGCATCACCTCATTTTTTACATGCCTTTATTAATCATTGTCAATCTCTCTCCCTTTTCTAAACAAGAGTTAGTATTAAGTCTAGTTTAAGTGATACATCCAAAAAGAAGTCAACCTTCTCAAAAGTTCTAACCCAAGATTAGGTGACCCACAACCTAGGGTCAATCCCATGTTGGATTAGGTTTGAGCAAGAGGACTTGAAAAATCACCTTTGCTCAGCTCAAATATAATCTAGACCACCAATAGTTATGGTAAGCCTAGTGAGACCCATCCTCCTTGGGATAGTTGGAATTTGGACCTAAGGAGAAGCACCTATAGTATAAAAATACATCCATGATGAAGCACTTGAAATTTGGGTCACCTTTTCTTTATTCACAATGTTGTTGAAGATGATGATGGATGTTTTTTTTTTGCTAAAGGTGCTTCTCATTAGCTCCAAATTTAAACTATCCCAAGGAGGATGGGTCCTATTGGGCATTCCAAAACTATTGGTTGTCTAGATTACACCCTAGCTAAGTAAAGGGGATTGTTTGAGTCCTCTTGTTCAAACCTATTCCAATATGGTACTGACCCTAGGTTGTGGGTCACCTAATCTTGGGTCAAACCTCCAGAGAAGGCTAGCTTCCTATTGGATGTATCACCTAAGCTATCTCTAATACTAAATATTGATTGGAAAAGGGATAGAGATTGACAATGATCATAAAAACATGCAAAAAATGAGGTGATATACCAAATGTTTTGATCCTTCTAATTGCACAAGACACACTATAAGACATGTTCAATATTGTAGAAGATCACTTCATTCACTCTTTTATTAGTTTCACATAAGTATTTCAAACAAAATCTTGGATTAGCTATCAACCTAGCATGGGAGGGAGATTATCCACTTCTTCACTGACCAACAGACTATGTATACACTTAGAGTGACCTGTGAGAACCACCAAAACACTATATACAAATGAGAAAAATTAGTCAGAGGTAAGGAAAGTAGATATTTACTTGACCACATCAATGACTTCATGAGACACATTTTAAATCAACTTTAAAAATGAAAGAATTCAATATTTATTACATAAAATAGGTGTTACAGTGTAAATCTTGGTAGAGTATAGTCATACCAAAAAGAAGGGATACATTTTAAGGCTTAGAAGTTTTTATATACAGTAGAAGGGATGAGAGAGATGGGGACCAATGCTTAAAATGGTGGAGAAGGGGTCATTATGATCAAGTTTTTTGATCATCTGGTGTTGATTCCATAAGAAAGGATCATCATGCTAAGACTACTTCTAGAAAATGGCCATGACAACTGTATCCATATTTTTCAATCTATTTCTAGCTTGCATGATGCTCCTTAATATTATAATGGAAAAATCAAGTCATTTTCAAGTAGAATTTTGGCATTAAATCCATTACAATAGCTGGGTAGATCTTTTTCAATCTCCTTCTAGAATTAATGTAGTTACAATAGCTTAACCAATCCATTTTGATCTTATTCTAATGTCAATTGTTCCTCACTGGTTCATTTTTGGCATGTAAGAATAGAGGAAAAGGTCATAATCATATATTTGGCTGAGATATTTGCTCTGGTTCCACCTAAATTTCAACCTTTAATCTTAACCATTGATCTTGATCTAATCAGTGATTGCATATCATTGATATTTGATCTACTTAATCATCAACTTTTAATCTTGACCATTGATCAGTTTGGTTGCATACCATTAGATCTACATTGTAAGCTTATATATGCATCATTGATCTCTATCTATATGAATTAACATGATTATAGATCTTTTGCCAGTTTAACATGGTTGAGATACTTGAAAACTTCTTATTTGTCTTTGAGATACACTGGCATGTTGACTCATTGCTCACCATTAGATCTCTATGTATGAATGAATAGAAACCATTGATTTACCTAGACCCATCAACATCTATAAGTTGATGCTTGACATTGGATCCCTATTAAGACACCCAAGATCTTGCCATTTTTTAACTTCTCACTTATGTTGACCTTTTGACTTGATGCTCACCATTGATCTTGATGGTATGATTGAATGCATGCTATTATATATTGGGACCCACTAACATCTATTAGATCACTGCTCACTATTAGATATTTGATATGAATTAATGTTGACCATTTAACTTGATAATTTAAATTCCAATATATATTTTATGAGGCTTGAACTTAACATCTACGTGCCTATTTCATTTTTCATTATTAACTTTAAAATTTTATATCTTGAGATAACAAACTCATCAAGATATAAATTTTATAGAGAATGTTCAAGGTAGGAATAACTTCATATCCATGCATTTATTTTGACCTAAGAGGATTTCTAAGAATTTTTATAAAATGAACAAATGAATTGACCAGTCTATTTTTATGTGACTTCTTGATGATGGTCTAGCTCTTCTAGGCTTGCTCAAGTCATTTTTTGATCATCTTTGAAGGCTTATATCTGTAGATAATAATTAGAACCAACACACCAAAATTTTAGGGAATCATTAGGGCACAAAATACATCATCTTAAGGAACTCTTAAGACTAGATATGCTAAGTTTCAAATGATAGGGTGATAATTTGATTCATGGGGGAAAAATTGACAATAGTCACTAACAAAACACTCAAGCTAGACTCAAGTAAAGGTGAGGTGTGTTATACACACCTAAATACACATTCCTTTTCCTTTGAACTAGTAATTTCATTACTAGATTAAGGGTTGGGGGAAATGTGGACACTATTTTTGAATTATATAGCACCTCAATCCTGTGCACTTGGAAAATACATATCATGGATGTATCTTCAGCTTCTAGACCTTTTCCACTACCAAAAAGCTTACATATACTATCTATTTATGCCTCATTACTTTTTATTAGTCTGACCAATGTTATTTTGATGATTCAGAATTGATATCTTGCCCAAAATGCTATAAAAATTCTTACCTTCCATTTTTATAAGTTCTAGACCTGCACCTATTTTCTAACTACCTAAACACTAGTGTCCCAGTCAAAATCATAGTCAACACAAGTGTGTTATCACAATACAATTGTCTAGTGCCCTAAATTTATCCAATTTTCATATTAAACTTATCTTAAAGGTTATCCGAAGTGCTTTGATGCAAGATATTATCCAAAAAGATTGGTATAAATACAAGATCACTCCTCATTCATTCCTCACTTAGAAAATACCTAGATAGACTAAGGCAACTTACTAAAAGCATTATATCAATCACTCAAGTTAGAAAAACTTCCCTATTTTCTCCTATTTCCATATTAGACATAGGGAAAACACATCTACAAGTCTAAACTATTTAAGGAATGACCCAAGAGCTATATTTTCTAAGTTACAATTTAGGTCATTATTGTTCTTGCTTATCAAACATTACATGATTCACACACAAGCTGGCATGTAGAGGACAACTACATAAGTATAAGTTCCTCTTTAGAGTATTGTTTATATAGGTAGTGATCATTAGGAGATGCATATTTTGGGTAAATTGACACCATGTGACCACTAACCCATTTTTACCACAACTAATATGATGATGAAGAACTAGGATTTTGCTATTTGAAAAGGAGTAACAAGTAATGACCTAGATCTAAATACACTAGAGTGAAGGTGACATAAAATCCAAAAGCATTTAGGTGGTCACATCCTATTTTAGTAGGTATTTTATATTAGATACTTGCATCTAAGTTAGACAATAATGTCAACATAATTATCTTAGGTCAACATAAGTATCCGTAGTTACAAAAGTACAATTTTTAAAATTAGGTGACTATTTTGGAGTCTAGATCCAGTCTACTTTCTACTTGTTCCAAATCCAAACCTGTATTAATAATTAACATTAGAACTAGGTAAGTATATTTATTTCATTATTATTTCAATATATAGCATAATTATGCTTTCTATCTTTAACATCTCAACATAATAAATATAACATATGTTTTATTGAAGTTTTTCCCTAGGCTATCTCTACCCCTTTAACCCTGGATTCTCCTTTACATAGATTTTAGGGTTAACCATCATGTTACCCATATATGTTACATGATACATACACCAATTATATAATTATCTTATGCTTTTGAGGTGAGGTAACCACTAGATTCCCTTAACTCAAAAGAGAGGGGCATATCAGTGGGGGCATGTCATAAAGGCATGGCTTCCACACTTTCATAGTTTCAAATTATAGTGGGGGCATGTCAAAAATGCATGACCTCCACACTTATTCAATACTCAACATCTTCAAATTATAATGGGGGCATGTTATGTAAACATGCTATATAATTTCACACCTATTCAATACTCAACATTTCCAAATTATAATGGGGGAATGTTGTGTAAACATGTTCTACACATTCACACTTGTTCAGTACTCAACATCTCCAAATTATAGTGGGGGAATGTTATGTAAAAGTGTTCTCCACATTTATACTAGTTTTTAGATTCTCCAAATTATAGTGGGGGAATGCTATGTGAACATGTTATCCATATGTAAACTAGTTCTTAGATTGTAAAAATTACAATGGGGGCATGTTATGGAAACATGTTCACACTGGCACCAATTTTAGATTCACCAAATTTCATAGTATATGATTCAAATACACATTTATGGAAATATTTTATACATTGTTATTGTTACTATACCCAGATTCCATCTTAAGACATATATGAGGTGCATATGCCATGTAAAGGGAACCTAAAAATATAAAATCAAATATACTATAGATTTTTAATACTATTATGGACTATTATTATAATTAGGTTGGAATTTTATGAATTGTTATTAAGCCAATATACTCTAGTAATTGGTTCAGTTTTGGAAGGTTGAGTAGATTAAATCACTTAATATTACCAAAATTATAAGTTAGACTTGATTAAATCAACTAAATTTACCAAACTTGTAGGTTAGATATTATTAAAAAATCCATCCTCACTAAATATATATTGTGAGTTGATTAAATCAATCACACTCACTATATCATGCATATATTTGAGTTGCATGATTGAGATGAAATAAGATTAATGGACATGTTATAACTCACCTTTACATCAAGGTTGGTGGAATGTGTCCTCCAATATATCTCTCTCTATATATACACTTATAGGTTCATATTTTTCCTAATCTCATATTCAATAATTCATAATGAGGCATCCTTTCAAATCAATTTGTCAAAAGGTAATATGGTTGAATAAACATAGAAGTGTACTCCTAATCTTGCTCTTTCTACTTTTAAGCATTTCAAATTATTTAAATTTCAGATTTCATACACTGATTATATATTGTAACATCATCTTGGCTATGAGTTAGTCACTAGAAAAGCACTCAAGTTTGGTTCACACATAAAAGGTGTGTTATACACACCCATGTATGCTTTTATTTATTGTAAACTAGAAATTTCACTGATAGATTAAAGGGGTGAATTATAGATATTCAAATCTTATTTATGTAGTACTCTAGTCTTGTACAATTTAGAAAATACCTATCATGGCTGCACCTCTTAGTTATAGACCTACCTATTTACAAAAGGTTGGCATTCACTATCTTCTTTTGCCTAAATTGATTATCTCTTAGTTAGATAATTACTATTCTAATGACTATGCCTTTTATACTATGCAAAATATCTAAACCTAATCATTATCCTCCACTCTTAGTTTTGGACTTATACCTATTTTATAGCTTCCTAGATTCTTGTGTCTTAGACAGACACTTATGTTAATGCAAGTGTCCACCTTTCCTACATAGTGTCAAGTGAAAAAAAGTCATCTAATTTGAAAATGAAGTGTATCCTAAAATTTGGCCTAAGTGTTTTAATGCATGATATTTATAAAAAATATTGGTATATATACAAGATCAACCCTCATTTATTCTTCACCTAGCAACTATCATAAACTCACAAGGCAACTTACCAAGAAACACTCGATCAAGAATTCAATTGAGAAAACCTACCCTATTCATACCTATTTCTATATTAGTCATAGGATTAGTATTCCCATAATTATGAAGCATTCAAAGAGTAGTTTATGAACCATATTTTCTAAGTTAGAAGCTAGGTCACTGCATATCATTGCTTAGCACATCCTTATGCACACATAAGCCAACACATAGGGGAAAACTACATAAAATTGAGGCCATATTCAAAGTATTGGCTATGTAAACAACACCCATTGATAAAGGGGTCCTTGGGGAAGATCTAAACCATGATCCCACTAACCCATTTGTATCATAATCACTCCAAGGGTGAGGAAGATAGGGTTTGATCATTTGATAAAAAGTGATAGATTATGCATGTAATTTGTATACATCAAAAGAAAAGAAATAAATAACATTGAAGGATCTAGTTGGTTACATCTAGATCTAATCGATATTCTATATATAACACCTGTATTGAAGTCATACACCTACATCAACATAACTATCCAGATCCGAGGCAAACATTTGAGGCCATAAAGAGAATATTCATAAAATTTGATGAATGTTAAAAGATCATATTTTAGTCCACTTCTAGCCTATTATAGATTGGACTTTCATGAGCATGATAAACCAACTATGTATCATTGTTCCCTATTCTTTACAATATCAATTAATAATTGTACTTTACTATTTTTAGCAATCTCAATTGTATAACTTTAGAATATTATTTATCTAAGTTTATGTTAATTGGCAAGCTTATTAGGTTAGTTCACCATCCTTGTGTGAAAGTTAATATAATACCCCTTCTTAACCCTATATATCCCCTTATCTAAATTTAGGGTTAAAACAATAGTAAAAAGTTTTTGATTTTTTATTATGCCAATGATACTCTTATGCTTGTACTTTTGAATTTATTCACATAATGTAGTATAATTATCTGGATCATGTCATGTAATTCAATGATAAAAACAAAAGAATTTTACTTCATTATTTAGAAGATATTTTGTTTCTTGATTCTAGTTTTGGGTAATTTAATAATATGATTTTATAATAACATCAACAAAAGGATTGACCATATCCTAGTGTGGCAAAATTTTGATTGATTATGTAACATAGTCATATGATAGCATCAAATAATTGGTTTATTTTTGGAAATATTCCACATAAGGAATCAGAATGCACTTATTTTTAACATTATAATCTTCTAGAGATTCTCTTTTTTTGTTTGTCATATAAAATGTCACTTGAGTGCAATGAGTGTCACTTGAGAGCACCCTATCCCTAACTTATCCCTAGACCTATCTTAGGGACTTTTCTATCCTTATCCAGCTTTCATGTGAATCTAAACCATTGATATTTATACATAAAGGAGTCCTAATCCATCTCTTAGGTATCTAGGCCCCTATTGCACCAAATTCTAGCACCTGGACATTATCATAACCCTTTGGACACTAGTGTATTGTGTTAATGACCTAAGGATCACACTACTATCCCTTATCTCTTTTCTCTTCCAATGAACATATTTACATTTATCAAGACATATTAGGGTCATTATAGACCTATTTCACATCTTAACAAGCACCAAATCAATATATACACCACTTTTATCCCTTTACCCATTAGATGGAAATTAGATGCAAATACACACAAACATGATTAGAAATAAGTTGTGAAAACTAAGGTCATTCCCTATTTTACCCTAGTTATGTATATAGACATATAAAGTAATCCTAATCTAAGATTACTCAAATTTCTAGTCTCAAGTCACACTCAAGCTGATACTCATATTCACATTCACTTGCACTTACACTTGCACCAACACTTATATTGGGAGAACTAAATTAGAATTGATACCCTTTCGAGGTATTGGTATGTAGGCAAATCTCAACACAATGGGGTGTTGAGGTCATGTCTATCCTATCCATATAACATCACACTTTTTCTACATGTGCTCCTCAAATACCCTAATAACATAAAGGTTTGGGGTTTTGCTTCCAAATTAGTCAAAAATAGGTCATAGATTGAAAATCAAGGTTCATTCACACATGCATAGGTATATTAGACTTAGGGGAAGGCATATCTAGACATTCATAATATTCTCTACAAAAGGACACTACCACACCCCTGAGGACACTAACATAATGTGCTATTATCCAGAAGACTACACTATTATCTAGTAAGATTTTTGAGACCTATTTCTAATTTATGATACTCTATATAGCTCTTGTACCATGTTTCATCCTATCATTCACCCATCTTAGTTAGTTTCCAACTCAGTACGTTTTTATGTAGTTTATTTCTATTTTAGAATAATAAGATTAGGTTAATTATTGTACAAGGTAGCAGTTGTACTTACTCCATATTTCTTCCCTAATTTAATGTTTTAACACTTTAACAACCTAGGGTTTTACATGTTATTAATTACTTAAAAGTTAAATCATTTGGTGAACTTGACTTAATTAAAATACTTTACAAATCCTAAAATTATATTCTCTTAAGGTTTGTATCCTTATGTTTTCTATGGTTAGACATTAATTCCAAAATATCAGATTTGATTTATTAATTTATTTTTATAATATTTCATAGATTAAATTTCTAAAAAGGTTTAAAAAACACAACATTTTGTTTTCCTACTTTCAAACCTATAATGGAAGAATTCGATAACTTATTTGATGAGACTAATAAGAGACAGTTATAAAATTTTATATCCAAGATTCATATATGCAAGATGACTTTATCCATATTTTCCACAAAGAGCATCACAAGTCCACTGCTGGTTAATCTTCTAACCCCACATATGATAATATAATTACACCTACTATGGGGGCAACATAGATTTTATAATAACCAATTATAACCTAATAACCTTCACTAGTGGCAACACCTCCTATGTATAAAATGCATGCCTCCTCTCTAAATGTATAATCCCTCATGTATGAGATCTATTCTCTATAGGCCAAGGTGTTACATATTGAGTACGGTACCACTAGGCCATCTCATGACTTGGATTCTCATGTTCTTATACATACACCATTGCCACAACATATAGTGCTAACTCTTTTGCCATCTAGATCTATGACACCCAAGCTTAATTTGTATGATGATAAAGGTGACCTAGAGCATCATCTACATGATTTTCACATAGCATGTTTGGACTATGTGTCCAATGATTGGCTCCTCGCTAAGTTGTTCCCTCACAATTTAAAAAATTATATATTACAATGGTTTTATTATCTTCCTAATTAGTCCATCAACATTTAATGCATTGGAAGATATGTTTTTGGCATGATTTTTGATCAACATTAATGATAAGGTTTCCTAGGCTCAATTTTCTTAACTAAAACAAAAATATAATGAGATAATAGTTGAATATGTCTTATGATATAAAATTATATTAAAAAATATTAATATCCCCATGAAAGATAGATAACACCAATAAATATTCAAGAAAAGTTTATTTTAGACATTAAATGAAACTATCCTATTCAATAAGTTTCCACCATTCACATATTTGTGCCATATAGTGAAAGAGTGGGAAGTCAAGCTTCTCTCCATGGGAATGTTAAAGTACACAACTGGATCAAATTAAACTAATAATAGTTATGATAAGTCCTTATAAAGGTGAGGCCAAATGGAAATAATAATGATCAAAAGACAAAAATTAATGTAGCCTCAAATCTAGCTCCTCACATGGTTTTATCAGCTCCTCCAAGGAGACTTTTTACAAATCTTCTTGTATCACTAACACGTGTTCTCCAACAACTCATGGAATGTAACATCATATCTCTCCCTCTAATTAAATAGGTTAATACAACTAGGCCTCTTCTAAAGAACTATGATTCTAATGCATTTTATTACTATCACAGGGCTTCAAGCCATAATATAAATAAATGCATCAATTTATGACATAACATACAATATTTGATAGATGATAATATCATTGATGTTAACACTCCTATAGAGGCACCTAAACCACAACAAAAAAAAAGCATTGAAAATGTTTTAGATCTATTTTTAAATCATACAAATAATAAGACAATAGGCACTTCATGTGGCCATTATACATATCAAGCATACCCACCACTAGCATATTATCATACTCATATAGTGGATACACACCTTCTAAATAATATCATTGATGTGTATTATACTACAATGCCAACTACACCTCTCATCACTTTCTTAGACTAGAAGATCATCAATGATGAATTAGATTTATATGCACTCTTTATAAGAGTTCACATGATCATCATCCTATTTAGAGTGTCATGGTTGATAATGAGTCGGGAGTTAACATGTGTAATATCACATTTATACAATATTGGAGTTATTCTAAGTAGGATATTTCTCAAACAAATATAATTATTCATGGTTTTAGTGTCCATGTTTAGAGCTACATCAGGGAGACTATAATTCCATTATAGGTTGGGCCCACACATATGGCCATTATAATCATAATCACACTTAGTTTTGACAAATTTGATATGTTATTAGGTAGGCCTTAGTACACCAACTTTGATACATTCCATCCAAAATACATAGATGTCTCAAATATATACATGTTAATTAGGTGGTTATAGTTGAGGGCCTTTCATATGAGTATCATTTACCTATTCCATAATCAGTTATACAATAATCACTAGTTATAGCTCTAAACACAGAGTTTGTTAACACACCTTAGATATCAATTGATTCACTAGTTCATGTGAGGTATACTCCTACAACATTACCATATATGTATACTCTACCATGGATACCTTTATTAGAGAGACCCCTAAGTTAGAGACATGATGTGAAATATAGAGAGCCTCCCTCTACCCCATTACCACATGGATCAATGTTACAACATAGAGAATCTACTCTAGTTAAAACTTCTTCTACTAGATGCGTTTTCACGTGCTCCATATTTCATGGGCCTATTCAATTAGCTCCATAGAATTATATCCCCACTTCATAGATATTTTTAGCTACAAATCACTTAGTACATTCAATTCTTTGATCTAAGATACCTCATCGCACATCACCCATAATCACTCTTCTTCTCTTTGATATAGGAAACATTGATTACAAGTCTCTTGTAAGACTCATCAGTTATTAGTATCTCTCCTCTTTTACATAGATTATATTCAAAAAATATAAAAATAATATAACATACTCAAAAAATATAAAAACATTTAAATATTTATAGTGACCTAGGGACCATGCTACTATCCCTTACCTCTTTTCTCCTCCAACAGGGATATTTCCATTTTTTAAGACACTTTAGGGTCAACCTAGACCTATTCCACATCTCAATAAGCACCAGATCAGTATGTATACACCAATTTTATCCCTTTACCCACTAAATGAAAATTAGATGCAAATATACACAAACAAGATTAGAAAATAACTATGAAAACCAAGTTCATTGGTCCCTATTATATCATAATTCTACATATAACCATCTACAATAATCCTAAGCTCATACTACTCAACTTTCTAGTCTCAAATCCCACTAAAAAACACTCAAACTAACACTCATACTAGCATCTAGTTATAATTTCATCAACACTTAGATTTTAAGAACTACAACGGGATTGATCCCCTCTTAAGGTTTTGGTATGTAAGAACATCTCAACATAGAAAGGTGTTGAGATCATGTCTAGCCTAACTAACTAACATCACACTTTTTGTACTTGTGATCCTTAAATACCCTAACAATATGGAGGTCTAGGGTTTCACTTCTAAATCAATCAAAAATAGGTCATAGATAGTGAATCAGGGTTCATCCACATAGACATAGGCATATTAGACTCAAGTGAAGGCATATCCATAAGTTCATAATATTTTTTGTAAAATGATACTGACACACCCCTAAAGACACTAGCATAGTGTGTTGCTATCCAAATGACCATGCTATAATCTAGAAATATTTATGAGACATATTCCTAGTTTATGACACTCTATATAACTCTTATACCAAGTTTTATGCTATCATTCACCCATCTCAGTTATTTTATGTCTAAATACATCTTTGTGTAGTTAATTTTTATTTCAAGAATAATCAGATTAGGTCAATTATTATATAAGTTAGTGGATATATTTATTGCATATTTATTTCATGATTTATTGTTATAACCCTTTAACAACCTAAGGTTTTACACACCATAAATCCCTTAAAAGTTAAATTAGTTATACACATATTTAACAAAACTTTTGGTTTTGAAACAAATGGCATTTAATCTTTTGCTGTTGTTGACTAGATCATATGCATACTTGTGAACTTCTAGATATAGGATATCAAAATAAGTATAATTATTATGTAATGTTATTTATGTAAGTGGAAAAATAACACCTTTACTAAATATTAATTTTAGTTCCAAATATTAAGGTTTAAATGTTAAAGTGTGTGATGCATTCTTAAATTAGATAACATAATCCTGATGAAACTCATCATTATGTTTCTTTAAAGTTTGAAAATGTTCTAATGTTAATTTTGGAACACTATGTTTATTAAAATCTTAAAGGAAAATGTCCTTAAATTTATTTAAAGTGGATAGTGAACCATTGGTAAGACCATGGAACCAATTCCAAGCTTATTGTGTTAGGCTTATATAGAAAGTTTTGAACAATAAGCATTCATCCTTATCTCAATGACCAAAATAATATACATATTGAAATACATGGTTAGAAGGATCTTCATGACCAAAGATTAAAGGTAACATGGGTAAGATGAATTCTTGCAGATAAAGATATTCAAATACACTTTTTGTAAGAGGTTGATCTTTAACAAAATTATTATTAATATTATCATTGCATGATAACATTTTTAGATTGAGAATTGTAAATTTCCATTAGATATATCCTATGGTATTCATCATAAACATGAGTTTACCAATAAGAACTGTTAAGGTTTTAAAACATGTATCAAAGGGTTTTAATTTATTCTCTTTTGAATTTAAGGCATGAGAAATGTATATTTATTGCCAGATTTCTAAAATAAAGGGACTTTGCTTAGTTATAACTCTTTGGATGAAGAAATGTTCACATAATTGGATTTTTGCAAGGAAGCCATGATACCTTTACAAACTCAGAAACATTTGGTATGATTGAATAAAGGAATATTAGGCTCAATCATAGTTAAATATGTTATGTTTTGTGGAGAAGGAACACGTTCAATATCTCCATGATTAGATGACCTATGTCATTGGTTACTAATAACATGGGTTGTGGTATCCAATATAATCCATGATTGAATAGAGGTAGAAGGATGATGAATATTAATAACCTTAAGGGTAGGTGGGGCAATAAAAGTTATTAAACATGCCTATTGTTTTTCACTTAGTTTGGGGAAAGTTTCTAGTTTGATATTGCAATAATGATAATTTAACATTTTGGATTATTTTTGCTCAATATTAATGGCATGGAAAATATATGACTCCTATTGCTCATAGGTTATGATTTATTTGAAAAATATGTTCATGAAATGGGATTGCATTTTAGCTTTGGTATGCACATAATGTTGAGCCATGTTGTAATAAAATATGAAATAAAAATAAATATACAAAATGTTATTTTAAAAAAGTGAGAATCTTAATGAAAGTTATGGTTGCACAAAGAAGACTCAAAAGTTAGGTTCACTAAATGTTTAACCCATTTTGGAAATAAGTATTAAAGAAGATATCATACTAATAACACAAAGAGTAAGTACTCTAAAAATCAAGCCAATTAAATTATTCAAATTCATAATATACTACTATAGTGTAGAATTATGCAATTTTTTTAAATATTGAAAGTACAATGCAAAATAATAATGCACGTAGACACTTAATTTTAATCACTTTCATGTCTAAACTATAATCAAGAGTGACTTTATATAATCACACATAAATTTAACCAAAAATCACCAATTGATTCAATTACCTACACAACTACCATTTTAACCGAAAATCACAATGACACATCCCTAATTGGGGAAATGGATCATATCACAATATTTATTTGATCAAATACATCCAAATTCAAAACAACCCTTTGTAAACATTATTATAGGATAATTAAATGAATATTTGATTGACAAAAGAACATTGTAAGTGCAACATTCTTATAATTACCAATTAATCACCTTGATTAATTATCCTAATCACTCCTCTAATGGAAAATTCCATGAGCTTAGAATTATCTATTTTCCTAAAATCAAAAGTGCTTCATTACCTAACATTGGTGGTGTCACTTAAAGAAGTTAATGGGAAAGGGAAGGAGTGCAAGCAAGTTCTTACACCCCTACCACACACTCTTCCTCTTACACCTATCTTACACATTCTAAAAGGACCAATGACTACATTTCCCTTCCAAATATCTTCCAGACTCTAAAAAGGTCTTAAATGGAATGTCTTACATACTCCATGTATGTAATCATGAATTGGAGGGTTCATCATCCACTATTGATCTTGATCTCAGATCAATGGTTAAAAATCATACCAAAATCCTATAAATTGAAGCCTTCAGATCCATTATAGACAAGTTATATTGAAATAAACTTACCATGCCAAAATCACACTAGAGCTTCAACATTCTCATACCAAGCCAAGGCAAAACCTCAATTGAACAAGGAGAGATGTTGCCCATGTGTAATCAACATTGTTAAAGACTACTAGTTCACAAGTAGAGTTCAAGCCTTTTTTCATGTTGGTTTACAATTAAATCTCCAAGGAAGGTATAAACTTAGTTTTATCTCTTATTTTACATTTGTTTCTAGTTTACCATTGCTCACCCCAGCGATTAGGATCAAGATGTTATTATCACAAGATTTTTTTGATTTTATTCACTAAAGATTGGACTAGCCTCTTTTAGATTCCTAATCTACATAATAGAACACTTGGTGGGACCCTTATACACCCTAAAAACATTCTAAGGCCTTATTCATCCTCCTTAGTGAACTAATTAATTAAAAAATTGACTAATTCTTCTCATTTTTCCTCTAAAACTTGAAAAATTATTTCCAAGTGACATCAATAGTTTTCCCTTGAGTATCAATGGTTTTAATACCAAACAATCAATGGTTTTAGTACATAATTGATGATTTTGATTTATATTTTAATCTTTTCTATCATTTTATAGGCCATCATAATTGATGATTTCACCTTTTTAGCATTTTTGGTGATTTCTTCAATGATTTTGCCCTATGAGTCAATAATTTAAAAAAATCATAATTGGTGTTTTCATTGTAGAATCAATACTTATTCTCTCTATTTTTAAATATTTTGTCATTTTACAAGTTTTCATAATTGATGATTTCACCTTTTTTGCATTTTTGCTAATTTCTTTGGCAATTTCATTTTATGATTCATCAGTTTTGCTCTCGGTAAATTTTTACTTTCTTCTTACTTTTTAGTGGTCTCACCTTTTGAAACTTTCATTGATTTCATCAGTGGTTTCACTAAGCTTATATTTATGGTTTATTTGAAAAAATTATAGTTTCACCTTGAGAAATGGTTGTTTTTCCCTATACTAAAAAAAATTGAGAGTTAAACAAGTTTTATTTTAACTTCCTTGTTGAGTCCAAAACCCACTTTTCAAACTACTAATCACTCTTGTCTAATAGCTTGACCAAAAATTGGATATTAGACTCTAAAAAAGGCACATTTATTTTCAACACATCTTGATATGGGCTTAAAAAGTATTCATATTTCAAATTGGGTTCTAAAAACAACTTATTATTTAGTCATTTCCCTTCTTGCTTTCACAATTTTTTACTTTTTGCAAGTTGCATCTTATGAGTTTATTTGCATGTATGTTTAGGTGACCTAGAAATATAAGCTTCCTATTTTTTATAGCTTAAAGATTAGCCTATTATGCTCTTTACTTACTTTGTTAGGGGAATCCTATCAATAAGAATAGTAGTATCTTCCTTTTTATTTGATTGTGCGAGGTAGAGTTCATTGCCTTCTCACAAGGCCTTAGGGTGTGGTGACTAGGATTTCATCCCCTAAAATCTATCATAAAGGGAAAATACCTTTTTGATAGCTTGATTTTTTTGATATCACTTCATTAAAATCTTACAAATGAAGTGGTCATGAAGGGACAAGACCTTTTGAAAAATGGATCGCTAAATCTCATCATTTAATTTATGGATTTTTATGCCCATTTAATTCAAGGCATATCAAGATCATCTATAAATCCAAGTAAAACTTTAAAAACCATCTTTTTCCATAGAGCATTCATTGATGTGGGGGTGGAAAAGTAATAGCCCTTAACGATTACTTTACTCATACATACCTTTTGAGAGAAGGGTAGAATTTAAACACCATCGATAATGGCATTAATTCTTTAAATAATCTTAAATTTTATAATCCTCTCTCAAGGAAAGTATATGAAAGGATCAAATGAATGTGATGTAAACTCATGTCAGTTATTAGAATTGCCTTGTAATGTTTGTGTGTTGATGATTGATTATTGTGTCAAAACCTTGTTTACACTTGAAACCAAATCTAACAAAAATAGACCAAGTCCAAAGTCCAAACATACTGCAATGCATACTCACATGATGAGGTATTACTATACCAAAATTTTGGGTCAAAAGTTACTCATACTATGTTAAAAAATGTCCAAGTGCCTACCTTTCTTGTCTAAACCATGCCATTAAGATGTCCAATTTCAATCAAGGCCTAGTCCTAATCCTAATTAAAATTTCAAACCAATTTATGACCAAAATCCAAATTATTGTTTAAATTATGTCATTATATCATTAGTGTTATTCCACTTCTAGTCAAACTATTCCAAGGTCATCCAAATTTAACTATGTTCTAATGTCAACTAAAGTCAGCTATTTTCTAACGTCAAGGTTAAACTTGTCTAAGGTCAACAAATAGTCAACCCCTTTGGGAGGTCAAAGATCAAAGCCTAGTTTAATTTTTATTCAATATTATTTAAAACCAACTTTGTTCCAGTGTTCATGAATTTCAAATTCCAAATCCCTCAGGTCTCCATGATCACAAAGTGAAGCATTAATAGCTATTTTAAGCAATCAAGTTTATTTTATTCATTCACAATGTCAAGCTTTCAATATAAAAAGGTTTTTAAGTCAAAATCAAATTAGAATATTGAATATTTTCACTTGAAAACCAAATTAAGACGAGTTACAAGTATCCAAACCTATTTCAAAACAAATATCATAAACCTAGACATGTTGAAGTATACATTTAGTGGGGATATCTATAACACCTCATCTGATGAAGAGGTATTTTATAACCCATCTGGGTATGAACACTATGTAGAGGATGAGGAAGATCAACATTACCTTTCTATGCCATCTAATACTAAATTTGAACAACATAACTCATACCTTCCAGTAATACCACCTAATTCCAAACAAGGGTAATATCAATCATACCTTACACATGTACCATTTGATATAGAACATAGATATAATCGAATGTACATTGTAAATACACCACCTAGTGTTATATATATATATATATATATATATATATATATATATATATATCATACCTTACACATGTACCATTTGATATAGAACATAGATATAATTGAATGTACATTGTAAATACACCACCTAGTGTTATATATATATATATATATATATATATATCATACCTTACACATGTACCATTTGATATAGAACATAGATATAATCGAATGTACATTGTAAATACACCACCTAGTGTTAAATATATATATATATATATATATACATATATACATATATACATATATATATATATATACATATATATATACATATATACATATATATATATATACATATATATATACATATATATATATACATATATATATATGTATATATATATATATGTATATATGTATATATGTATATATATATATGTATATATATATAATGTATATATGTATACATGTATATATATATATGTATATATGTATATATATATATGTATATATATGTATATATATATATATATATATATATATATATATATATGATCAATTTACACAACAACTCATCGATGATAAAGATGAGCACCTCATAAGATTATTAGAAATTGGTGATAAATTTCCCATTAGTTTTATCATGTATGACTTATGATAATTGGTTAAAACCCCTAAAAATATACCCATTACATTATTATATAAAAAATACACCTCTAGCCAAGATCAAAGTTTTGTCAAAGCTTCTAATCAAGCCCTAGTAGTGTCTAACAAAGGAAAGGGCCAACTAGTTGACCCTCCTACACAAAGCCAATTGATTGCCTCTTAAATATAATAGGCTAGTCAAGTCTTGGATAATTTAGTTAACTCCTTAACTACTATCTCAATTTGAAATCCCATAATAATAAAGCACAATTGTCTAACTAAATAACCAATAGATATGTTATTCCATTCTGCACCAAACCTTGAGCCATTTTCTAACACCATATTATTTGAAAACTTGTTTAACACACATATGATCAAAATTAATCTTGTAATTGATACCAATCCAAATCATCCCATTTATTCATCCCAACACATGATTGACAACTCAAAACTAGTACATTTTAACCCATACCAAGAACCATTTGTGACCCAACATAACATTCCTCCAACTTCTCAACAAACCCTTTCTTCCAATGTCCTAAATACATCTCAATAATACATTGTGAACAAGCCTAGTCTATAATAATTGGTTGTACATATTCCAACTAATCCTCCACCTCAATAGGGGATAACCAATTCTTCACCTTAATTGGTGGAAACCAATCCTCCACCTTAACTAGGGGGAACCAATCCTCCACTTCAACAATTAATAACTAATATATCACCACAACAAGTGGTAGATAATCTTTAGTTGATGTTGTCTAACTGATAATGTATTTATTTAAGTGAACATACTCCACTTAACCAATAACAAGTTCATTTCATATAATAAATCCTTACCAATCAATCATAGGTTCCCTTTCATTCCTAGAAAATACCTTTAAATAAACAATAAACCATTCATCTATTTATACCTCAATTCCCTTTAAATCAATTCTACACTCAATAGTAAGTGCCATATCAATAAAAAAACCTATCAACAACACAACCCTAATCAAAGGGTGAATACTCCTCGTAGAACCAGTTGAGTAAAAATTACATAATATTCCATACCACCTCTTTATCTAGGTTAAACAAAACCTCATTTGAATACCCAAAAACATGTGCCTACTCCTCATTTTAGTCCCACTTACCAACACTTGTAAGAGGTGAAAGATGCAGTTTCTACCATGCAAGTAGGGAATCAGATAAATAAATAAAAACTAGATGACATATTCTCTTATCACTTTGATATGATATATCTTTAAGTACCTTTCTCACATCATTTTGAGATGCATAAATTTGATAAATACAAAAGGAAAGGTGATCCAAATGAGCATCTAAAAGAGTTATTCATCACATGTGAAGAGGTTGCATATAACAATGTGTACCTACTTCATTTGTTTCCATATAGTTTGGATGGGTAAGCCATAGAATGGTTCATTAATCTACCCAAGAATTTTGTTGATATTTTTTATGACTTATTAGATAAATTTATGTGATACTTATCTTATAATGTGGAACATGAGACGATTATGGTTGACTTATGTCAGGGTAGAAAATAGGGAGAATAAAGTTTTGCTAGCTATTTATAATAGTGGCTTGCATTGGTTAGCCAATTTTTACATAATTTCCTTGAAAGGAAATTAGACATAGTGTTTACTACCAATCTATAATTTGACATTAATTATAATCTTAGACTTCATTGTGTTAACACATTTGAAGATATCATTATTAAGGGAATATAGATTCATTAAGCCCTTATCAACAAAAGGGTAAATAATATTTACTCTCAAAACCAAGTTTAGAACAAGGCTTAGACACAAGCTCATACACAAGAGCAACTAAGTACATTAGAGAAGCCTAAACCATTCAGCATGAACAAAAATGTTGTAGGAAATGGGGTAACTTAATTCTGACATGTGCAAACAATACAACCACCACTTGTTTAAGTAAACGCACCTATTCAACCTCTCACTTTATAAATACCCCCTTCAAGAAGAGGTCATTATCATAATAGATTTTTTAGTGATATTTGAGATCCTATTGAGATGATTCTCCAAAAGCTAGCTACTGCTAACATGATCATTTGGCCAATGTCAAAAACATTTCCAAAAAACTAACCTAAACCTGACTAGTTTTAGGAAAATGGATTTTGTGATTATCATGGGATTAAATGTCATTCTATTCATAGATGCATGTAGCTTCACCATATTATCCAATATTTGATTGAAAGTGATGAAATAGATTTTGAAAATGTGTCCATGACCTTTAATTAGAATTTGAGTATTTACCAAAACCCTTTTCCACAACATAAATCCAATAAAAATCAAAACTAAAATCAATATCAAGCTAAAAACCAAAACCAGAATAAGCCTCTTAATAATCAAAATTAAAAGTAAAATCAACAACAATAAAACCAAAATCAAGTTTAAGATGCCAATTATACTCAAGTTGACTATATTAATAGCCCTTATGACTACGACAATATCATAGGTCACATTACTAGTGGGAATTTAACTCCCATTAAGATTAACCCTAAGTCAACCTTTAATAGTACCCAATGACCTTCACCATTGATTTTAGGACTTCCACCTCTTTTTGTTGATAATACTCCTTTAGCTTGTAATAGCCCTAATGTTAATTGAAAATTTAGAGTTACCATTCTAGGTCCTCATTCACCTTCTTCTAATTATAGTAACCCCTCATCAACTTGAGGTTGTGCAACCATGCCTTGAAGTTCTAAAATTACCATTTCAGGTCCTACACCTTCTTCCTCAAATTTTTTGTTTGAACCCCTCTTCCTCCAAAAACTAAGCTGATTGTTCCTATTTAATAACAAACCTTATGATACTATGGAATAATTATAAAATACACTAACACAAATTTCTATTTTAGATCTTCTACATGCATTAAATGTCCATAATAACATATTGAATGAGCTTTTGAGTCAATCTAAGGTCCCAAGTGACATTGTGTCTGATAAATTTCAAACACTTGTGAGTCATTTGGCTCTGTGCCAACAACTTAATTTTGATCAAATATATATATGTCATCCCTTGGACCTTTGCATATTAAACAACTTTATATATAAGTAATCATTTCTTGGCATAAAATTAAATGAGTCCTCATATATAATGGTTTAAGGCTAAATATTATAACTTTAAAGTTGGTCAAATACTTGGGCTACACAATAGTAGATATTCATCTACATACCATTACTATCAAAACATCTGATAAAGAGGATCAAGAATATCAGGGCACCATTTATTTAACTATTACCATTGGGCCTCTAACCCATGATACTCTTTTTCATGTTCTTCACTTGGAAATGTCATATAATTTTCTCTTTGGGCGACCTTAGATTCATGAAGTATTTTTTTTAATCCATCAAAAAAGTAGTGGATAAAAACATAGAGGTTAAAAATGTAGATTGAAAAACATAACGAGGATAAAATATGGAAAGGAAAAAATGTAGTTAGGATAAAACATCATAGGAAAAAAACATAGTAAAGGATGTGCTCACACAAAAGATGACACAACTTTCAACTAAAGGTCCAAACTCATGAAATTACATTCTCCTCTATTATTTTTCTTGTAAATTTGGTGCATTACTTTTCTACCATGAAATGTTAAATACTATTACCAAAATGAACTAGACAACAAATAAAAATGTGATAATCACTAAAATGTCCCAATTATGCTCTTAATAACATTTTTGTGACATTACCAATACCACTACATTTTTTCCTCATCATGTTTTGTCCTTGTGATGTTTTTGTCATACTGTATTTTTACCACTATATTTTTTACTACTATGTTATTGTTATCACATAGGATTGCACATGTCTTGATTATTTAGTTTGTTGTAAAAGTGCCTAATGAAACTATGGAAAAACCTCCAAAATCGTGGGACCTTAGAAATTTTAAGGTTAATCTTTAGAGAAGGTTGACTTCCTTTCACTAAAATTTGATGCAAACTGATGAAATATCAACCTTTAGGAATTTTTCTCTTTAGTGCTTTCATATCCTAAACTAGATATTTGATGGGAAAAGGGTTTTAAAGAGATTAAAATTTACAATAAAACTAAAAGTATGGTGATTGCACCAAATTTTTTATAGTGGATCTAAATTCTTGCTTGGAAAGCACAATAGGGTAGAAAATAGATTGAGTTTATTTTAAGCACAAACTCATGCAAATTTGGGAATCAAAGGTAATATTTTAGCTATTCCTCAACAAAGGGAAAAAGATATTTATTTAAAATAATACTATAAAGAGGGTAAAATACCATAGATGAATTCTCTTGAGACTAAAATAAAGACAAAACTTCCACAAAGAATTAGATAACTTGCATAACATAGAGATTCCAAAGATAAAAAAGGTAAAACTTAAACTTAATTTCTCTCTAAAGGCTACAAATTGTAGAAAATACATTTAAAATGTAGAAGATATATAACTAACAACAAAAAGATACCTTTGGCCATAGGGTTGGCCCATATTTCTCATACAATCAAAAATTAACACCCAGTAAAAGAAATCATACAAATTGGAATGCCTCATGTAAAGAGGGTGAGTTCCCCTCTTTCTAGTGCTTTGAGCTCATGGGAGTGCTTGTGTTGTTGCATGATTTGGACATAAATCTAGTGGTGATCTTGGTGTAACTAGAGATATTCATGCAGGGCTCCTTGGATGATGGCTAAAAATAACTCCTCATGTAGGAAGCAGTGCCCAAAAGAACTTGGTCTTCAAAAAATAAAAGATAATATTGAAAACAAATTTTCAAATCTATTTTCCATGTAAAACCTAGCATGCAAAACTAAAGTGAGACTTTTTCAAAATTCAAGCCTTTATCAATTTTACCAAAAGGACCATGTAATTTGTGTGTTATGACTTTTGCACTTTTTCATTTCACATTAGTTAAAATAGAAAGTGCAATTTACAACTTATTTTTTACAACTTACACATTTAAAAAGTATAAAGTGAAAAATACATATCTTCTCTTTCTCTAAAAGAGTTATAAAAAATACACAAATGCACTTTGTAATTACAAATTACAAATTATAATATCTTCAAAATGAAAATACACATGATAATTTTTTTTCAAATATCTGAAGGAGAGGAAAAATTAGTTAGTCTTCATACTAGCTTTAAATTTCTTGTTTCTTTCTATTTATAGCTTCTCTGAGTATGCATCAGAGGCATTGAATAATTCCTATATTTGCTCTTCATTTGGCCTATAAGAATAAATTTTAGAAGTAGTGCGGTCTACTTGTACATCAAATAACTCGCTTTAGAAAGTCTTTATACCCTATATTTTGGTTCTCATTTGATCAATTGCCTTTTCATATTTGATAAACTTATGAATTGAACTTAAGGCAAAGACTATGTCTTTTACTGACTCCTTTTCAACTATTACCTTAAAATGCTCCTAGACTTGTTCTACCTGTAAGAGATTATTGGCATCATCCATTGGTCAACATGACATTAAATTCATCATTCCATCAATCTCATATAGCACATTAATAATTTTATCATGAGCCTCCTTAGCTCACTTAGTAGACTCAGTCAGTATATTTATCTAGAATTGGGTAGCCTTGTGTAATTCCTTTTGCTTATTAGATTTCTTTAATATATTATTAGAAATTAAGGTATTCATATTAATTAACTTTATGGATATCAACTTGGGATAATACATGTTCAAAATTTGGACCTCTTCTTCGTAGCTATTGATTAGTGACTTTAAATTTTTATTGATTTCCATGATGATACCATAATGTTTCATCAGTGCTATGAGGGACCCCTTACCCCTTATAATCAGTTCCTATAACTATTCTTTCATAACCCTTACTATGTGAGTAATCTCCCATATCAAATCAATTATAGTTTGATCTAGACTGATTAGCTACACCCCCTATGGTTGTTGTGATGTTTCACTGGGCTTTATGAATTGGTTAATGGATTTGGTCAAATGATCATCTTTCCTTTTAAGTTCATCCTTTTTAGTTTTGTCATGGTCAATTTTCTAAAAGAGAGAATTGATTCCCAACTACACCTTGTGCTTGAGCCCTTCTCTTGTCTGTCTACTAAGGTGTATATGAGAGACCTGATAATCTACTGTCACAAGATCTTCCTTTGATTTTTTTCTGGGGGAACTACAATATCCATATATATCTCTTCTTTTTCATTAGTGAATGTCCTTGAAAGGGTCTTGGTAGTAGGTTTTGATTTCTTCTTGACTTCAGTCAAAATGAAATCCAAAGTGCTGAGATCAATCAAGATTTTACTTTTTTTTCTTACTAATTGGGCTAACCAACTAGGGGTAGCATTTTATGTATCTAGCATAGTTACCAAAGAACATATAGTTTATGTAGCTACACTAACTGACATTATGACCAAGGAGGCCTCTTGAAAAGATGACACTATTGATAACTTAGGAGGTGTTTGTGGAGGCTTATTCTCACCAATGATTCACAAACCCATTGTTGCACCAAGAATTTGAGTTGCTCCAAGATAAATTGATGGTAGGAATGAAGTAGTGGAAATGGGGGAAGTGGGAGTAATGGAAGTGAGGGTCATGAATTTAGGAACTAGTGGAAGGGTAGAAGCTAAGGTGTTGAATGAGTCAATTAGGTGTGTGGGGTTAGTTAGGGTTGGTAAAGTGAAAATGGTGGGTTGAGATGAAGAGGGAATAATACTAACTCCAAAGGTTGGAGTGGCCTATGGGATGGTAGTCAAGATGGTAAAATCTAAGGCAATGTACTATTAAGTGGTGTTGGGGATTAATGGTGATGAAAAGGAGGGAATTATGAATGGAACATAAAGTGGGAGTGGCTCAAATGGGGAAGGAGAAGTGGGAGGAAGGGGAAGTGAAGTATAAACTTAGAATCCTACTATAGGGGAACCCTAATTGCTCCCTAGACTTTTTTGTTTAATTTTCACTTGGTTTATTAAGGTGAATGGAGTGGTGGATAAAGTTGGGATGAGAGGAAGGGAAGGGGATGAAACTTGTGGTGTAATAGAAACTTGAGGTGCTTGGGGACGAGAGGCTATCGATGGAAGTGTTGAAGCTTCCTGTACTATAGGAGTAGAAGAAGGGGGAACAATAGAAATAGGAGACAAAATTATAAGATCTAAAGTAGTAGATCTTTATTCTCTCTTTTGCTAAAATATTTATGGGTTCATGTGCAACTTCTCCTTCTTTACTTAACTCTCCTTTTATAGGCTTAGTATTTGTTTTCTTCTTCTTTCTTTGCTCAAGTCCCACTGATGATTCACCAAGGCCCCCTACTATTGGTGTTATACCCTCTAATTTTAATTTTAAGAGTTTTTATTTAACTCTTATGGTCTCTATTATAATCTGCACTCCTTTACTCAGCCAATTAATAGTCCTACTAATGACATGGGATATTCTATAAAATAGAGAAAATGACTCAGGAATTGACCACTTGACTGATGATAGGGATTTCATAATGATTTGGGTGAGGTATAATAGATCCACTTTGGAAATATCATCTTCTAAGTCATTTGGGATTGGTGCCATATCATAATGCTTTTCTTGCTAAAAGGAAATTATTGAGTAGTCCTTCATTATAACCATCTCTTCATCATCACAATCATCCCAATAATTTTCATAGTATGGCACATGTTCATATGATTCTAACTCTAATGCATGAGTGATTTTACCATATGAGTCAAAATATGGCCTGGACTCTAGGGTCCTCAATGTTACTTAGATTATATCTACCTCTACACCTCTAGCCTTCAAAATAGTTTGGCATGTATAACAACAAATATAAATAGGGAAATGAATCCCTACCTTGTGTCTATTTGAGAGGAGCTTATGGGTTTTTGATAGCTATCACACCAACTCTAATAATTCTCATTTATTACTTACATACTAGGGAAGGGTGAAGGGATAGCCACTAACGCCTACTACCCTAAATAAGAATATGTGGGGAATTATATAAATAATGATCCCAATTTAGTGATTTACTCTTTTTCCTCCCTTGAGAACCTCTCCCTCTTAAGTTATAAATTGAACATGATGATGATGTTATAGATAAAAACATCATTAACTCTTCTAAATTGTTACTTACTAGTCTGAAGGGTGAGGTCAGGGTAGTAGTTGTACACTCTTGTTATTTCATCAAGAAAAACATTGAGACTTGGGAACAATATCCACTTAGACAAAATATAAACAACATATTAGGTCATGTAAAATTTGTTTGAGGTTTGGACCTCCAACAACTATTGATGGAGAGAATCACTGATTAATTTTGCCTAATGTGTGTGTGTATGTATGTATGTATATATATATATATAATTCTTTTAGATGGTCTAAATATAATGATACATCCACTGTTCATAGCACTGGGCATCAGGATTGCCATTGACTCTATGCAACAATGTTATAACATCTCCCACCTCCTCTATAAAATCAGATCTGTATATTGTCTTGGGCAATCTAGTGGAGGAGTGCTTACGGGTTTTGAGCCATCATTTTTTGATCATCTTTTGGCATCCATATTTGTTCTCCTCATAGAACTATGCAAATGTTTGGGGAGTTATATCTAGATAACTTTTGTACTTAGGAATGACAAACACTAAGTTGATGTAGTCAGAGTCAATATCTAGAATCTTTTCTACCTTATCATTATACACTTGCCCCTTATCAGGGTCACAGTGTTAGGACATCATAAAGATTAATTCAAAACTTTGAATAGTTATGGTAAAATCTATATCTTGTGGAATTCTAGAGTCATACATACTCTATATCTAGTCATTTTTGAAGTTTGCCCCTATTTTGGCTTAGAAGTATCCTACATCAATATGACATAAAACTATGTTACAAATTTTTGTGAGGTTGGATTTCAAGTAAGAAGCTACTTTAGAACACTTATATTTGAAATTCATCTCTTTGGGAGGCATGGGGATTATAGAAAAATCCTTTGAGTAATCATAGAAGTTGGTAGAAACTATAGGTGTATGGAGCACTTGTTCCTTCTAGTGAAACTTGGAGGTGTTTAGAGTATGTCTAATGTTCATGATGCTTATCTCTTAAGAATCTCTAGTGGAGGTGGGACATGCTTTAGATAGGTCCACTCTCTGTAGTGCTGTAAGGATGTTAGATTCCTAATGGAAGTGGAAGGTGATTGAGGCATGCCCACTATCCATGGTGAAATAGAATATCTACAAAAGTTAAGGGTGCTTGGAACATGTCCAATGTTTATAGGGACATTAGGGGGAAATAAATATTGGAGGGAATATTCTCTAGGTTTTTGAATGGGAAATATATGCTTAGGAATATTTGGTTTGGCTAGGAATTTTTTTGAGATTTTGATTACAAAAAATCTAGAGGGAAAATAAAATTTTGGGAGGAAAAAAACCTCAAGGTGAAGCTTTCAAAAGCCCTAGGTTTCCCTTAGACTACCCTAGACACACAAAATGATCCTCTATTTAACTAGAAAGAAAAAACCCTAAACCAAACTCTTTAAGGAAACCCCAAAATGAAAAGAAATACCTTAAGGATTTGAAAGCTTTAAAGAAATGGAAACTTGAAGAAAAAATGACACAAAGAAGTACCATGTTATATATGTATGTGATGTGACTCAAATTTTTGTAGTTATGGCTCGAAGTACAATTCATATACATGAGGTTCAAGGTTTAGTGGTGAAGGCGTAGATGAATAAAACTATAAAACACACTTAAATTTTTTAAACAATGATAATAATTTTCAAAAGACTTAGCTTATATAGGATAACCTTGTAATTAATGTGAGTAATGGTGGTAGGTGGTAGAGGTTGGACCTACTAGAGGTAGGTCCACTCTTTAAAGATTGAAATGGTCGATGGGAGGTGGGGTTCATCATGAACTTTGCATGTTGTGAAAATGTGAAATGTGTACTTTGATCTCTACTTCTCATAGAAGGGCTTGATTTAATCTTGGTAGAGTTTGGATCTGCTTTAAACAAGTCCACCCTCCCTAGATGGTTTAATGACTTGGAAGGGAGTGGAGTTCAATGTAAACTTTGCATGTTTTAGAGACATATAATGTGAACTCTAAGCTCTAATTCCCATGATAAAAGGCTAAAGTGGGATGGAAAAAGCTGGACATGCCTAGAGTAGGCCCACCTTCTATAAGGAGGTTTTAGTGATTAGTAGGATCCAACTCCCACCACGCACTTTGCACATTATGAAAACGTGTAATGTGTACTTTGAGTTCTGAATTCTATCAGATGGGTATGTGGTGGGAGTTTGGATTTGACCATGCATTTTACACATTTGGGAATGTGAAAAGTGCATGGTGAGTTTTAGATTTTATGGGTTTTGGGGTTGGGTGCCTTGTGAGACTTGAAACCCATGAAGCAATTTGCACTAGTGAAAATTGCATCTAGAGTCCCAAATTCTATGAGTTAAGGAAAAGATGGATTTTAGAGAGTTGAAGGTTTTTATTAAAAAATAAAGGGGGTTTCCATTAGGGTTTTAGGTGTAATGATATTTTTTGGACAAAAAATCTCAACATTTTTGGTAACCTCTACAGGATGATTGCCTGCTAATCATGTAAATCTAGTAGCCTTTTCAAGACATTAGGCATGGATTCAACCTCACTCTAAAAAAAATTTAACCTAAGAAAGAAATAAGTTGAGATGTCTAAGATGCAAAATAAAATAGACAATAAAATAGGAAAATAAGCCAAAGAATAGCTCCTAAAAACTAAGACTCATGCAAAAGCACTTATTGAAAACACAACTTAACCCTTTTATTTACAAAACTTTTTGAGACTTTTGAAAAAGTCCTTACCTCAAAATCGATTTTTGAGGTATATCCCATTAATTGGGATTGGAAGTTATTCACCATCAAGCTTGGCAAGCTGGAATGTGTTGTGTCCTTTACACCGAGTGATGACATATAAACCAGTCCATATTGCATTGAATTTGGTGTGCCTACCTAGTTTTTCTTTATTTGCATCCCACTTCAGGACCATGTCTCCCTGATTGAAGCTTTTTGTAGTTTCCTTTTTATTTAAAGTCTTCTTAACTTGTGTCTAATTTGCTCCCAATAATTTCATCAATTGACATTTTATTTCCTTGAGTTTCATGAGCTCAACTAGTCTTACCATCATATTGTCATTATCAATCAGGTATACCAAGTGATTAAGATCTAGGGAAGGAAACTCGATTGATAGTGGCACTCATTCTTCCCTTTCATACACCAACATAAAATGAGAATTACCAATGGATCTCTTTGGTGTAATTCTATCAACCCATAGTGCTGATATCAATTTTATATGCCACATCCTTTGGGTATCCTCCATAGTTTGTTTAATGATTCTAATTAAATTTTTATTGGTGGACTCAGTTAGGTCATTACCTTGAGGGTAATAATTTGAATATTTAATTAGGTATAAATTATTATTTATTTCTTATTCTCTAACCTAAGTTCCCATAAAAGCCTTAGTGTTATCAGATATGATGGTGTGAGGAACATCAAACCTTGAAACTATGATGTCCATAAAATCCAAAATGGATGTTTTTATGGAATCTTTCAGAGTAACTACTTCAATCCATCATGTGAAATAATTTTTTACTATGAGAACCCACTTGTGACCCATGCTAGATGGTGGATTGATCATGCCAATAAAGTCCAATCCCCATTGGGTGAATGATTGATCTACTTGAATTGGTTTAAGAGGAAGTGCAACTAGCCTTTACTTACCAATGAAGTAAACACACTTTTCACAATTTCTTACCCACTAATGGGCATCTTTAAATAACTCAAGAAAATATTAGCCTCTTCTCATTACTTTGATGGCCGTAGTCCTTACTAAAAATTGTCCTCCTGATGATCCATGATGAAATTATTTGAGAACTTTAGGGGCTTGCTTTTTCTCAATGCATCTTAACAAAACTCCATTTGTATCCTTCCAAAATAAAATTCCATCCATGAGGAAATAAGGAATGTATTAGAGTCTAAAATACCTTTTCTTTGACTATTGGAACTCATAGGGGTATTCACTAGTTTGGAAAAAAAGGGTCATGTCTTGAATCCAACTATTAAAAGAGTGTAAATTATCTGGTAGAGGTATATTTTGAGCATACACTACATCAAAAATTAGCTCAATAGTTTTGATGTCAATGTCTAGTTGCTCACATAGTCCTTTCCCTATTACCATCTTTATGATCATGATATTTATGTCATATTCCATGACCTTTGTGATCTATCCCGCTCTTTTTTCATTTATCTCCGTACTCAGTAGAAATTCTATCTCACTCTGGAGACTAACCAATAGATGTACCTTATTGTTGGAGAGCATATTCCTAAATTTATTTAGTGCTTTGATTACTGCATATACTTTTTTTTCTATAAAACTATAATTTTCTTCATACCTTTCAAAGATTGGCTGAAGAAAGTTATTGGCTACTCTAAACCTTCATGATTGTGCTGAGTAGAATTATTGAGATACTCCCCTCCCTTATAAATACATAAAGGATAAGATCCTTCTCATAGTTTGGATTAACCAAGGTGTGGGCTTGGGAGATAACTTGTTTGATATCTTCAAGTATTTCTTTCCCCTCTTATGTCTAACTAAAAAGATTTTATTTATTTAACATTGTAGTAAGGGGTTTGGCCAAGGATGCAAAATTTAGTACAAATCTCCTCATGAAGTTAATCTTCTTGAGGAATATTTACAACCTTTTTTTATGACATGGAAATTCCAATGTAGATATATATTTTACTCATTCAAGATCCATTTCAAGAGCTTATTTGGACACTATATGTCATAGTAAATTACCTTCATGTACTACAAACATGCACTTATTTAGATTAAGAGAAATGTTGAATTCTATATGTCTTTCAAAATTCCTTCTAAGTGATCAAGATATGCACCAGCATGATTTGAATAGACTATGATATCATCTAGATATACTAAGATTATATCATTTATCAGACTTTTGAATGCCATATCCATGCCTCTCTAAAAAGTTGCCCTTGTATTTGTCAGATTGAATGACATCTTACTTTATACATATGTGCACCATTTGGTGGTGAAAGAAGTCTTAAATAGGTCTGATTATTATACCATGATTTGATTATAACCCAAAAAACCATTTAGAAGAGAAAATATCTTAGATCCCAATACTATCTATAGAATTTATTCCATAGGGGGAAGAGGATAGTGATATTTTAATGGTGCTTTGTTCAAGTTTTTGAAATCCATGCATAGATATATTTCACCATTATTCTTTATGACATGGACCAAATTCATTACCCAAGATGAGTGTTTGATCAAAAATATTATATTATCCTCTATCAACTTAGAGAGTTTGTTCTTCATCAAGGGTTCAATCTTTGGATTGATGTGCC
Source organism: Torreya grandis (assembly GCA_037957365.1). Lineage (NCBI taxonomy): Eukaryota > Viridiplantae > Streptophyta > Pinopsida > Cupressales > Taxaceae > Torreya > Torreya grandis. The sequence goes on along the minus strand of JARHVA010004820.1, from coordinate 1,186,806 downwards.
TCTATTTTTGTGTGATGGTCTTTGTATTTAGATCTAGTTCGATAATATGTTATGATAAACTTGGGTCAAACCCTCTTAAATCATGATAAATATAGGCAAAATTATCATCAAACTCTCAACACAATTGAACAAAATCATGCTTCTCTAAAATATTACATACCTTGCCTATGTTGAGTGACTTGCCTTCTGAGATAGTGATGGGTTTGCAATATTCTTCATTGAAGATAATGTTCTTCTCACTCTTTAGTTGGTCATCTAAGTTAAATATATTTTCTAATGTAATGAGACCCATGGGAAACATATTCATTTTCAACTATATGATATGATCACCATATTGGTCTTGCAACCTTGGTTAATTTATTTCTAAGAACTCAGCCTCTTCTCTTAAAAATTCATGATTTGCTTGTCACTATCAAAGACCTACCAGTTAATTGTGTTATCAAGGATTGAAGGCCTTATAAACAACCTCACATGCTAGCTATTTTCCCTCATTATTTTAATTGGTAGATTATACTGAGATGCAATTGAGGCCATGTAGTCAAAATCTTTATTTTGTGCCCTTAGTACTACTTGAATATTTAGGGTGATGAAATCCTTCAACAGGGCCCAAACCCTATGTTTATAAGAACTTAGCAAATTGTTTTTTGTCACACTTTTTGATCTCACCTGGTGAATGATGAGTTCACTATCTCCAAATACCTATAATAACTTGATTCCTCTATCCTTGGCCAACTAGAGGCCTCAAATTAATGCTTCATATTTAGATACATTGTTAGTGTAGCTGAATTAAAGTCTAAATGAACACAATTAACTCTCTTTATGTAGAGATATCAACACAACACTTGCAGCTACACTATTTCTACTCCTTGAACCATCAAAATATAACTACCACATCCCTTGTATATCCTCAACTGGTCTGACTAGATTTAGGATGATTACATCTTGATCATGAATACAATACATCCCTAACCTTATTTCTTGTACGTAGTCATAAGAATCAAATTGTAGGGCTAGTCCCCACTCATCCAAGTAGGTGTCTATGATTTCTTCTATAGGTGTTAAATTCTCTTGATCTACCTCTTCCTCCTCTTGATCTTGTAAGGAATAGTTCATCCCTATGGGAGGAGTAGGATTATATGGTTCGATATGATCCCTTATGATTAAATCATATCTTATTGTTAATCTAGTTCCATATCTCATTTTAAGTAGCATATGAGACCAATAAATAGATAAACATCCTCCCATTTTTACAATAAAATCTCTTGATAGACAAATGGCAAAGTATGCGTGGAGGTCTATGACTGAAATGTCCTAAGTAATTGAAAGGCTAGGGTAAGCATGAATAGTGAGGTCTAGTACTTTTATAATTCTTACTATTTGAATAATAGTCCCATCTAGTTGCACTATTCCTTTATTAACAGACAGGTATTTTATCCTTAGAACATCAATTATTTCCTTAGGCATCATGGAACTACTAGCCCCCAAATCCAACATGCACCAGATGCTTACCTATTATAAGTGATAGGTAAAAGGGGGAGGCTTACAATTTTTGCTTGTTTTATTATCAGTCTAAGGTTAACATAAATTTATTTTAGGTTTAGGCCCCCTAGATAGAGCCTTATATGATATCTAGAAGTTCTTCAAGGCCTTTTGTAGTAAGTCCCTTTGTGTTGGTATAATAGGGCTTACCACATAGTGACACTCAAATTAGTTTTCTTCATTTGATCAAAAATTCAAAAAGGGATATTACCAATCTTTACCAATAATTTTGTAGGGGATATATGTTCTTTTACAAGATTTGGAGTAGACACCTTCACTTTGAATTTATTGGTAGGTACAAAGGGTGGCCTTTGCACTATATTACTCTTTTTTGGTTTTGTTGTTACTTTAGAAGTTGAAGCCTAGTCTACTATGGGGAATTAATCATCTTCTATTGTTCTTTTATTGGAACATGTATTAGATGCTATAGGGCCTCCACTATTAAATAATGCTTCATCTTGGTCTATTCTACTAAAATCATCCTCTTACCAATTTAGAAGAGTTGATTCACTTTGAGTAGGTTCTTATGTTTCTACTTGTTGAGAAGTAGATCCTTCTTATTTCTCTTACATACTTGCTACACCTTGCACCATTAGGGATTGACTAATAATACCATTGGGACAAGTATTTTGATTATGGGGTATATTATATGGATAACACCACTCATATTCTTGAGCCAAATTATTTTGAATAGGGAGAATAGTTTTGGAAGATTTGGGTGCTGATAATGGATGAGTGTTTGGAGGTCTCAACTATGCATTCTAACCTTGCTATTGGTTATTGCCTTGATATGGTTGCCTATCCCATTGGTAGGATTTCCTATTCCCTTGATACATAGGGTTAGATGGTTAAAAAGGTTTATAGTTTTGGGCTTGTTTCCTTTTCATCACCACTAGCTCATTTCCAAAACTCTTGAGTAATTATTTGACCTCATGTAATTCATTTATAGGTGTAGGAGTTAAAGTAGGTGCCTTAATCATAGTGGGTATTATAGAAAGTACAAGTGGGGGAATATGGGCTATTTCTAGAAATAGAGGCATTAGGGGCCATGGTTAAATTTACCTAGCTCAAATCAATCAATTATCATCTCTTATTATAATACCATAAGTTGTAAGAAGTGTAGTACCACCCATTGATTGAGTCATCACAACTATATCACTATTAAGGGATTTTAGGTAATATAAGAAGGCATTATTTATAGTGGGTTTAACCAAGATTGGAATTCTATTACAAGTCTTCTATAAGTGGTAATTAAAGTTAATCTTTTATTCATGAGGGGCTCATTGAATAGTAGTCAACTATTTGACTAAAGAAAGGTGATCACACTTTTCCTCAAAGTGGGATCACATTGTAGCACCTAACTCATCCCAAACTTATATTGAGGTGGGAGGGAGAACTATATACCATTCTAAAGATTTCCGTTTGAAAGAAGAGACTAAGAATTTGATTACAATATTATCTTCGACCACATTATGGATTGAGCAACAATGTCTTTTATATGTTTTGAAGTAGTGGTAGAAGTTTCACCAATAAAATATGGTAGACTTTTTAAGGCTGAGACTAATATATCATCATGTTAGGCCAAAATGAGCAAACTACCTATATTGAAAGCTATAAAATTCTAATTTCTAGCCATTACGGGAGATATAGAGCTAATCAAATTGACTAAAGGGGATGTGAACGAAATTGTAGGATATACTTAGGTTGAGGGGTGATTGCTTTTGTTCTCTTTTTTTTATAGAAATGACAATTTTAAAAAATCAGCCCTCTTACCTTTAGTAGATGATATTGTTTATTTTCTTGACATACATCACCTTGAGCTCATCAATTCTTAAGATAGTAGAGTCACCAGGTGATTTGATATTTGCATGAAACTCATAAAATAATTGATAAGAATAACACCTATCTCTGTGTAATTTTTGGTTCCCACCAAGCATGCCAAAAATTGTTATCACATAGGATTGCACTTGTCTTGATTCTATAGCTTGTTGTGTAAGTGCCTAATGAAACAATGGAAAAAACTCCAAAGCCATGGGACCTTGGAGATTTTGAGGTTACTACTCAAGCAAGGTTGAATTCCTTTCACTAAAATATGATGCAAATTGATGAAATATCAGCCTTTAGAAATTTTACTCTTTAGTGCTCTCATATCCTAAACTAGGGCTTTGATGAGAAAAGAGTTTTAAAGAAATTTAAATTACAAGAAAAATGAAAGTATGGTGATTGCACCAAATTTGTATAGTGGATCTAGATGCTTTCTTAGAAAGCACAATAGGGTACAAAATAGATTGAGTTTATTTTAAGCACAGACTCATTCAAATTTGGAAATCAGATGTAATATTTTAGCTATTCCTCAACAAAAGGAAAAAGATATTTCAAACAATACTATCAAGAGGGTAAAATACCAGAGATGAACTCTCTTGAGACTAAAATAAAAGACAAAACTTTCACAAAGAATTAGATAAATTGCACAACACAGAGATTCCAAATATAATAAAGGCAAAAATTCAACTTTATTTCTCTTTAAATGCTATAGATTGTAGAAAATACATTCAAAATGGAGAAGATATATCACTAACAACAAAAATATACCTTGGGCCATGGGGTCTGCCCATATTTATACAAAATATGTCTTATAAGACATGTAGTTTATTAAAACTTAACACCCAATAAAATAAATCATGCAAATTGGAACTCCTCATGTAAAGAGGGTGAGTTCCTCTCTTTTTTGTGCTTTGGACTCATGGGAGTACTTGTGCTATTGTTGATTTGGGCATAAATTTTAAGGTGATCTTGGTGTATCTAGAGATATTCATGAAAGGCTCCTTGGATAATGGCTGAAAATAACTCCTCATGCAGGAAGTGGCACCTAAAAAAACTTGGTCTTTAAAAAATAAAAGATAATATTGAAAATAACTTTTCAAATCTCTTTTCCATCTAAACCCTAGCATGCAAAACTAAAGTGAGACTTTTTCAACATTTAATCCTTTATCACTTTTAAGAAAAGGACAGTGCAATTTGTGTTTTATGACTTTACACATTTTTATTTTACATTAGTTAAAATAGAAAGTGTAATTTGCAACTTCCACATTTAAAAAGTATAAAGTGAAAAATACATATCTTCTCTTTTGCAAAAATAGCTATAAAAAATACATATATTCACTTTGTAACTACAAATTATAATGTATTAAAAATGTAAATACACATGATAGCAAAATTTGCAACTATTCAAAGAAGAGGAAAAATTAGTCAGTTTTTACACTAGCTTCAACTTTCTTGTCACTTTTTGTTTGTGGCTTCTTTGAGTATGCATCAAAGGCCTTGAATATTTATTGTATTCACTCTTCATTTGGCCTATAAGAATAAATGTCAGAAGTTATATAGTCTACCTATACATCAAATAAATCTATTTAGAAAGTCCTTATACCTTGCATTTTGATTCTCATTTGATCAATTGCCTTTTCATATTTGATAAACCTATGAATTGAACTCAAGGCAAAGATTGTGTCTTTTGCTAACTCCTTTTCAACTATTTCCTTAAAATTCTCCTAGAATTATTATACCTATGAGAGATTAAAGCATCATCTATTGGTTGGCATGACATTAAGTTCATCATGCCATCAATCTCATATAGTAAATCAATAACTTTATCATGAGCCTCCTTGGCTCACTCAATAGAACTAGTCAGTATCTTTATCTAAAATTGGGCAGCCCTTTGTAATTATTAATGGTTAGTAGATTTCTTCAATATATTATCAGTAATGAGGGTATTAATATCAATTGAATTTATAGTTGTCAACTTGGGATAATACATGTTCAAAGTTTAGACCTCTTCTTCATAGCTACTGATTTGTGACTTTAAAATTTCCTTTCTTTCCATGATGATACCTTAATGTTCCATCATTACCATGAGGGTCTGCGTCCTCTTGTAACTAGTTCCTCTAACCATTCTTTTGTAGCCCATCCCATGTGAGTAATCTCTTATACCAAATCAATTATATCTTGATCCAAACTAATTGGATACACTACCTATGGTTGTTATGATGTTTTACAAGGATTTATGAATTCGTTAAGGGATTCGATCAAATGATTAAATTTACTTTTAAGTTCATCCTTGGTAGCTTTGTCATGGTCAATTTTTTGAAAGAGTGAATTAATGCCCAACTACACCTCGTACTTGAGCCCTTCTCTTGTCTATCTACCAAGGTGTATATGAGAGACCCAATAATTTTTTTCCACAAGATCTTCCTTTGATTTGTCTAATGGGGGAATTGAAATCTCCATATATATTTCTCCTTTGTCATTGGTGAATGTCCTTGAAAGGGTCTTGGGAGTAGGTTTGTATTTCTTCTTGACTTCAGTCAAACCAAAATACAAAGTACTAGGATTAATCATGGTTTTGCTCTTTTTTCCTATTGATTGGGATAACCAACTAGGGGTAGCCTTCTATATATTTGACATAGTTACCAAAGAATCTACAACTGATGTAGTTATATTAACTGACACTATGACCAAGGAAGCTTATTGGGAAGATGACACTGTTGATAGCTCCAGAGGTGTCTATGGAGGTTTCTTCTCACTAATTATTTTCAAACCCATTACTACACCAAGATTTTGAGTTTATCTAATCTCAAATGATGATAAGAATGAAGTAGTGGAAATGGGGGAAGTGGGAGCAATAGAAGTGGGGGTCATGAATTTAGGAATCGATGGAAGGGTGGAAGCCAAAGCACTAAATGTGTTAATTAGGTGTGTAGGGCCACTCAGGGTTGGTGAAGTGAAAATGGTGGGTTGAGATGAAGAGGGAATAATACTCACTCTAGAGGTTAAAGTGGCCTACAAGATGGTAGTCAAGATGACTGACTCCAAGGCAATGTACTATTGAGTGGTGTTAGGTATTAATGGTGATGAAACAAAAGGAATTATAAATAGAATAGAAAGTGAGAGTGGATCAAATGGGGAAAGAGAAGTGGGAGGAAAGGGAAGTGAATTAAAAACTTGGACTCCTACTATAGGGGAACCTTGAGTGCTTCCTAGATTTATTTATGCTATTTGCAATTGGCATATTAAGGTGGATGGAGTGGTGGATAAATTGGGGATGAGTGGAGGGAAGGAGCTAAAACTTGTGGTGAAATATAAACCTAAGGTTCTTAGGGAGGAGAGGCTATCATTCTAAGTGTTGAAGATTCCTATACTATAGGAGTAGAAGAAGGGGAAATAATGACAATAGGAGCTAGCGTTATAAGATCCAAAGAAGTAGATCCTTATACTGCTAGTGCTATCTCTTCTACTAAAAGACCTATGGGTTCATGTGTACCTTATTATTTACTTAAATATCCTTTTTTGGCCTTAGTATTTATTTTCCTCCTCTTTCTCATTATACCCTCTACTTTTAATTTCAAGAGTTTTTATTTAACTCTTATGGTCTCTCTTATAATATGCACTCCTTTACTCCTTAGCTAATTAATACTCCTATTGATGACATGTGATATTTTATTAAATAGAGAAAATGACTCAAGAACTGACTACCTGATTAGTGGAGGGGTTTCATAATGATCTATGTGAGGTATAATGGATCCATTCTAAAAACATCATCTTCCAAGTCATCTAAGACTAGTGCCAAATCATAATCCTTTACTTCTTGTAGGGACATTCTTGAGTAGTCCCTCATTCTAACCATCTCCTCATCATCAAAACCCTCCTAATAATATTCATAGTATGACACATGTTCATATGGTTCCAACTCTAATGCATGAGTGATTTTTCCATATGGGTCAAAATATGGCCTGGACTCCAAGATCCTTAATGTTACTTGGCTCATCTCTACCTCACACCTCTATCCTTTAGAAGAGTTTGGTATGTATAAATATAATAAAAATAAGGAAATAAATCCCTACCTTGTGTCTATCTAAGAGGAGCTTATGGGTTTCCATTAACTACCACACCAACTCTAACAATGCCCATTTATCATTATCTAGCAGGGAAGGGTGAAGGGTCAACCATTAAATCTTGCTACCATAATATAGGAATATGTGAGGAATTATATAAATAATGATCCCCACTTAGTGATTTCCTCTTTTTCCTCCCTTGAGAACCTCTCCCTCTTAAGTTCTAAATTGAACATGGTGATGATGTTGTAGATGAAAGCATCATTAACTCTTCTAAATTGTTGCTTGCTATTTTGAAGGGTGAGGTCAAGGTAGTAGTTGTACACTCTTGTTATTTCATCAAGAAAAACATTAAAACCTAGGAATAATCTCCCCCTATCCAAAATATAAACAACATATGAGGTCATGTAAATTTTTTTTGAGGTTTGAACCTCCAACAATTACTGATAGAGGGAATCACTGATTAATTATACCTAATGTATATATTGCTTATTCTCTTAGATGGTTTAGATATACTAGTACATCCATTTTTCATAACATTGGGAATTAGGACTACTAGTGACTCTATGAAACAATGTTATAACATCTCCTAACTCCTCTATAAAATTAGATCTATACATTATTTTAGGTAATAGTGGAGGAGTGCTTAAGGGTCTTGAGCCATTGTTTGCTGATCATATTTTGGCATTCATATTTATTATCATCATAAAACTATTCAAATGTTTATGGATTTATATAAAAATAACTTTCATACTTAGGAATGGTAAACATTGAGTTGATGTATTTGGATTCAAGATTCATAATCTTTTCTCCCTTATCATTATAAACTTGCTTCCTATTAGGGTCATAGTGTTAGGCCATCATCAAGATCAATTTAGGACTTTGAATAATTAGGGGAAAAGTTATAGCTTATGGAAGTCCAAAGTCATAAATACTTTGTATCCAGTCATTTTTGAATTCTACCCCTATTCTATCCCAAAAGTATCCTAGGTCAATATGATCTAAATTTATGTCACTAATTTTTGTGAGGTTGGATTCTAGACAAGAAGCTACTTTAGGACCCTTAGATTTGAAATTAATCTCTTTGGGAGGCATGGGGATTATAGAAAAATCCACTGAGTAACCAACTATGGAAGTTGGTATAAATTTTAGGTGTATGGAGCACTTGTTCCTTTTGGTAAAAACTTAAGGTGTTCAGAGCATACCTAATGTCCATGGTACTTATATCTTAAAATCTCTAGTGGAGGTGGGATGTGATTTAGATAGGTCCACTCTTTGTGGTGCTACAAGGATGTTAGATTCTTGGTGGAATTGGGAGGTGCTTGAGGCATATCCACTATCCACGGTGTAATATAATATCTATAAAGGTCAAGGGTGCTTAGAACATGTCTAGTTTCCATAGGGATGATGGGGGAAAGGAATCTTGGAGGGAATATTCTCTAAGTTTTTGAATGGGAAGTATATGCTTAGGAATATTTAGCTTGGTTAGGTAAAATTTTGAGATTTCAATTGCAAAAAATATGGAGGGAAAATGAAAAATTGAGAGGAAGAAATATAAAAGGTGAAGCTTTTAAAAGCCCTAGATTTCCCTTGGACTACCCTAGACATGAAAAATGATCCTTTAGTTAATTAGAAAGAAAAAACCCTAAACCAGACTCTTTAAGGAAACCTAAAAATGAATATAAATTCCTTGAAGATTCAAAATATTTAAAGAAATGGAAACTTGAAGAAAAAAATGACACAAGGAAGTACCATGTTACAAATTTAGGTGATGTGACTCAAAGTTTTGTAGTCATGGCTTGAAGTGTGATTCATATGCATGAGGATTGAGGTTTAGTGGTAAGGGCATAGATGACCAGAACTCCAAAATGCACTTTGTAACTTTTAAACAATGATAATACTTCATAAAACACTTAGCTTATATAGGAAAACCTTTTAATTAATGCAAGTAATGGTGGTAGGTGGTGAAGGTTAGACCTGATAGAGGTAGGTCACTCTCCATGGTTTGAAATGGTCGGTGGGAGGTGGGGTTTGTCTTGCACTTTATACATTGTGAAAATGTGCAATGTGAGCTTTGATCTCCACTTCCCATGGAAGGGCTTGATTTAAGCTTGTTAGAGGTTGAACCTAATTTAGACAAGTTCACCCTCTATGAATGGTTTAATGACTTAGTAGGGAGTGGAGTTCAATGTGAAATTTTCACATTATGGATATGTGTAATGTGTACTCCAAGTTTTACCTCCCACAATAAAATGCTAAGGTGGTCTAGTGGAAGTTGGATGTGCTTGGAGTAGGTTCACCTTCCATGGGGAGGTTTTAGTGATTAGTGGGATATAAACCCCACCATGCACTTTGAATATTGTGAAAATGTGCACTTTGAGTTTGGATTTTGTCAAATAGGTGCATGGTGGGATTTAGAGCCCACCATGCATTTTATACATTTGGTAATGAGCAAAGTGCATGGTGATTTTTGTATTCCATGGGTTTTGGGGTTTGATGCCTCATGAAATATAGAACTCAAGAAGCATTTCACACTATTGCAAATTACATCTAGAGTCTTGGATTCTATGAGGTAAGGGAAAGATAGATTTTGGAGAATTAAAGGTTTTTCCTAAAAAACAAAGGGGGTCTCCCTTAGGGTTATGGGTGTAATGAGATTTTTTGGAGAAAAAATCTCAACATTTATCACATAGAGCCCCTTGTACTCTCCTTTAGTGTATCAAATATCCCCATTTTGGATTAGAAGTTACAATTTTAGGTGACTTGTAGATGTACCAATTTTATAAACACCTGAAAGTGGAGTATGAAAGCTAAAACTATCACCTTGTCATAAAGCCTACCCATAAAAAGGAAAAGGATGCAGTTGAACAACCACCTAAATATAAGTAATCTTTCCTCCACTTTTTATTCACCACCTACTAAAATATCTAATCATTTTATTATTCAAGACAATGACATTAGGGAATACAAGATTGGCAATGTTTTCTATATAGCCAAGTTACCTAAGACACCCAAATCATATGGTATACCTATAATACAAATTACTAAAATGGAATGGCACAAGAAGAATTATTTTAATTAGAAAGGACCCATTATTTTCATCAAAACCACTTCACATGAGCAAGATTAGATTAAAGGTGATGATGACTCATGGTTATGCAATGATGATTTTACCACCTACTTTTAAAACACAAATTATCCTATTCAAAATTGAATAATGTATAACCAAGCTTATAAAGGCAAAGGCCTAAGGGAAAAATAACAAGGACATATTGAGATAGTATCAATTACCAAACATAAATGAAATTGAGGTATTGGATACAAACCACATAGGGATGACCCCTCAGATAATGAGGGACACTAGTTTATCATCTAATAATGGTAATGCCAATAATGATGTAGAGTCCTACTATATAATTTATAATGAATTAGCTAAAACTAACCTATTTGAACCTAGTGCCATTTGTACATTATTTCTATTCCATCTTATTCCCTTATTTTCCTCCATCATACTCAATCTATCGACTGAGACCAATAAGACTCATACATACCATTGGATGATTTTCAGAGCAATGAGGTAATTTTTGAATTCTTGGATTTTAGAAATGGTTTTCCACTTTGTGATCACAATCAAGGTTTTATTATTACATTAGACCCTATTGCTTTTTAGGAAATTAGGTGAACTTCCTTAGTCATAAATTAAAAGAAAAATAAAATCAAACATTGAGGTCCCAAAGTGAAAACCTCTTTGAGGCACTTTTAGACTAATGAAAAAGAAAAGAAAAATATGAGTCCCATGGTGAAAACATGTTTTAGGTTCCATTGGTGGGGAAGTTGACCCTATTTCAAATGAAGCCCATGCCTCCTCTAGTCCTAGAACTTCATGCTGACCTAGAATTAGTTTAGAGGATTAGAAAGTATTTGATTAGTTGGCTCATGATTTCTCGCATGCCTTTAAAAAGTGGCCTTTACCAAACTTTGGTGATTTAAATTATTATTATACAAGTGAACTTGATGAGCCATTTAAGGAAGAAGAAGACCAATGTACCACACTACCAACTATTCTAGAAGATGGTTCCATAATACTTGTAGAAGATACCATAAAACTCAATATTGGAACATTGTCAGACCCTAAAAGGATAAAACTTGGAGCATACCTCATTAAAGAGGAATACAAACTTATATCTACCCTCTTTTAATAATTTATTGATATTTTTCCTATTCTTATTTAGATATACCTAGCTTGGACCCTATTTTAGTTTTACATCACCTTGTTATACACCCTAGTGCAAGATAATCAATTAGAAGCTGATATAAAATGTATAATTACATAGCCATACTTGTCAAGAAAGAATTATAAAAACTATTAGAGCTAGGGTTTCTCTATCATATAGATTATTTAGAGTGGATATCAAACATATTAATGATCAACAAAAAGCCACAAGGAGTCCGAATATGCACCAAATTTAGACATATCAATAAATCATGCCCAAAGGATGACTTTCTAAACCCAAACATTGATATGATTGTAGATTCCACAGTAGGGTACAAGATGATATCTCTTATAGAAGAATTATCTAGATATAATTAAATCAACATGGCACTCAAAGACCAACATAAAATAATGTTTACCATTCCACAGGGAATGTTCTATTATCAAGTGATGATATTTGGCCTAAAAAACACTAATGTAATGTACCAACATGTAATGGTTGTCATTTTACATGACATGATGCATGATATCATTGAAGATTATATGGATGATATTGTGGAAAAATCTAAAACTAGAGTAGGACACCTAGATGTGTTATAAAGAATATTTGAAAGACTTTGGGATTAGAAAGTAAGGCTTAATGCTAAGAAGTGCCTCTTTGGTATTTTGATAAATTGCTAGGTTTCATTATCTCTTGTAGGGGCATAAAATTAGATCTAGATAAGGCTAAAGCCATTATATCTATGCCTCCACCTTTTAATCTAAAGTAGCTCCACAACTTACAGGGTAAGATTTAGTCCATCAAGTGATTCATTTCTTAGTTGGTAGACATGTGTTATCCCTTCACTGATCTTCTAAAGAAAGGCACCACTTTCTCATGGAACACTAATTGTCAACAAGAATTTAAGTAGTTAAAATAATATCTAGAAAATCCACCTATTCTAGCACCACCAACACCTAGAAATTCATTGATTTTATACATTTAGACAACTAAATATGCCTTAGGGATAGTCCTAACACAACATGATGATCAGGGGAAATAAAAATTTGTATATTACTTGAGTGAAACATGAGTTGCATATGAACATAATTATACAACCATTAAAAAATCTTGTTTAGCAATATTGTTGGCAAACCAAAAATTATGACATTATATGCTCAACAATAAGACCATTACCATTGCCAAAGTGGACATACTCAAATACCCACTTTCTAAGGCAAATTTGACTGGTCATATGGCCAAATAGACTATGTTATTGAGTGAATTTAAGATAAAACATGTACACCAAAATTATATTAAGGGCTAGGCACATACATATCAACTTATCAAAGCACCCTTATCTGATACCAAGCCACTCATTTTCAGTTTATTTGATGAGTCAATCATGACTGTAGATGATAATTCTTTTGAGCCTCAACAATTAACCCTTTACTTTGATGGTTCCAACACTTATCATGTATCTAGAGCCAACATTATTTTCATAATGCCACAATGAGATCTTATTCCCAAAACATTACACTTTGGTTTTCCTTATACTAACAATATATAAAAATACAAAGCACTTGTCATAAGGATTCATCTAGTAATATAATGAAATATCAAATAATTACACATTCATGGAGATTCTCAATTGATTATTAACCACGTGATAGAATAATACCAGAACGAAGATGACAAGCTTATTCCTTACAAGAATATGGTGGACCATATTAAATAGAGATTTGAACACATCTAGTTTGAATAAATGTTAAGGGCCAATAATAGGACTACATATGTAATGTAAAAATTATTTCACTAATGGCAATCACAATTCATGTTATAGATTATTAGTTCCTTATTGAACATCTCTTAAGGCTAGTTCATGAACATTCCAAATCAGAAATGGTATGTGATATTTTTGGTCCTAGATTGCCTTGGTATTCTACTATATATGCCTACCTTCACGATATTTTTCTCCATTCTAAACTTTCTTGTAAAAAAAAAAAATACTTCATTCATAATCCCTCCCAATTATACCATACTTGATACACACTCTATTGTGGATGATATGATGGAACTTTACTTTATTGTTTAGCTTTGATAGAGTCTAGATTATCACTTAAAGAAGTACATGAAGGTTTTTTGGGGCTCACACCAGTGGAATGCTTCTTGTTAAGAGTATGGTTCATAGGTACATTAGACAATTTTAGATGATATATTTTAGAGAAATATCTTAAGTAGACAATGCAACTTTGGTCATAATTAGTACATCTTTATAAGAAGTAACACAACACACCTACACATGGTGGTTTTTGGAATTGACCCTTTCAACTCATACCAAATACCCTTTATTTTTTTTATGTTTCATTTCTATTTTCCACCATACTATTGATTCATAATATCTTCTATTGTAGGGTGAAATATAATTTTTTGAGGTCCATTTGGACTATGTAGGTAGTGCTTGGTTTTTGAGATTAGGTCAGCCACCCCCTTTTCCATGCTCTTACCATTTTTCAAGAAACCTAAGATAATTACTTTAAAAATGGTGATAAACTTAAGCCACATTCTCACCATTTTATGAGAAACCTAAGCCACATTTTAATCATTTTATGAGCAACCTAAGCCATGTTATCACCATTTTAAGATCAACCTAAGCCATGATCTCACCATTTTTAAAGTAATTGAGTCCACACTATTAATATTTTAATATTCCCTTTGTTACTTTCTACTTGCCAAAGTATTCTTGTAAATACCTTATTTTAAAAAAATGAAAAACCCTAAAAATTTGAAAATCCAAAAATAATCTCAAATTAAAAAAAGTTCAAAAAGGGGATTAAAATATCTATGAGAGATATAAAGCCAAAAAATATTTTCTTATTTTTTCATCCTATTCACTGTATGGAATCCACATAGACTACTACATTTGATTACTGTAGCCCTATTCTAGATGGCATGGTTTATCACATTTTCTAGGTGGGAACCCATTATATAACCATAATCATTTCCAATCCCCATTTACCATTCCTTCATTACACTCCAGTTTTAGGAGAATTACATTATCTTGATGTCCACATAGACTATGTAGAGACCACTTAGATGTATGGGGCATCTCAGGTTAGCTCAACCATTCTTATTTCCTTCCCCATTTTCCTGGTCTATTCAATACTCTCATCATTTTTCAAGTATACATTTCCTATTTTTCATATACACATCAGTCTCTTACTTGTCATCATTTTTATTATTTCCCAAACCCTTAGGAGAACTAAAATTGGCTTGAAGTCCGTCAAAAATATATAGTTAGTGTCTACTTACATGGGGCATGTGGAGATAGCTTGTCCACCCCTTAATTATTCTTATATTCCCCCTTCCATCCAAGTTACCATCTTGACATGAAAATTGTCCTCTATAAATTTGGGGCAAAATTTCCAAGAGTAACATCATTCTATCACACATGCATTAATGATTTACAATTACTTATTTGTTTATTTTTATTATGTATTTGTGTGGTGCTTATCAACATTGTTTATTTTTTATTGTTGTTGGTGCATTTATTTAATTTTCCTTCATTGACTTTGGTTTAGTACATTATATTTTACACTTAAGTCTAGATCGTTTATGTCCTATTATTGAGTTGTAGATATTTATACCCAACCTAATATTGGTTTATTGCATTATATTTTACACTTAGGTCTTGATATTTTATATCTTATTACTAGGGATTTTTAAATTTTCATTTCAATAAAGTTCTTATGCTTATGAACTCAAATGTTATCATGATTAATTTATAATTATGGTACATAATGTCAAATGAAAAATCAAAAATCAAGTACTAAATATCTAACACAACAATGTTACATCAATAATATCTCCTTGTCTATTATCCTATTATAGAAATATTACATCCCATGACTAATATATATGCTACTCATGATACATATCAAAAACTGAATGTATACCAAAATTCATAGAGAATTTATCAAACATGATCAACTAAATTAATATCCAATGATGAATCCAATTATATCACATTTATAGTATAAGGAATAAACATCAAATCATTTCTACACCATCAATATAATATAATCATGGAAAAAATATCATACATCCCATATCCATATGAACATCAAATTAAAGTATTAAATCACATTTTATATTATAAACATCATGAGGCCATAACAACAACTGAATCATAAAAGAACATCACATATATACATAAGAGTCAATGTATATCAATGAGATCAAAAATATACAAGGGAATGTTGTATATCTCATTAGAACATAATAACATATAAATCATTTATATATATAAGTCATGATACAAAATAAAAAATGACTTATTAATTAGCTTTGACTTTGTGAATCCCCATGCCTTATTTGTGGTGGTGGCTGATGCATTGAATACCTAGATGTAGAGGTTTGGTATATCCTCAATCTTAATCTCATATACATGGAAACTAATATATATGACTCATGTGATTCAAAAGTAGGTAATTACCTATATAATAGTATAACTTCCTGATAGGCATGATGATAGTATGATGCCTCATTCTTAACCTGAGGATCTCAAGCATAACTTGTGAAAAAACCAAGTTGTGTGCCCACTTATCATGTTATATCTTGCTCACACTAGATAATATAGACATATGATTTGGACCTATCTCTCTCATCTTAAATTTCTACCTACACCTATGTCACACAAACCAAATCTACCTTCAAGGGGTAATCTCTAATTGAAGGGCCCTAATACATTCCTAAAAGACCATAATATGAGCATCCCTGTAAGTCACATACTATTATATATGGTCCAACCTATCCTATAACCCATCTATCTCTTCCACTTGTGACATAATATACTTTGATAACATCTCAATTGTACCTATGTTTATACTTACCATACTTGAAGGGTTGGCCACACGTGGGTCTACCCTCCTCCTGACTAGTCTTGGGCTAGGATCATCATCATATTCAATATTTATATCACCACCTTCAATCTTGGTACCCCCACACTCTACCTTAGTATTGTTATCATCATCTCTCAAATCTATATCTATATCTACCTGACCCTAATCATGCACATGTCCTAATATATGGGCTATAACCATAATATCACTTGTATAATGGAACCATAGGGAACTATCAATCTCTCAAGCATAAACCAAGCCCATAATGATGTATTAGATGCTATAACAATTGCATTTGTAGGAGCCCCTGCATACACTCAAATAACCTAGAGAACTAATGCATCTCTAGATCTCACTATGTGTTGAGCTATAGATGGCCCCCATCTACTAATCCCCTAGTCACATGAGAAAATAATCTAGGTACCTCTAACACATAATGTTATATACCAAACTACCATTTTAATTGATCATGTTAGTATTCCTTAATAATATGAGTATATCTACCATTAAAGAAACACTTGGTAATCATTAAGGTCATGTACTAACTATTGATCACCCATTGAATCTGTAATGGGAGGTAGGGCACCAAACAAAGTCTCTATCCATCATGTCTTCTGTAATCCTATAATATAGATAAATGTCTTCCTTATATCCTCGATGATTTACACCTATCTAGACCCATATAAATACCATAGGCTCCTTCAGGCCTTGTACCTACCTCTCCCACACTAGTCACTCTATCGCTATATGCTCTAATGCCTAGACCTAGAGTAGTGTAAAAGGATAATTCTCTAACTTAATCTATAGGCTACCACGTGTATATCCTAGTAATACCAACCCCCAATTAAAAATCATAGTGTCATCTAGCATATCCTTGATAACTCCCCCAAGCCCATGTGAAATAACCAACCACTCTTATTAGGTAACAAGATGTTGTTGACAATGGCCATAAACATTAAAACCTACCAATCAATGTCTATTTTTCAACAAAGATCCTTAGCTAATAAGTCATATAACTTAATGTCTATTTATATCTCAATTATGTCAATATCTACAACTATGCTCTCTATGGGGATGTCAAAACCACTAACCAAGTCATATAGAAATGTCTTCTACCTTATCGGGTAAGTACATTATAAGGGTCAACCTATGATTGGTGATATCGAAATGTCCCACACATCCTCTAGAGTAGTAGTGGCCTCTCTAATTGATAGGTGAAATGTCATCATCTGTTAGTTCTACCTCTTAGCTAAGGCACTCAGGTATGTTCTACCTACCTTGATCATGGGCATGCACACAATACATAACAAACCCATAGCCTCTAGGAAGGCACACATATCCTCAATCTAGATCTATCTAGATTGTAGGCAATGTGAACATCTCTCTTATGTAATTAAGACCACAAGTACAACCAAGTTACATAAATAACAAAAATTATCAACTAAACACTTTGTTGAAGCTATATAGATGTGTAAAATAAATCTAAATTAATTATAAACATGCCAAACACACCATTCTAATTATAAAATTTGACCAATTATCTTCTAAATAAACTTATTCTTCTTTTTATTGCACTGATTTACCTTTTTCATGTTTTTACCATTCTCTTGGTGATTACATCATTTATTTTGATGATTTTAATTTTAATAATTTTCATCATTATCTTGGTGTTTCTACTATCTCCTTTGACAATTTTGAATTTCAACATTTTCATCTATTTCTTGGCAAATCCATCAATTCCTCATATTTCTACTGAATTGATCATGTTTTTGCTGATTAGGTGATTCCCAAGATTCTAGGCTTTTTACACCTATTATATTGACATTTCTACTATTGACACGTTTAAAATAATTAGGCAATTCCCCACATTTTGGTGTTTTCACCATTTTCTATGAAACTAACATTTTTTTGGTGATTTCACCATTTTATTAGTATTTTCATTGATTTTTTAGGCAAAATCTATCTCTACCCTATCCCTAGCCATAAATGTTATTTAATGAAAAAATTCACAAGGGAGGAGCCTACTTACTAGCTACCCATCCTATAATTGTCACCTATACTTTTGAATGTGGTTGCTAATGTGTCTCTATTGTGCACGAGGAGCCATTCTTTGCTACATACTCTCATAAAAAACTAGAGCTCAAATCTTTAAAATAGAGGGGTAAAAATGAATATTTTTCACCCCATGGGTGAATATAAAGCTTGAAAATTTGAAAATTTCACCCCCTTTCTCCCTATTGCCATTATTTTCTTTTGTGGAGGCCCATTTTTGAACTCATTAGACATTTTTCATCTAGTTTTCTCTTATAATCTTCATTTTTGACCTCTGTACATGTGCACCACCAATCTTCCTTTATTTTGAGGGCTTATCCATTTCAATTATTTTTCATTGCTCCCTTGATGGGGAATTTAGGGCCTATCAATAACCCTCTGGGGCATCAAATTAAGTCCACTAACCTATAATTTTATCAAAATGTGAAGACATCATTTTTGAAGCATTATCAAGTTTCTTCTTAATAACTTTTTCATTATTTGAAAAGATGTTACTATGCCTAGTGTCTCAAAATGCCCTTTCAAAAAAAGGTAAAATGTAGACACTTGCTTTTAATAACTTTCATGGCTAAACTACAATCAAGAGAATTTTTTTTAAACACATGCAAATTTAACCAAAAATCACCAATTGATCCAATTTACCTACATAATTATCATTTTAACCCAAAATCATGATGACATATCCCTAATTGGGTAAATGGCCATATTAAATTTTTTATATGATTTAACGCATCCTAAATCAAACCAACCCTTTGAAAATATTATTATAAGACAATTAAATGAATATTTAATTGAAAATATAAAATTGCAAGTGTACAATTTTTCTAATTGCCAACTAATCACCTTAATTAATTAACCTAATCAATCATCTAACAAAAAATTCCTTGAGTTTAGAATTATCTATTTTCATAAAATAAAAAGTGATTTATTACCTCACATTTGTGATGCCACTTAAGGAAGTCAATGGGAAAGGGAAAGAGTGAAATAAAGTTCTTACATCCCTCTTACACACTCAAAGAGGACCAATGACTACACTTTCCTTCCAAATACATTACACACTATAAAAAGGTCTTAACTAGCACATCTTACACAATCCATGTATGCAATAATGATTTGGAGGGTTCACCCTCCACCATTGATATTGATCTCAGATCAATGGCTCACAATCATACCAAAAGCCTATAAATTGAGGCCTTCACCTTCATTATAGACATGCTTTCTTGAAGTAAACTTACCATGACAAAATCAAATTAAATTTTCAACATTCTCATACCAAGATAATCTAAAACCTCAAGTGTATAAGGATAGATGTTTCCCATGTGGAATCAACATTGTTAAAGACAAGCCAAGCTCAAGCCTATTTTCATGCCGGTTTGCAAGTAAATATCTAAGAAAGGTATAAACTTAGCTTATCTTCTATTTTATATTTATTTCTTGTTTACAATTTCTCACCTTAGGGATTAGGTTTTAGATGTTATGTTCACAAGATTATTTTTATTTTATTCACTAATGATTTGACTAACCTCTTTTGGATTCCTAATATATAATGTGCATGCTTAAAAAAATAAGAGATTATACTTATCTTATTTATTGATGCATAGAAAATTCTAAATTTTACAGGGGTGAAATAAGATAGGTTAATTCTATGAAAGGGTTTGTCAAATTCTAAAAATTATCTCGATGATCCTAGATACTACCATCAAAATAAGGACACTAAAATTAATGATTCTATCATAAAAATAATCCTTATGTCTATAATGAAGTATAAGTAATTTTCAAGAAATTCCACCTGCACCTTTTAATATTCTTTATCACGTTGAAAATTATCTATTTGGATCATGCCCATAGGTTCTAGATATCATTATTTTGATCAAAACCCTAGATATTCCAATTAGGGCATGCCACCTAATAAGAACATGGGTTGAATCAAGCTAACCTCAAAGACTCTTTTATCAATGAACATTGCCTACATATCTATATACTCTAAAGAGGGCCTCACACCAATGTATTTCTCCCCCTTATGTGGGTTGAGTGTGAACAATAGTGTAATATGTGATATGTGAGTGCATGTAGTGATCTAGTTTACAACCTAATAAATAATACACATGGAATTATCTTTAAATGATTTAGACCTATAAGAAGATTGATCCTATGACTAATATAGAAATAGGGAATAATAGGGTAGTGGAACTTAGTTGTGTGAATGATTTAGTGAGTTTGAATAGGTGCTTGCTTGGTAGTTGTTAGATGTCTAATGAGTAGGTTTTATTTTGTATTTATACCCACCTTTTGAAAATAATCTCAAAAAGGGTTAAATAAAATAAATAGGCTAACCCATACATATTAGAATATTTACAAATTTGAGAATTTTTAGGGTACAAATACTAGCATTGGATCTGGGACATTAGTGCCTAGGTTTGAATGGTAGTTTCCTTGAGAATATATAAATGTTTAAGTTCTATAACTAGTAGTGAAGGATATATATCAAGTTTTAAGCATATTATGGGCTATGGGTGATCTAGGTAATTAGAATATTAGGGCTTGATGATAAGATAAGAATTTAGGCACAATGAGATGAAGACTACAAGCCTTTCAACAATGGGAAAGTCAAAAACTAAGAGGAAGATCCTTGAGTGATATTTATCAAGTGTGCAAGACTAGTTTATCATGTAAAAAATATATTTGAGTATCTACACTTACTAAAAATATAAAAACATAGAGAAACATGACAAGATAATATGAAAGGTTATGTAAAAAAATAGTCATCCACATATATCCCTAAACACACTATAGGTTAAGGATGTAGCAAAGGTCTTTCGGGGTTAATATCTTAGCTCAAAATTCCCCCTAAATATCCAATTTCTCATCCTCGATAAAATTAAACCTTGTTAAATCTCATCATGTATTGGGCACACATATCACAAAAATCAAAAGGTTTGAATGAACCCTCTTCTTGCCTCAAGTAGAATTACTTATTCTTCTCAAAATTTTCTCATCTCTTGATTTATACTCATTCATTTAACTATTTATTCCTTTTATAGTTAGATATATGAAACAAAAATGGGGGAGGACAGAATGTTATATACAACCACTGAGTCTTCTACCTCCTTAATACTTTAATATATTTATGCACTCTTTAAAGTGCTATTCTAATGTTATACTTGGAAAAAGGTTTTTTTCTTCACAATTTAGGAGTTAATTTATTCCATCTTCTTGTGTAAAAAATAAGATCTACTCTACCAATTTCATCCAAATGTGTTAGATACTAATTTTGGGTTTGAAATTGTTTTCTCATAAAATGTAAGGCCACATCTAATTCTACCATTAGGGTGATCTAGTCTTTTTCTATCTTAGCTAGCCTAGTGGCTTCTTCCCTTATTATTAACTTGGATTCATTCTCCTTTTCATTATATTGAGATATATCCTTACATCTTATGTCTTCATTAACCAAATATGAAGAAAAGTCTCTAAGTACCACATCCATCACATGTAGATTTAGGTTCCATTCTAAATCATAAATGCCAAAATAATCACAAAGATAGAATTCAGATTATTAGTTTTAAAATTAAAGGGTATTATTCTCATAATCACTAAAGAATGTGTGAGGAACACTTACTATTATAGGTAGATTAAAATAGAGCTTAATAAATTTGCATTTTAGCCACCACTCCTTAAGGTAGAGGGTAAATACCCTTATAGGTGGTCTATACTCTATCATTTGGATAATTAATTGACCTAATTCTTACACTTTCCCTTTCAAATTAGTAACTTAATTTTCTATATCTTGTAATTTTAACTTTGTCTCCTTTAGTGTTTCTTTTATTGTCTTAGTTTTTTACACCAATTGACTATACTGGTTGTACCATTGGACATGCAAGGCTTGAATTTAACATCTCTTTTCATGAAAAGTTCATCCTAACTAGGTCTATTTATTTAGGTGGAAATAGATTCAAAATTTATTTAGGTGGAAATAGATTCAAAATCTATTTCAATGGTAGTTTTAACATCTAATGGATATTTATTTATTTTTAATAGGAACTTGGTCAGCTAAAATAGAATCTATTATTATGGGTTGTGTTATGATGAATTGAATATGTCTAGTTTCCACTTCTACCACCATTTCCAACACATCCAACCCATTATCTTGGTTTTACAGTACCCTAATTTGTGCTCTAAGTGTCTTAACTTAGCAGAACATGGGTTTCTTGTTTTTATGCCACCTCTTCTTTCTCAACGGTTTATTCTTCCATTTTTATTTCTTCCTCTAATTTTTCCTTGTTTACCAGTAATAATTATGATAGGATAACCCCCCCCCCCACCAACTTTATTCTTTTCTATCCCATATCATCATGAAAATTCATTATGCCCCCAACCATCATATCACTCATCCTTGAGTGACTTTTTATAACAATCCTAATATGTGGAGAAAAGCATAACATGAATGGGAATGATTGGGTGTGTGATAAAATGATCATATTGATGTGACATTATGCTAAACATGGAAGGTTTTTCCATAAGTTAAACTTTTAACATATGAAATAATACTTAATCCAACATGATGACATAAACTTGAATGTTTAATATGAAAAATATAATATTATATAAAAATATATGATATCATTACCTATTCCCAATTAGTTTAGCAATGAATATAGTTTGTATGGTTTACTTTTCTAGTTCTTTGTTGATGTCTAGATTAATCTCTACAACTTTTTGGGTGATCATGGATAATGATGTGAAACTTTAAGAAGAATTTATTTGTTAAAATCTTCTTCTATAATATCAATAACTAAGAGTGTTGATTTCAATAGGTGACTGAGTTGGAGTTTTAGTGGGAATGTCTAATGAAATTTTGACTTCTTATAGCAACCAAATTTTATCTTCATGTAGTAAAGTTTATAGATTCTTATAGTAGGTAGCTAGAAAACATGCATGAGAAAGAGAAAATAAGAAATTATTGTGGTTGATTATTTGGGAAGCAATACTAATCTTGATGATAATATTTGAGAGCATTATTGATTTTACTTGACATTTTAAAAGACATAAGTAGATTTACTTTAATAATCTAATAGTGGAGAAGTACTTGTGATGATATTTATTTAGTTCCTATAGCTAGGTTCTTATAGGGATAGTAAGTTAAAAAATGATATGTTTTTTATAGGAGGACTATTGGGAGTCTATAGGTTGTTTTAGGTGAAACCTATAAGTTTTTGAGAGATCTGCAAACTTTCCAAACAACTTATAGCAACTAAATGTTACTTGTAGTATCTATCCCCAATTTGTAGCAAATATATTCATGTATCCTATAACATTTACTTAAAAATTATATCACTATATTAATGTATCTTATAAAAATCACTAATAACTTGCAGCTACTTGTATACAACCTATAACAAGTAGGATACAACCCATAGATATTTGTAGACAACATATAATAGGTAGAATGTAATCCATAGCTAATTTTAGATAACTTAAAATATTTAGGATATAACCTATAGCTGCTTGTAGATAGTTTATATCAATTAATATGTAACCCATAGTTGATTTCAAATAACATGTATCAAGTAGGATGCAACCCATAGCTAAGTTAAACAACTTGAAACAACTAGGATGCAACTTGTAGTTATTTACATATAATGTGCAACAACTAAGATACAACCTATACAGAGATATGATTTGGTGGATAAATAAGAGAACAAAAAAAATATTACATTTTTATTTTAATTTTAAATTATAACTAACTAGAAGATTATTTTTTTAGTCAAAATAATTATTCAACCCTTTACCAATTGACAAGTTGGTTTTTTGGTCAAGGCTATGAAATGATTCTCACTCAAAAAAAGGAATGGAGGATGATTTTTAATGCTCATCTAATTATTGAATAATATCTTTTGAAGGATTATATTTTGAGGCAACATGCTCATCCAATGTTATCAACAATTCCTTATCCATGCAAAGTCTCTTTTCCTCCATGATTTTATTCATGAAGTCATGTTTTGAGAGTGGTTTATTAAATAACTTGAGGCAATGACCATTGAATAATATATAAAATATTACTGGGTCAATTATTTATAGCTCAAATACTCCATTAGTGAATACTTTATCTATCTCATAAGGACCAATCCATCTTATTTACAACCTCCATTTATGGTCTCTCTAATTAGAGTCATAGAACATGGCCTGATCTCCTAGTTGAAATTAACATGTCTCGATGAACCAATCAGACCACTTGATTCATTATTACTAAACCATTCTTATGTGTTGTAAGGCTTCCATTTATAACTCATATAAGGAGTTAAGTTGCATAATCCTCTCCTTATGTGCTTCATAAAATTCTATGCCAAGTTATAGGGTATTACTTAGAGTTTTAATTTCAAACTCTATAGGGAGGAAAACTTTATTACCCTAAACAAAATCATATGGTGTAAACCATATCATGGTTTTTCATGTAGTTCTTTCTGCTCATATAGCATTTTTAAGATGTGTTTCCTAATCCCTATGGTGTATAACTACTATTTTTGTAAGAATGTTCTCTAATTCCATTTTTGTAACCTCTACTTAGCCTTTAGATTGTCGATGGTTTGAATTAGATTTTTTATGCATGATTTCTTATTCTATAATTAGGGTTGTAATCAAATCAGATGTGAATTACAATCCTTGATTTGTAATTTAATTCAAAACTTCATACCTTATGAATATATCTTCATAGAGGAATTATGACATTTTATCATCAATTTCATATGTTAAGGTTTATTTCTATCTATTTGATGATGTAATCTATGCATATCAATATGTACTCCTTATTGCTAAATGGTAGATCTATCGAGCCACCAAAATAAATTCTGAATATATCAATTTTTTTGAGGACTAATGGGGTTAGAGAGGCATTTCATCAAAATGTGTGAGTTTGCCCATATGTTCAAACATATCACACTAATAGGTATATGTTATAACATCCTTGTGTAAGGTGGGCCAATAGTAACCTATGGCAAGGATTATGGATACAATGCTCTTTGCTATAAAATGTCCCCCATAAGTTTCATCATGGCATGATCAGATAATGTCAACTAATTATTATTCCTTATACACCTACACATGATTAAGTCAAACCCAATGTAAAATAAGTACCTTGAGATCCATGAGTTTGGAAGGACTCTCTCCACCAAGTGGCATTTCTCTATTGGAAAAAAATGTTGTGGGATATACCTTACAACCAAATAGTTAGTGATGTATCCAAACCAAGGAATGTTAATGGACAAAGAAAAAATATGTTCATCAAAAAATGAATTATCTACCAATGGACTATGTTATTTAGATGTTAGTCTTGATAAAAAAATATGAGATTACATTATCTTTGCCTAGTCTATCTATAATTGTAATATAAAATTATTATAATAGTAACAACCATATAATTATTTTACCACTAATTATTAGTTTATTCATTAAATACCTGATTTTAGCATGGTTAGTGTGAATAAAAATAAATATCCAAACTATAATGTTTGAATTTATTGATGGCATTCACTAAATATTGCAATGAATTTTATCTATGTCACATTGTAATTGAGCTTACATCCCTAAAAATTATTGATTGTAAAGTATATAACATAGTTATAAGATCCTTAATTTTGACCTAGGATAACTCCTAGTGTTATATTAGAAGCATTTATATTGATGTGGAAAGGTAATTTCTAGTCTGGACCCCACAACACTGGAGTTATTGCTAATAAATATTTTAAGTCTTGGGAATATTTTATGACATGAAATAGTCCATAAAAATTCAACATCTTTATATAATAAAATAATAGAGGTGTGTTATTTGAGTCTTTAATAAATCTATGATAATATCTATCATGTCCTTAGAACCTTGGAACATCCTTTTATTTTTGTGAGGTTGGTAAGGTTTTTATTACTTCAATTTTGGTAGGGTCTACTTCTATCCCTACTGGTGATATATGGTATCCTAGTACAATGCCTTTCATCATCAACATCTAGCATTTCTCATGACTTAAGGACAATTGGTTGTATTGACAACATTGAATATATCTATCTAGGTTCTTGGTGTCCTCTTAGTATGTATTCACATGTATTGTGAAGTCATCTATATAAATATATACATAATCATGGGATAGGTTAGAAAAATGCTCAAGACAACCCTTTAAAATGTGGTAGGATCATTACACAACCTGACTGGGATTAAAAAGTATACATAATTACCCTAAGGAAATGTAAAGGTGGTATTATCTTGGTCTTCATGTGCTATTATAAGTTTATTCTATACACTAAACCCATATATAAAGGAGAAGTATTTCTTCCTTGGGAGTGTGTCAAGTATTTGATCAATGATAAGAAGGGGAAAGTGATCCTTCATTGTGGCTACATTAAGTTACATATAATCCACACAAATGTGCCATTTTACAACCACTTTTTTCACAGTAACAAGGGATGACACACACTATCTATTTAATATCAGATAAATAAATCTTGTATCTCAGAGTTTTTATAATTCTATTTTCAATATCCTTAATAATAGGGTTCATCTATCTTTGTGGTTGTTAGATGGGTTTTAATTCCTCCTTAATTTATATGTGGTGGGTGCATAGTTTAGGGTGTATAATTCTCATATCATGGGAGTCCCATTTAGAATTAATTTTTTGATATTTGAGCATGGTCACTAAATGAGTTTTTTGTTGAAGGTTCAACTAGTTATTAATATTGAGAGGTCATCTAGGTAGGATTTATACTTAAAACCCATCATCATATTTTCACCAAGAATACCAAGGTTTTGGCCATAGAGGACTAATATTTAAATTTATGTCTAAGATAAGTAATATATATTGGCAAGTGTAATAACAACTTAAATAGGGATGGTGGTATAGAAATAAACTAGTATGGAGGTTGTATACACAATATTTTCAAACTTTTATCAATTATTGATGATTTTTATCTTGCAGGAACCCATCAAGTCTTAATATATCTAAGTGCACACCTTAAGGGGTACGCTGGGAAAGGGGTTGGTATACTATTAGTGATTTATAGGATTGTTGTCCCTTTTGCCACTTGCTATCTACATATTTATCTCCTAAAAATCATTCCCCTAAGCTTTGTCTCCCATTTTACACACTCCTATAGTATTTTACCACCTTCATTATCCCTTTAGCTAATATAAACCACTTTTTTGTAGTTTACATGACTATGTAGGCTAAATTTTCCTTGTATATTTATTGATAAAACTTATTAAGGATTATGTCAGCCCATGGTCGACCTAGTCTATGACCTAGTTAGTTTTTGTCAATTACAATACTAGGTTGACCAGGTTGATCTTATTAGATGGAACTTTTGGAAGGGTTTAGGGTTAAATACACCTATATAAAAATAATAATTTTTTCATTTATAAAATAAGAGGATAATAAATAAGATATATTATGCATCTACTTATTCACCATTCTACTTGAGGAACAAGTTTAGGGTTTCATACTTTCTTTGGAGATACAAATCTTATCTTATAGAATAGTATTTTAGATGTATTGATAGGTTGTGTAACTTAGATCTTATTTATCCTTATCATCCTTACATACCACAACAACCTCTTATAAATCACCTTGGCCAAGGGAGAGATTGAGGCTCGACAGGTTCATCTTCAAAGGTAAGTATTCCTAGCCTTATTCCTCCTTTGTAAGAGTAGATAGATATGCATTTGCACTTATCTTCCATGAATTAAGATTTTATATACATTTGAATGAGTATATGTCTCATATTCATGTTTAATTTTATTTTTATTACCCCCACTTTGTGTCACAAGCTTTGGTGAACACTAGATTAGATTTTGCTTTACTTGTTATCAGTTTAGTGAATATGAAAACATAGGTACTAGTTAGGAGTTTTAAATAGTTTTGATTTATTAGAGGCTTTATAACCCTCCCTAGTGATATTATTGTGGTAAGATATCCATAAATTAGGTCTAATAGATCCATATTAGTTATTCCCTCGATTATTTAATGTATCCCTAATCATAAGTGTAAGTAGGATCTATCTTCTCTGAGCTAGGATTGATTTGTAGATATGTTATAATTCCCATTGCATAAATTTTTGTGAACCCACATGAGTATAACATTTGAAATTTTTATTTTGCACTTTTCATTTATATCATTTCATTAATTTTTTATATTTGTGATACTAGGTCAACTAGGCTGATATAGTTCTAACTTCTGTGCATAGGTTTAACACATAATCACATCAAAATGACTATTTTTTCTGTATAGGTCTCCATCAGATAGAGGTTAATTGATTTAATAGGTTGACATAGTATTATTATTTATTTATATAATAGTAACCTATTTTGAATATGTTGACTTAGTCTTCTAGTCAACATACAAAATAATAAACTATATCAAACAAGTTAACTTAGTCTTATAGTCAGCATCTAGATAACAAAGTTGACCAAGTCAACTTAGTCATCTTAATAGGCTTCATCAAATAGGGTTTCATAGAACAAATTTGACCTAGTCAACTTGGTATAAATTTCAAGTAGCATTCAAGGCACTCTGATAGAAAGTTTGTAATCCTTCATATCTTCCAACCCACTAAGGTTCCTTTCTTTATGTCTCTTTCAATTCAGTATTTCATTATTGTTCTATTTTATGCAAGATTTCAATCTTTACAACTACAATACTAAAATTAACTAAGTCAACTTGGTTGACTTAGTTTTGTATCCTATCTTTTGTTTAAAAGACTAAGTTGATGTGGTTGACTTAGTTCTTAAGGACTCTTACTTCTATTGAAAAGTAGTGACCCAATCGACTCTATTCTATATTATTTTCATATAATGTAATCTAAACTAACTCTATACCATTCTTAATTTAGGAATTAATAATTATATTCTAGTAATTAATTCACACTTTCATTTTTATCTATTTGCATGCTTAAATTAGCTCACATAGTCTAAATAGTTGGTTTTTCAAATTGCTAATTAGTTGCAATATTTTTTTCTTTTTACACACACTACTAAATCACACAATATTCAAAATGAATTTAACATTTGTCTTCCCAAGGCCTACTTATTTTAATTTCATCACCAAGGGGAAAGTTGACTTGGTTTTTAAGCCAAGTATAAACATGTGATTAATGGTATATATTGGAAAAGCACCTGACACACTTATCACTGCAAGATTATGAAGTGAGGAGGTAGGACCTACTACCAAGATAGTACCATTTCCAACACAAATCCATTTTATCCTAAACATTCTAAACCATTGATATATTGATTTCTAATTACCTATTTTTTAGAAAACTTCCCTATCACACTTAAAATAACACTTCATAATAATTTAAAAACACTCAAGATGAACCTGTAGTTAACATTTAATTTTTATTTGATTGCTTTTTCTCTAATCATTATATGTTGTATTGTAAAAACTTACAATATCTAACATTGGTGAAAGGTTTTATGTTGTGTGTCAATTGGATCATTCTCATTAGTCTAATTGTTTATGTATTTTATTCCATTTCTTGCTTCAAATTACATTGAAAAATCTTTCCCTATTTTATCACACTATCATTTTGTTCGACATAGTCGCTTACAGACTATCTTTTTTCCTATCTATATTACTAAGTCAACTTGGTTGACCCAATACTGCTTTCTACCAAATAGGATATATTACTCTATTTCCTCTCATCCCTCTACTAGTACATATTTTACCACACAAGAAAATCACTATAATAGTGCCTCACTTACCAAAAATTCTTCTCAAGCTATTAATAACACCCATAGTGGTACCCAAGCCACTACTACCAATTCTAATGCTTCACACAATGCTAATAATACCAATCAAACCCATCACCTTCTATTACAAACTCTTAATCAAATGAATGATTTACAATATAAAAATGCAAATAAAATGATGTAATTGTAAAATCACCTTATCCATCTTCAAATCCACCCTCAATAGGTTCTTTGGGGCATGCATAACCAAAATTGTCCCCCACCTCCTCTTCAAGATTCCCATGGTAATATTATCCCTCAACCTAACCTTGTTAAAAAAATTATCAATAACCTTAAAAATGAGACTTTTACATCTCAAATTTCTAATATCAATATAGGAGGTATCACCCCTACCATTACTTATAATGGGTCAACCGATCATACTCTCCACTTAAAAACATTTGGAAATCTATATAAAGACTGGGTCAAGTTAAATATATTTACCAATACCAATATATTAACAAAAAATCACATAGGTGATGATTTAGATTGGTAAAACCAACTCAAATCTCATTCCATCATTAGTTTGGAAGACTTACTCAATGCTCTAGTCCAAGAGTTCCAAACTAGTGATCTCCCTAAAACTACCTTGGCCCATTTTATAAATTATAAGCAACTTAAGACCAAAACCACATGACCTTTCATCAAACAATAGAAGATCTTGTCTAAAAAATGTGAGCATAATATGGAAGATGAAAACCTCTTTCATCTATTTACCAATGCTCTTTTTCCCAAGTTGAAATATCAGGATTGAACACTCTTTCCATGCACTTTGGAGGAAGCTATTGACGAAGCCAAGCACCAAGATTTCCTTATGCATTAATTCAAGCCATCTCAAAATTTTATGGGTACTCACATGTTAATAAAAAATAAGAATCATGATGATAAAAAATATGGTGTCATCAACTCTTATGATACCATTCATACTATTCAAGCTATTATTCCCAACCAAACTCTAGAACATGCTTCCCCTCCCAACCACATCACCAACCCATATTTATCTTCAACTAATAACATAAATGTTCATAAAACTTTATCCTTAGATAAATTATAAAGACATATACCAAGGCCTCTTTTGTAATAACTTTATCCCACTCATCCCATGAAATCTTATATGATCCTAATAATTTTTTTTGGTTTCATGCTAGTTGGGGTCATTCTCATGAGACTTGTAGGCAAATTTATAATTTGCCATGGATTTACTTTTTGGTCCTAATTTTTATCATGTTTCTATCATTAATAAACATAAAAAAGCCTATGAAATTGCATTCAAATCCCATGAAACACAAACTAAATATCAAGCTTTAAACTAGGGTAATGCTCATTTGGCCATCTATAAAGATCATCTTATAAATTACTAAGATAACCAAGACAAACATACCCATTATACCAATAATGTTTAAAATCTTCTTGACCCTAATATTCAAGAGAATGTGGTCAATATGACTAATATGCAAAGGGTGGTTACCATCATTGATCCTCATCCCATCCACACTCCTTAATTACCTCACACATTTTGTGTTATCCAAGACTTCTCTCCAAATTACTTAATAGAGTTGGGCAAAGAAGACCTTATATCTTTTGATGAACCAATTCCAAACCTCCCTTAGATAAAACTTCTCATATTATTTATACCATTCCTCCAACCTCTTTACCCATCACTAATCATACTCAAAATTCTATCAACACTTCTAATCTATCTCAAACCAAATCTACATCAACCGCCCCATATTATCAAAATAATCAACAAAATTGTCCTTCAATTAAACCTTCCACATGTTATCAACATGAATTCATGTGAAATTCAAATCCTCCTTTCGAGGACCTCCTTAAACACTAGACACTTATTTACAATAGTCCCATTATGGGTTATGATGAGTGGGATCTTATTACAGAACTTAGTAATCTCCCATCTCAAATCCCATTTATCAAACTTATGCAGACCTCTATGCATCACCATAATCATATTATGTAGCTTTTATTTGAAATAAACATCCCTCATCCTCCCCTAGCAGGATGTAAATCCACCTTATCTAGATCAAAAGATAGCATTTTACAATGGTGCAAATAGATGTCCATACATGTTGATGAAACAATAGACACTTCTCTTTCCCTAAAATTCCCCATTTCTTCCATGATACTCGATGATATTCTAATTTGAACATATGATCCTCCTCTCTTTATCAATGTCTAAATTGGTGATATCCAAGTAAAGCATTTTATGATTGACAAGGGTTCTAGCATTTGTGTTGCCTCTCTCAATTTTATCAAAACCCTTGGATATTTTAAATTTAATCTTAAGTCCACATGAAACACATGTCAAGTCTATGACCAAAGGAAAATGCCTCCCTCATGCTATGTGTGGTTCCATTTCATGGTCCCACCTATCACCATTCACATGAAGTTGATGATATTTAACTTTCTCCTCTCCTCTAACATTCTATTTGGTAGGCCATGGACTCATTGCATGATATCAGTTGCCTCTTCCACTTACCAATGTGTCAAATTTCCTCATAATGAAACCATCTATAGGATTCAAAGTGAAATTAATCCTTAGAATTTTAAACAATTCTAAGACCATGGTGTATTAAATATTTTTACCCTTGAACCATTTCCAAGCATTCCATTTCATGAATCTCAACAATTTAAATTTCTTGTGAATTCCACTCAAGGTTAGAATGGTAACCTTGAACTCATTAGGAATATACCCCCTAACCTCCTATATTCTGATGATGATGAGCATAATGAGATCAATCTCAAGATTAAAACCTTATATCTCTCACCTCATCTCATTTATCAGCTCCTCCCTTCTTTGTAACCTCATTCCCATCAACCACCTTGTGATGATATACCCATTGTCTTAACTAAGGCTTGACATTCCATTCATCACACCACATCAGATGACTAGGTCATCCCTACCTATGTTATTGATCTTCATAACTTGATTATGATGATGGATATACCTTAGATGATATATTCTTAAGAAGTCTTGTTTAGGCTTGAGATTTTGAAATTATTTATTATCATTCATCTTTGCTTCATCATTTTAGTATATCTTCTATCATTACATCTTATATCATTCATAATTTTTGCATTTTTACTCTTAATTGTAGGGTAGAGATGGTTCACACACCTCTATTTTTTGAAGAAGCTCATAAAAGTATGATTATATATCTACTATGACTAACCCCTATTGATTTTCTAGATACCAAGACCCCTCTAGCCAACTTATCCCTAAAATTCTTGCAACAATCCTTCAAATTTTTGTGCATCTTGCCCCTCCCTCAATAGAGACCAGTTTGGATCCTATTCCCACTACCTCTATAACTGAGTCTATTCCTATTTTTGATCCTATGGTTCCTTCAATCAAGGCTTGATTGAAGGAACCATAGGATCAAAAATAGGAAGAAACTCAGTTATTGAAGGAACCATAGGTATACTCACAAGAGGAGTAACCCCTTCATCTCCCATAGAGTCCACTCTCATTCCTTCTCTTGAACATCCCCTACATGATATCCCTCATCAACATGATCCTTTAGGAATTCCTATATTTTCTATCATGGAGATTCAACATGAATTATTTTCTCAACTTTCCCTGAAGATTGATGAGACTTTAGCTAAAGTTCATAATCAAATTCATAAAAACTTATAAGATGTTATGGATAATGTGTGTGGATAAATATATCAATACTTATGAACACAATCATGGTTTTATTACATTTATTTCTTCATTTGGATTGGATGTGTGCTCCAAATTTACATTTATCTATTTTATATCATTTGACATTATGTCAAATTCTTATCTATCTTACATGGTTATTTTTTTTTGCACTAAAAGTTTCTTATGATATCATTATTATTCTTATGTTCTCTTATGGATTCATTTTCATAATTACATACTACTTCTTCATAAGGTCCTTTTATATGGTTATCTTGGTCTCTTTCATGATTGTTTATTATCTTATCTATATAAACATAAATAATTGTTATTTTGACTTGGTTATACAAACCTTAATTCCTTTATTCATTCATCATTTACCATGTGATCAATTATCAAAAAATTCATCTCATTAAAATCTCCTTTTACAGGTCCACTTTGGATCTCACCTCATTCCCCTTTATTCCCCTTCATAAACTAAGCATACATATGGTTGAGACTTGAGATAACATGTTGGTTCATAGTTAAGCCTAAGTGTTCAAGTAAATCATGTCTTTGGATACTTAGCTTCATCTATCCTAAGCCTAAATCTGATTTATGTGTATCACTTTATCTCTCATGATTGGTAATTCCAAATCTATATGGAGGAGGAATATTAAAATCCATAAACATTAAAAATGTAAATATTTTAACAAAAGGTAATGATCTCAAAAAGAAACATTCAATTTTTTTAAAAGTTAAATCACACTAAAAAATGTGATTCTAAGCACATCTCCTTTCTCTAATTGAATTTCAAACTCCATAGTTAGCTTTATGATAGAGTGAGGTCTATTGGGATGTGGAAGGATAGTAGATTAGAAAATGAGAATAAAAAAATATTTTAGTGCTACCTACTTATTACAACTTGGATTTGAACCCTTTGAGGAGATGTATCATCTCTCATCATCCAAGTGGCACAATTGAAACACCTCTAGGCTTGTGGGTAGTTTAAAGATGAGGTGAATCTCTAGATAGGGCCAGCTCTCTTGATGTAGCACTTGTAAATCACTATGACAGCTAAAATTGTGAGGGAAAAGGGAGAGAAAAATAGAATTAAACTATCCTAAATGAGGTGATACACCAAAATAGTTGATGACTACCAACCAACTGCATGTTACACATGAAAACAAGGGACTAACCAAACATACACTTCTCTAATTTGAATCTTCTCACATCATTATTTCATTATGAGGTTATGATAAATGCTTAGGATGGGAAGACTAGATAAGATGTATATAATGACACTATTGAATAGGATAACTCACTCAAACTTGACATTTATTAGAAAACTTCACATGACCTACAAGAAGAAGTTGTAAATAGGTGAGAGAATGAGACAAAATGCTAAGGAAATCATAGTTATCACTAATTAAGATCAATCATCTAAGTAAAATACACTATGAAAAATCATGGAAGTGGTAAAAATTAGTAGTATTATTGATCAAATGGTATGAAAATGAGTAGGGCTTTACCATACTCAGGTTGAGCATAATTTACAAAGGCCAAAATAGCTAGTATATATATATATATATATATATAGAGAGAGAGAGAGAGAGAGAGAAGACAGAAGCCCAAAGGTCACAAGGACACTTTTAAAGATGATAAAATGAGTTAATTTTTCATGAGAAGAGTATGTGAAATGGACCATGCAAGGTTAGAAGAGACAAGTGACTATTCAAGGCATGAAACTCTTGAAAAGTGGCATAAAATTCCCTTTGCTGGCTTACAAAATTACCTTCATTATTTATCCCTATTTGAATATCCCAAAAATCACTAAGGATAGGTTTGATTATTAGAATGAGAGGTAATTATTTTATATATGCCTTTCTATGCATTGGTTGTAGTCTTGGTCATATGAAATTATCTGGAAATGAGCTATCACTACCTACACTCAACATAACTCTTCTTTCACACACCCTGCACAATTAGCCTCCAAAAAGTCATAAATTTTACATGAAAATTTATAAAATTAAGTGTATGAAACTTTTAAATAACATCTATGGCCTTAGAGGCATCAATAACACCTTAAAAATAACCCACTTGAATATTTTCACCCTTTTCACTACCATGTTCACTATGCTAGTTTTGACTAGCTAAGATGAGAGCTATTGTTTTGTTAAGCACAGGATATACTGAGAGGGGGGGTGAATCAATATATCATATATCTTATTAAAATTTCCCTTTATCAAATTCCACTTAATCAAACATTCAAGATATGCAATAAAACTCAAATAATAAACATCACACAAGATAGAGAGAGACACCATACATAACATGGAAACCCAATGTGGGAAAAACCACAGAGAACAATCTCAAGTATATTCTTGAGAAAAAACCCACAGGAGCACCATAACCCTTTTCCAAGTACCAACCCAGCTACAATTCATGAGCACCAACCCATAGGAGCTTCAAACCCCTTTGCCGAGCACTAACCCAGCAACTATTCATGAGCACCAACCCCTTTGTCGAGCACCAACCCAGTAACAATTCATGGGTACCAACCCACAGGAGCACCAATCCCTTTGTGTATACCACACACCTATCTCTCAATGTTTCTATCTCAACAAATAATAGTTCAATACAACAACTCTTTCCTCTCTCTCACCTTTTCTCTTCTAAGCTAGATATAACAAATACAAATCATATTCATCTCTCACAATTGCTCTTCTAAGCTAGATATTACAACATCAAATCAAACTCTCATTTTCATATTACAAATGGCTTCTCAAGCCTTTATTTATAGATTTCCAAATGACCTTTGGCCTTCCCCCTTTGTGACCCTTCAATCCTCATGGAAAATGGTGCCAATCTTGGATGACCCTTCATATTCAAGCCTTTGAAAATTCATGTGGTGACCCTTCATGACCAAAAACATCCTTCCCACTTTTTTTCTTATCTTTGGTGACTTTTTGTATTCCTCAAAGTGTCCCTTCATGAGAAATTGTGCCCTTACTCTTTTGTCTTCACTTGGTGACTCTTGGTATTCCCCAAGATGACTCTTCATGGGAAAATGTGTTCCATCCTTCTTTTGTCTTTACCCCGTGGCTCTTCAACTTATCCATGGGCCCTTCTTTTGTCTAATATGCAACCAAAAATATATTTAGTAATATTAAATAAATATTAACTCACATTAGCCAAGATAAACAACATTAAATGCAATGGGGCTTTTATCACCAATAATACTAGACCTTTAACATCAATGACAATATTTCCAACAATCCCCCCCTTTGTCATTGATGCAACCTCAATCCTAAAACTGCCACATCCTATCACCTACACATCCTATCATCTTAAAACATACAGTAACTCCCTCTTACTGTAGCAACCTATATCTATTCCCTGTACCTATTTTCTACACCTGTACCTATTATTCTCCCCCTTTGACATCAATGGCAAAGGGCCTACTTGGAGCTAACACTTACTTCCCCTCACTTTATGTTGAACATCAATGGTAGGAAGTAATAGAAATTACTCCCAACTCTTCTCACTGATCTTTAAATGTATCCTTTGATTGTGCCTTTGAGAAGATATCTGACAAAACATATACATTGTTCCCTGTCCTTTGAGCATCTGCAATCAACTCATTTGAATCTTTTCTTCTAATCTCACAAC
The DNA here is from genome assembly GCA_037957365.1 of Torreya grandis. Taxonomy (NCBI): domain Eukaryota; kingdom Viridiplantae; phylum Streptophyta; class Pinopsida; order Cupressales; family Taxaceae; genus Torreya; species Torreya grandis. Next base: position 1,149,163 of record JARHVA010004820.1, on the reverse strand, counting down.
CTTATTTATGAAATTTTAATGTATATCCTTGATCACATATTTGACTAACACTCAATAGATTATGCTTAATACCTTTTACATACAAAACATTTTTAGTCTTAGTTCTACCATAATCCAAACTCAAAGTACCTTTTCTGGCTATCTTGGTAGTGGTTTTATCTTTGAATCTCATTGTACCACCATTGATCTTCTTTAGAGATATGAATTTACTTTTATCTCCTATCATATGCCTTGAACATCTGCTATCAATTAACCATGGCTGATCTTTACCTCTTACATGTAGAGTTGTCTGAACCATCATAAAATCTTCATGTTGTTTCTTCTGCCATGAACATGTCTGAACCTTCTTCTTGATGAATGGTGCTTTGAAACTCTGATCCTTCTTGACTAACTCAAATATGCTTCCACAATACCAAGCTATGTGTCTGAAGTTGTTGCACTTGTAGCATACTATGGTCTCTTCATCAAAGCTTGATAGAAAAGCAAAAGAGTTGTGGCTTCTGGTTGACTCTACTTGATGAAATTGTTAGCTCTTTTTCTACATTCTAATTTCTTGTGACCATATCCATTACAATAAAAACAATAGCCATAAAAATAAGACCTATCTATATATCTCTAACCTGATTGCCTTTGGTAGCTTTTTTTTTCCAGCCTACTCTATTTGGAATGTCCTCTGTATTCTTCACTTCTCCCCTTTTTGTTTCCTCTTGTGTAAGAGCTTCAACATAGCTCTTTTTCTTTTCAAAACTAATCCCTATCTTATCTGAATATGCTTTTTGACTTTCCAATATCTTATTCAGCATGTTAGTGTTATCTTCAAATTTTGAATCACTAACTACTTTATCACTGACTGCTTTCTTAATATCTTCTTTTAAAGAGGCAATTTCAATAACATACCTTTCACAATCTTTTCTTTCTATTTCCAACTATGTTGTGAGATCTTCTTCATTCTTCTTGGATTCTTCAAAGTGTGCTTGTAGATCTTCAATCATTTCCTTTGACTCTTGTTCATTTTTCTCAATCTGGCACTTTAATCTTTGATTCTTCTTCTGAACAGCTTCTAACTCTTCTAAGGCACAAATGAGCTCTCCTTCCATATTCAATTCAGCTTCCTCATCCTCTTCTTCTTGATCACCTTCATGTATGGCCATGAATAGAATCTCTTCTTCTTCTGAATCACTAACTCCACTATCTTCACTTGAGCTAGGTTCTTTAGACTATAGGTTCTTCTTCTCGAATCCCTTCTTAGATTTTCTTTTGAAATTCTTCTTGTATGTAGGCTTTTCTTCATCATCATCATTAACCTTATCTGGGCATCTAGCTACAAAATGTCCAATCTTTCCATAATTAAAATATTTAAAAGGTAATTTTCCTTGATATTTACCTGTTCCTCTTTTCAGCTTGCAAATGAAAAGTGCTCCATTGTCATCTTCATCATCACTGGAACTATCACTTGATTCTTGAATCTTAGCTTTCTCCTTCTTTGATGTCTTGAAAGCTGCTTCTCTCTTTGAGGGTTTATCTTGTTCTATCCACATCTCATATGCCGTGAGAATACCATGAAGTTCATCCATATTTAGCTTGGCTAAATTCTTCATCTGCTCAATTGCCAAAACTTTTGCATCATATCTCATTGGTAGAGATCTCAAAACCTTTTAAGCCATTGTTGACTCATCTAACGTTTCTCCAAGACCTTGAATCTGATTTATGACTTGATCAACTCACAAAAGATAACTTGCTATATCTTCTTCTTCTTCTTCCATCTTCAAAATTTCAAACTACCTTCTAAGAGTCTACAACTTAACTTGTTGAACCTTTCCATCACCTTTGTAAATATTCTCAAGTTTTACCCAATGTTCATGAGCAGATTTACATTGCATAACTTTAACAAATTCAGATTCACATAAACCACATAAAATGGCATTTAAATCTTTAGCATTACATTCACTTGCCTTCTTTTCTACTGGAGTAATTGTAGATGTCTGTGGCTCTTCATCTTCCTCCACCACTGCTTTCCATATGTCAAATCCAAGGGCCATCAAATAAACCTTCATTCTCGTGCTCCAAAAAGCATAATTTGTTCCATCAAATAAAGGTGCCTTATTTGTAGAAAATACTTCCTGTGACCTAGCCATCATGCTTTCTTGATCTACCTTCAAGCTGTAAAACTTTTCAAAAAAGAACTTACTTTGATACCAATTGTTAAGCATGGGATATACTGAGAGGGGGGGGTGAATTAGTATATCATATATCTTATAAAACTTTCCCTTTATCAAATTCCACTTAATCAAACATTCAAGATATGCAATAAAACTCAAACAATAAATATCACACAAAATAGAGACACCCGATATAATGTGGAAACCCAATGTGGGAAAAACCATGCAGAACAATCTCAAGTATATTTGTGAGAACAAACCCATAGGAGCACCATACCCCTTTGCCAAGTACCAACCCAACTACAATTCATGAGAACCAACCCATAAGAGCTTCAAACCCCTTTGTCGAGCACCAACCCAGCAACTATTCATGAGCACCAACCCACATGAGCACTAACCCCTTTGCTGAGCACCAATCCAACAACAATTTGTGAGTACCAACCCACAGGATCACCAACCCATTTGTGTATACCACACACCTATCTCTCAATGTTGCTATCTCAACAAATGATAGTTCAATACATCTCTTTCCTCTCTCTCACCTTTGCTCTTCTAAGCTAGATATAACAAATACAAATCATATTCATCTCTCACAATTGCTCTTCTAAGATAGATATTACAATATCATATCAACCTCTCATTTTCATATTACAAATGGCTTCTCAAGCCTTTATTTGTAGCTTTCCAAATGACCTTTGGCCTTCCCCCTTTGTGACCCTTCAATCCTCATGGAAAATGGTGCCAATCTTGGATGACCCTTCATATTCAAGCCTTTGAAAAGTCATGTGGTGACCCTTCATGACCAAAAATGTCCTTCCCACTTTTGTCCTTATCTTTGGTGACTTTTTTTATTCCTCAAAGTGTCCCTTCATGAGAAATTGTGCCCTTACTCTTTTGTCTTCACTTGGTGACTCTTGGTATTCCCCAAGATGACTCTTCATGGGAAAATGCATCCCATCCTTCTTTTGTCTTTACCCCATGGCTCTTAAACTTCTCCATGGGCCCTTTTTTTGTCTCATATGCAACCAAATATATATTCATTAATATTAAATAAATATTAACTCACATTAGCCAAGATAAACAACATTAAATGCAATGGGGCCTTTATCACCAATAATACTAGACCTTTGACATCAATGACAATATTTACAACATGTTTGAATACTTAGGATTTTTTACAAGGAATTAAATGGAGATTAATATTTATATTAGGTCTTAATATTTCTTAAAAAGTTTATTTCATCTCTTGAATATTCCTAGAACTGATACAATGCACAAAATAGTCAAGAAAACCCTATTTTGTACTCCATCCATATAATTTTGTATAGTTCAAAAGTATGGGGAGTAGATTAAGAGAGTATAATAAAACACACAATCATCATACTTGGAAAAATATTCCATTATAGTATCTTCCCATCCTCATCTCCTTCATCGGGTCATTCTTAGGGTTTAACAAGGGTTTTAGGCTCATTCTACTTTTAAGCTTTATTCATGAAGATATGATGTTGAAGTTTCAAAAAAATTACACTAATGTGATGTTGAGGAAATTAATAAACATACCTAGAATCCATATATATTCATGCATAACCCCTAAGAATATGTGAGCACTTCAACTTAGCCTATCAAGCTCTTCCCTTTCTTTACACATGCCTAATGCTACCTTTGGGCCCAAAAATGACTTCCTTATGTTTCCTCTATAAGGTTAAAAATTTAACACCTCTATAAAGACCATATAAAAATTTCTTGGTCCATTTTAACACATTACTAAATTTGGAGGTGTTATTGGTCTACCATTTGGCTTTAGGTTAAAACCCTACCCAATGGGCTTGACTACAACCTTGGGGTTTTTGAGCACCCTATTTAGTTTATCCCTTATGATAAAGGTATATCATATTGTCCTAGGTGTTTTAAAATTCCAAATACCTACTATAAATTTATAAACATATTTTTTCTCACCCTATCATGTCCCTTCTTCAAAAACTATCACTTTGTGAATAAAGGGAGTGCCCTCTATCTGAGACAAAATAGAGGGCACTCACCTATTTACTAAAATAATGGTGAATGTTGGAAAAGATAATATATTTTGTAAATAAACTATATAAAATGTTTCATCCCTTTTTTAACCATATGACCTTTCAAAATCACTCAAACTTGATACATACTACTAGGCAAAAGACTGTGTAGGGTTGGTTATGTGAACTGTGTGTTACTTATTTGAGGCTCTTTCTTTTCCTATATTTTTACATATAAAGAGCTTCTTGATATAATTAATATCAAGATTAATTTGTCATTATTTTGTTTATTACTTGAAACTTTTACATATCCCTTCCCCTATATTGAACTCTCAAGACCGTATATGCTAATTCCTAATTGCATTTCTTGTTTTGAAGTATACCTATAGGTAGAAATGCATGGTTAAGCTTTGAAAAAAAATGTATAAAACCTATATATAATACATTAGGTTCATTTTTTGTTTGATTTGACTCATTTTTATCATCTCATGCACTGCCAATAGCTAGGCATTACTCCTTTATGCTCAGTGTTTGTAATAGTCAACACTTGGCTGAAGCTTCCTATTGGATGTTGATGAGACCTAGAAGATGTTTTGGATTAAAATGGTAAATACTAAAAATAATTAATTATTAATACATATTTTTATAATAATCAAAGAATACAACTTATCATCTAGCAACCAATTCAAGCATCTTTACATTTTTAGGCCTAGTTGGTTGTAGGTGCATATTTAAGAGATAAACACCTCTAGGTGTACATGGGATAAAAACTCTACCTATGAACCTATTTGATGATCCTATATCTCATACATGTTATTTAAAACCATAAAAACCCATTCAAACATGAATGTATGGTTTAGACTATCAACTTGGAACACAAAGGTTCTCAAAGGCTCAAAATCTTGTAGATGTCATTGACTTAGTATAGTGCATAAATGGGCAATTTTAGGTCTCTTACCAACCACTTTATACTAATAATATTGACTCTATCTCTTACCTATATATTTTAATATGTAAAGGCTATAATAAAAATCCATTAGGATGTACCACATTCATTGTTAACCATGTCATATGATTCTACCAAAATGGCCTTAGGCCTTTATTCTGCACTTTTAGGGATTTTATTCATGAACCAATCATTTGCCCTTAGAATGGTTTCCCACTACCATTTGTCAATATATACTTTAAATTAGGCCTAAAATGATCTCCATAACACATTAATACTTAAAATATGGTTCCCTTTCATGATCTAACACTTCAAGATAGCTCTTTAACCCCCTATTAAGCCACCTATAGGTGGTTATTTCACAGTATAGGTAGTAATATAGAAGGGAAGTGAGCATGGAATATAGTATCTAAATGAGTTGTAAACATATTTAAATAACTTAAAAATTGTGTTCAAAAACTTGAAAGGCTTCAATGAGCTATGTATCTTGTTTCCACATGATACTCTTTTCCTTGACAACTGTAAATCAGCATGTTCATGGCAAACTTTGTGAAAGTGTGATATATGACTGCTACAGTACTATATCAACCATTTTAATGATAAAATTGATAATTTATGTTGATAAAATACATACAAAGTATTTGGGACTTTAATTACACCTCTTTGAACATGTTATACAAGACCCATACACATACTTCACCATGAGTGCAAGTAGAAGTGGGTAAAGAGCTGAGTATGACAATGGACTAAAAGTTTGATCCAAACATAAAATTATGAGGCCAAACATGGAAATTAGGTATTATATATGTCATTAAACATGTAAAAAACCATATCCTACTCATATTAATCCTTTGTAGAGAATACAACCTTATGTAAGTAGTGAGCTTGACTGCCATTTCACTTGGAACATCAACTTGAAAAATGAACTAATTAGCCCATGAGATATTTTAAAAACATGAAAATAAGAATTAAAATCATGATATGAGGGATTAAAAATCATATATAATCAATTTAATCAATTGGATTGTATAGAATCATCCAAATAAGAGCAAAACTTTCAGAGTGCACAAATTGGCAAGTAGAAAAACATAGTCAAATTGTTAGGGATGGTTCATAAAGCACAATTGAAAAATATTCTAAATATTTTTATGTAAATGTATCTATTTTATTTTACTTTCACCTCCCAAAATATATTTACTTGAAACCTCTCCAACTATTTTTACCAAACATAAACTTGTTGACCATTATCTAGAAAGGCAAAGAAGGAACAAAATGGTTTTAGCTCAAATTTGGCACTTCTAGAGAATTTCAAACATGTATATGAGACTGAGGAAGATGAATAATCATTACATGACCTTCTCCTATGTGTCACCTTTCCTCATTGGCTGTACAAGTGCCAAACTCTCCTTTTTTCAATTATTTTCCTAATTTTTAGTTAGATAACCTAAAAGTTTTAGATGAACTGACATTATTGATAGGGAATATCACTTATTGTAAGTTTGAAAGGAAATTATGACACTTTTATGCCTTATAAAATATTCCACTTGCATTTAGGACCCCTAAAATCCTTTTAAATGACTCAAAGTGACATATAGATTAAAATGATTAAGACCAAGGCTAATATAGCATTAAATGACAACAAAAGACATATAATACACCCCTTGAAAATATATTAGACCCATAAAACATATAAAAAGTTAAATTTTTACCTATAGGGGTCCTAATTTGTCTTGTAGGGTCAAATTTGGTCAACACTACTTTCTCACACAAGTACCCAATCTTCATAGGAGACCGACGACTCTATAATGGGTCTTGAAGAATAGGGTACACATTATGGGAAGGTAGTTACATTTTAATTTTATTATTCAAAACTACCAACATAATTTTATCTTAGTACCACACTTATTTTCTTACATAGCTTTGTGTATATAGTGAACATGTATCCTTTGTATATTTATGGTCACTAGTCACTTAGTGTCTTCTCATGTCCTTTGTATGCCTCATGTCTCCTAAGGTATTATAATAATATGCCTATGTTATGATTATTACATTCACTTTTTCATCCATAAAACCCTAATATTTCCCCTTGAGAAATATTATTTTTTTCACTAATCACTCCCCCTAGGGATTCCATTTATGAGTTACAGTGTAAGACCTTAGAAAGGACTAGGCATTCCTCACAAATTACCATTACAATAATACCCTTTTACCATATTTTAACATTAATTACACCTCATTGGTGTTTCCTTTATGAGTTGAAATGTAAAACCATGGATAGGACCTGGCATTCCTCACACAATTTTCCAATACCCAGGTCACAAAATTTTTACATGTTTCAAATATGAGATAAGATGTGATTGATTATAAGTTACACATCATTGACATGCTTCCCATATTTATTTAGTATGTTTTATGATTAATTAATTAATATTTCACTTTTGTAATCTTATTTTCCAATTGCATGTATGAATTTAACCACTTTTCTTAAGTTTTTCATAATTCCCAACTTGAATTAGTGTGATTATTTTAAGACCATTTTACCACTTTTGTTTCTATTTTATACTTCCCAATGTGATTTCCTATGATTGATTGACTTCAATTGACTTGTTTTTTTACCATTAGTCTTTCACATGATTTTTATTTCATTAAATTATTTTCATACTTCCCAATGTGATTTAGTGTGATTTTACTTGTTTTAATTTGGTGCCAATATTTTACATGGTTTAAAAACATTTTACCCTTTTTTACCACTTTTTAGTTTATTATACTTAGTCATATTTTGTTATTACACATTTCCCAATGTGAAATAGTATTTAATGCATCTATTTTTTATTAATTATACTTTTCCAAGTCTTTTTTCCTATTTCTTTTCAACCATACATGTGTACTACATAATGTTAGAAAAGAAAACACCACACATATTTCCTATAACATATTAAAAAAATCAAAATACTTGTGATACAAATAAATACACACATGCATCCACAACCACAACCAAAATATAACCCATGAGATCAAAATCCAACTATCAAAATAGAATATCTCTATATATATCATGTATTTTAATATAAATAATAAAAAATTACATCACTCTAGCTCTATGGATGGGATCCATCATGTCTATCTCATGGCCTCACCATGACGCCCATATATGCCTTGGATTGTCCCCTTTATATAGTGAACTATAATGGGGTCATCTAAGATATCAAACCTACTACCTATGCCTATAGGTTGGCTACCTAGGTCTGTATATGTCCCAATAAGATAGTGGTATCCATGTGTATGGCTCTCTCCCAAGCCAAGACCTATCAATCCTATGCCTTTCCCACTCCCACCCCTACTAGTGGCTGCAATCCATCTCCATGTGCTTGTAGCTACCTCGTAGCCTCCCCTACTAGTCTAAACCTACCCGTCTAAGATGGGGTAGATGGTAACATAAGATCATCTAGTGTGGTGGGGTCATATGGTGCCAACACCCCATCTAGAATATCATGGTGTGCTCCCATAATTAGGGATCCCCATTTAACCTCCTCGACCACAAGATCTAAAAAAATTAAACCAAATAGATATAAAATCACATATACATCTCAAAATTTATCTATATAAAATCATATACAACTAGTATTCTATCTAAATAACTAAACAAATTACAACATTTACTACTTGTCCTTGTATCACCTACCACCATCTCCCCATCTTCTCATCTATCATGCATGGTCTCTCCATTAGCCCATCCACTAATCACCTCATCTATGGGATGCCTCCCAACCAACACAAAACCTAGAGTCACCAACTGATCATGTCTCAAGCCTCTCTTCAATGGTGCCTCTATCGACCAACTTTACCTTAGGATGATTGATAGGTCATCTTGGATAACCACCCTCTATACTCAATCCCACCATAGGATTCTCTTTCAATGGCGTGATCAAGGTGGTCATTTCTCCTCCTACTATGGTGCTAGATATGGTACCTACTACACACCTACATTCACATCCATGCCCTATCCTTCTCCATTTGACATATATCAAGCTTGACCAGTCTATGAATTTATACATCATGATCTGATCTCCAGTTTATTAATTGGCATTTCTCCTCCTCTTTCCCTTGGCTCTCTTACATGTTATGCACAAAATATGGGAAACACTATAAGATAATCTAGGTGTGGGAGTTTAAATTATACTAAAAATGATGCCAATGGTTGTCGCACTACCCACCAAGTATAATGTCTTATGATCTGCACTCATACTAGCCCTATAAATATAATCACTTAACTTAGCCAAATAGTAGTAATATGTGCATAGGGATGCCACATTATCTCTCTTCATGTGATTATCTACAATACTATCATGTGGGGTATAACTTATGTTACTTGATCCTATTTATATCTAACTACCAAAGGTAACCAATCATCAACCACATGGGGTAACCTAGTTGGATGATACATTAGGAACCTCTCATATATCTAGGCTCTCAATAATACCAATGGTCTCATGGTATTCTAACCTCTAGAAAACATCCCATACATATCATGCATGAGCTAAACCTAGATGATAGACCCCAAGTCATAGAGTTCCCCTTGATCCGAAATAGACTGACACAAGGCCATCACATACAATGGTACCTTATCATTAGACTTGTGACACAACACTTATGCTATCAAAAGTCCTATCATAGCATTTTGTATATTCATAATCTATGTAATATCCACATCAAACAAGTTCACCCTTAGTCCTAGGTAGATCTTATCTGAGCACATCACCCATTGGGCTAATACTCATCTCTCCTCCTAATCATCTAGTGTCCCTATGATCACTAGTGCCCCCCATAAATAGTCCAAGTAATGCATGGATGTTATCCAAAGTGATACTAACCTCTATGGTATCCCTATCCACCACCTATCAAAATGTGTTGGTCAACCATTCCCATGCTCTAAGGAACATGACAATGAGATCAACACTCAATGGGATGCATCTCATCTCCATGGCGCCTCCCAAGCCTAATGTAACCAATCTAGCTTTGTCTACATCTATCAAGTACTCTAGTAAATCAGGTAACCATGAAACATCAAATAATCACCAAAATATCTATCATCTCTATAAAATATCAGATAACAAAGTATGTATTATATCTCCATGTCACTCACAATAAAAAAACATTTTTACAAATTTAACAAAAATAAATTGTTTTGCTTTAATTTATTCATTTTTTACCAAATTGACCTATTAAAAACTACATCGGCCTTTTCAATACTAAGTCAACCACCTTATGGCTTAACAATACTATATCAACCCCTTTTCCCCTTGTATTACTATATCAACCACTTAAGAAATAACTAAGTTGGACATATAGTACTAAGTCAGCCACCCTTTGACTTATAGTACTAAGTCAACCTTGTTTCTACCCTCTAGTATTATATTGTCCACTTTAGAAATAACTAAGTTGACCACATAGTACTATGTTGTCTCCCTTCATAAACAAACTAAGTTGACCACTTACTACTAAGTAGACCCACTAATTTTTTATCTTATTCAAATTAAGTCAACTTGGTTGACCTTGTTCATTTATTATGATGACTTTTTAACTAATTTACATAAATGCCTTGGGCAATTATTACTCTAACTCCTTCCTACCCAATTCCCTATTTGACCCCTAGTATCCATAATTTTTTTTCCTAGGATTCATTCTGGTATTTAAATTTTGCCTAATTGTCAAATTTATATCAAACACTCAATTTAAAATAAAAATGCTAAAAATTTGAAATTTTTAGTTATTTACTTATGTTTCACTCTTTGCAGCCGTTATGCATCCTCCTTGTCTCAACTATTGTCTCCTCACCATCTTGGCTATCTAGGCTCTCACTGGGTCTCTTAGAGCTCTATTTTTCTCAAAATAGTAAATAATAGCAAATGAATTTTTTTCACCCTATTTATATTTACTATTCAAAATTATTTACACTTACAAAAATTTACTATCATATTCCTTGTTTTGATCATATATTTGTTTCTACTAACTCTTTTTACAAACCAAGAAATGTTCTAGAATCTTGATTTCATAGAAATTATTTTTAACTATTATATTCATATGTTACATTTTTTTGTTTTTTCACTCTTTTTTGCTAATCTCTACAAGTTCACATAATGTTCTTCACATTAGACACCTTCACATTTCCATCATCTCCTTCTTTATCTACAACATTAAGGTAAGTAAAGGTATGTGTTTTTCAATTTCGTTCTTTCATTTTTCTTATTTTCTCCTTACTAAACTTTATTTAGCATCAACATTATGTGTTTCTATGTTCTTTTCCCTAAGCACCATACCTTGTTGCACCTACGTGATATGTGATGAACTTTAAGTGGGGCATATGTATACAGATAATATTTTCAAACTTTATCAATTACTAATGCTTTTTATCTTGCAAGAACCCATTGAGACTTAATCTCTTTGGGTGCATGCCTTAAGGGGTACACTAGGAAAGGGGTGGGTAGACCATTGGTGTTTCACATGATTATTGTCCCTTTCCCCCCTTGTTATCTACATACTTGTCTCCTAAAAACCATTCCCCTAAGCTTTGCCTCCCATTTTACACACTCCTCTAGTCTTTTACCAAGTTCATTATCCCTTTCCATAACCTAAACCCATTTTGGTAGTTTATATGACTATGTCAGCCACATCGGCCTTGTATCCTTATTGAAAACACTTATTAGGGACTAAGTTGGCCTATGGTCGACCTAGTTCATGACCTATATATTTTTTGTCAATTATAATACTAAGTCGACCGAGTTATCCTTGTCAACTAATTTTTTTTTAAGGGTTTAGGGTTAGTTTCACATATATAAAAACAATCATTTCACCGTTTCTAAAAGAAGAGAAGAAGTAAGATATATTGCACATCTACTTATCCATAATTATACTTGAGGATCAATCTTAGGGTTTCATAATTTCTTTGGAGATATGGATCTTGTCTTGTGGAGAAGTCTTTTGGATTTATTGATAGGTCTCTTAGCCTAGATCTAATTTATCCTTATCATCCTTACATATCATAACAACCTCTTGTGAAACACCTTGGCTAAGGGAGAGATTGAGGCTCAATGGATTTGTATTCAAAGGCAAGTATTACTAACTTTGTTCCTCTTTTATAAGAGTAGATAAATATGCATTTGTATTTTTATTCCATGCATTAGGATTCCATATACATTAACATGAGTATATGTCTCCTATGCATGTTTAATTTTAATGTTTATTATCCACACTTTGTGCTATAATCTTTGGTGATAACTAGATTAGATTTTGCTTTACTTGTTATTAGTTTAGTGAATATGAAAATATAGGACCTATTTAGGGTTATTGTGTAGTTTACTTTAATAGAGGCTTTAAAACTCTCCCTAGTGATATTATTATGGTAAGAGATCCCTTAATTAGGTCTAGAAGATCCATATTAGTCATGACCTAGATTATCTAATGTATCCCCAATCAGAAGTGTAAGTAGGATCTATCTTCTCTAAGATAGGATTGATTTGTAGATATGTTGCATTTCCCATTGCATATAGAGGCCAATCATTATTATGATTTAAAATTGATAAATTTATTGAGAACATTTCATTTGTGATCTTATGGGTCTTCCAATGGATGGTGTCACCTTGTTTCTAAGGTTCTTTCTTCTCATACCCCCATTTGCTTCCAATTTTTTTACCAAACTTTGTCTTTCTTATTATTTAATATTTTATCTATATTTATAGTTCTTACAACACTTTAAATCATTTAAAATTATTGAGTTTTATACATTATTTCCTATAATTAATATAAATATATATTTGAAACAAAACTCTAACCTCAATTTTCTATATTATTAATAAGTATTTGTTAACAATGATTAATTTCTAATTTTAAGATTTTTTTTCTTATTGCAATATATATTATCTTATGCAAATCATAGATTGTTAGATAGCTATTACATGGAAAGTAGATATTTGTCTTATTTATATTGAACCAAAGACAAAACCTTTACTTTGTCATTATTGTCTAATACATAGCATGTTTTAGTGATTTTTGTTGTGAAGAATGCTCAAAAAGAAGACATAGGTGATGTATAGTGAAAGTTTAATTTTTATCTCCATTCAACAAAACTGCAAACTCACACAGAATGTTTCTACAGACTCTGCAGACTTGTTTATATGGACTCTACAAGCTTGTTTCTATGAACTCTATATGCTTGTTTCTATAGACTCTATAGGCTTGTCTCTACGAAATCTATAGGCTTGTTTCTATAGATTCCATAGGTTCATTCCTACCAACTCTGCAAGGTCAATTCTATGGATTTTGTAAAGATAAAGCTACAAATGGGGAAGTTGGCAACTAGATAAGATGAGAGAGAATCATTCTAGCTAGATTCAAATAAGGAAAATATCTACCTACTATTTTGTAGGATTTGATTTTGATAAATTTGTATATATTTAGATCTGTATATTTATTTCATCAAGATAATTAGATCTCTTAGAAATCCAATCTCCTATCTTTGGATGAGTGGATCGACCAAGGAATCCTATTTATTTGCATTCTATTTTGAGTTGTTTATATTAGTATAAAATGTAAGAATATATATAATAGAGATTAGATAATAGAAAATAGATAATAGATAATATAAGAAAGATACGTATAATAATATTATAGGTTTTAGACAGATTGTAATCATTTTAGTTTTATGAATTATCACTTTAATTTCCAGCATTGATTAATCTTTGTTCCTGAGTCTGAGAGGAGCAAGGGCCCACTCTCATTGGAACCAGGTATTATGTATGATATTTATGTTATGTTATATTAACTCTTTGCTATAACTAATCAGAATCTTGCTAATGTTTGCATTCAATTATAAAACATCAAAACAAATTTATAGTTCAAAAGGCATTTCCTTGTTCCAAAGTCATTTCCTTTCTAAGCAAAGTGTGTTTTCTTTACAACAAATGTGTGAAGAAAATTTATTTTTCTAGTTAAACATTTCCATTTCCATGCAAGCGTAAATAGGAGTGTGATTTTACTTTCAAGAAAAAGAGTGGATTTATTTGATTAAATAGTTACATCTTTTTATTTTCAGAAAAAGAGTGAATCAAGTAGTTTAAGACACATTTCTTTCATTAGTCAAAAGTTGGAATAGGACCATTAAACACCCCCATAAACAAACTTATAGATCTACCATCCTGTACCTTACTACAGACAAATTTGGATACCGCCCCTGGTTGATAAGACATCAATTGAATATTGATTAAATGAGGAGTTGAATGACACTCATCACCTTATTTAATAAGGTATTAATGAATTTGATTCTCTCAATAATTAATTTCCTAGTTACCCAAAAATCATAGCTCTACATTGCTAACATCTTTAGATAAAAACATTAGTATGTAATCTCATCATACCATTTTCTCTCATCCTGATGATGTTTCTTGAAGTGTGATCCAAAATGTTGATTAAAAAATTATCACATGGTTTGTACCAAAAATCCACATCTTACTTCATACAATGTGGAAATAGTATCTCTTAAATTTTTTTACTTGTTTGGACAAGGAAACCATGGATTGTATGTTATCCAATAGAGGGTTAAGGATAAAATGGTGTGGTATTAGTTGATTAAATATTCAAATGTCTCTCATGGGATAAAAATATCCTTCTATTGTAAATATGTTACTAAGGGGGCATTGTATGCATTGTAATTGGTTGTATATTTGTGGGTAAGCTTGATAAGTATTTTTTACGGCATTAAAAATGATCATGTTATCATATTATTTGTTTAAGGATATGTTGCATCAATAATGATTAGGGTTTTTAAAGGATTTTGATAATTATTCTTATCTCCTATCTAAAAAAGTTATTCTACTTCACACAAAGGTTAAACTAGTGGGCATAAAACCAACTTCTTTGTAATGTTGCCATTTGAGATAAACATGTTTCCCAATTTACAACTAATAAATACATCAACTATAAATATTTAAGGTCTCCATAAGATGAGGGGGTATCCCTATGTAGATGATATTTATGGATTATATATCACCTCAATCTTATCCTAACTTGATGTAAGTGTTCAGTGCCCTAAAATCATCTAATTTTCAAATGAAATGTATCCTAATGGTCAACCTAAATGATTTAATGTGATTTAATTCTCTAAAGGGATTGATATAAATAAAATATAAACTCTAATTAATTCCAACCCTAACATGTTGCTATCCTTGAATTTAGCTAACTCAATTCATGGGATAACCCATATGAAACTTGTTTATCTCATAGCCCATGTGCTCTAGGCACAAAAAATGAGGAAAATCAATTGGCCTCATGTGTAATCTCTCCCTAAAAATTTGACTTTTTGATTTATAAATTTTTCCCCCTACATATGCAAGGATAGAGAAAAAATATAACCCTATGTATACATAATATTTTTAAATTTTATTGATTACTAACACTTTGTATCTTGTAGGAACTTGATGAGTCTCAATTTCTCTAAGTACATGCCTTAAGGGATGCACCAGGAAAGGGGTGGGTAGACCATAGATGCTTCATAAGATTATCATTCTTTTTTCCACTTGACTTCCACACACTGGCCTCCTAAAACCATTAAAGTCAAGCTTATTCTTCTTAGTCCCATCCATTCCAATCATTTGCTATGTTTTATCCTTCATTTTTTGCCTTAGCACCCTTTTGACCTGTTAGTTGTGTTAGGTTGACTAGGTCGACCTAGTATAGTTTAGGGTTTTTTTCTCTCTTTTAATTTGTTGACCTCTTGGCTAACCTAGCACAGACCTAGAGAGTTAGCCTTGAAAACATGATAGGTTGACCAAGATAACTTAGCACAATTGACATTCTTGAAAGTTTTTAGGGTAAGATACCAGTATATATATAAGGTTATTTACCACCAATTGATAAGAGTGAAAAATTAAGAGAATGAGTGCAAATGAACATCTACCTATTGACCTTTATAATTAGGGAATAAAGCTTCAAGGTTTAGTACTTTCTTTGGAGCTCTGATCTCATCTTGTGGATAAGTATTTTGGATGCTTGGATAGGTTGTGTAGCCTAAAGCTAATTTATCTTAGTTGTCCTTATATACTATGACAATCTCTTGAGAAACACCTTGTCTAATGGGGAGATTGAGGCTCAATGGGTTAATCTTCAAAAGTAAGTATTCTTAACTTTATTACTCCTTTATAAGAGTAGATAGATAGAGCATATGTATTATTCTCTTCTATGTATTAGGATTCTATATAAATTGATGTGAGTATATGTCTTATATATAAGTTTAGTTTAGTTGTTTATTTGTTTTATTTCTAGCCCCCACTTTTTGCCATAAGTTTTGGTGTGCACTAGATTATATTTACTTTTATTATTATTAGATCAGTGAAATATTAAATCATAGGACTATTTTAGGGTTGTTATGTAATTTTGTTAGACTATAGGCTTTGGAACCCTATTTCTCATGGTGTGTTGGGACAAGTGATCCCCTAATTAGTTCTAATGGATTCTCACATTAGTCATGCTCTCACTTAAAAATTATATGATCCCTAATTGGAAGTGTATATGTTCTCTATCCCATCTAATCCAGGATTGATTTATGGACATGATGTATTTTCATTTGTATACATTTTGGTGAACCTAACATGAATCAAACCCTTGTAGGATTTATTTCACTTATTTCATTTCTATTCATCATTATTTTTATCATATCTTTACTATGTTGGATTGACCCTATCAACCCACTTTATTTATCTCTATACGTAGGTTTGAAGGAACAAGTAACTAGCTCGACCAACTCAACATAGTATAGGTTTTAGAACTTACAAAACTCTATTCAGATAACTGGATCAACCAACTCAACCCAATATATTTTTTTTAATTTTTAGACTTCCTATTTAGTCAAGTAGGTTGACCAGGTCGACCTAGTGTATTTTCAACACTTTTTCAATAAGTTTATATATTGTTTAGTAAATTAGTTTAACCTAGTTTGTAGGTTTTTAATAGTTTTCTCCAATGTTCTTGATCAACAATCTTCTCTATTTTCATCTCTAAACCACTCAGGTGAGTTTTTACTTCTCTATCTATTTATATTTCTATACTTTCCTTTCACATTTTGTAGTCTTTAAAACTACCCCTGCAAAGTCAACTAGGCCAACCTTATGGACCTAGTTCTATGTTTTATGTGTTCTAAAATGACTAGGTCAACCTAACCGATCTAGTTCACTTTCAAACTTTGCTTTCATAGTATAGGCTTGACCTTGTCAACCTTATTCTATATGAATTTCCATATAGTTTCTCAATTATACCTTGTTTCAAAGTTGGAATTAACCATAAATGTTAATCACATCTTTATTTTTAGTTACTTGCATCCTTATAATAGCTCAAATAGTCTAATTAAGAGATTTTCAATTAATTATTTAGTTTCACTATTTATATTCTTTTTCACACATGGATAAACCACATAAACATCAAAAATAAACATCAAAAGGAGTCCAAGTATATGACTATTTTAGGGTTGTTATACAATTGTGTTATACTATAGGTTTTATAGCCCTCTCTCACATGGTGTGTTGTGATAAGTGATTCTCTAATCAAGTTTAGCAGATCCTCACATTGGTCATGCTCCTGATTAACAATTGTATGCTCCCCAATTGAAAGTGTAGGTGTGCTCTATCCCATCTGATCTAAGATTTATTTATGGACATGATTTATTTTTGATTAAATACATTCTACACATACAAGTCTAGAGAAAAAACTTGACCCTATACATGTAAGGCTAGAGAAAAAACCTGACCCTACACATGCAAGGCCAGAGATTTTTTCTACTTTAACATGCTGACTTGACATGTAGGGTAATTAATAAACATTAATTATGACTTGATTATAAATATTAACCTTGTTAATCTTTTTTACCATCTATTTTTTACCCTTTTTATCACCATTTTCATGCTCAGTTACACCTCTACTATCACCATTCTTCCTCTAATCTTCCTTGACTTGCCCACTAGTTTTATCCTCTATTATAGATCTCAGGTGAGTTTTGTCATCATTTTTCTCTTGGTAGGTTGTTTTTTTTCCTATTTTCTTTGTTTCATCATTTCATTTTAAATCTCATCTCATTTTTACCCCATTGTGTTTTAAAACCCTCACCTAGCTCCAAGTGTGTTGTGTATGCTTTAGAGAAATTTCTTCAAGAAACATAGTCCCTTTTTATGTGAATTTTGGATAATTTTATTTGAATCACATCATAGTAATCCTAATAAAATACCATCCTACCTAATATTTGTGTATACTAGAGAATTTTATTTGACCTACACCCAATAGCCTTAACTTAGATGCAGGTCAAAGATTTTTCTCTGACCTACATCAAAATATCATGTAGGCCAAAGAAAATTATTTTGCCAACATCCTTCCTAGTTCTATGTAGTTCAAAGAATTTTCTATAAATTACACAAAACATGTAGTCCAAAGGATTTTATCTAAACTACATGCCAGAGACCTCCCCAAGGTGTAGTGTGGAGAAAATTCTCTAGAATACATAAGGATTTTCCTACCCCATATAGTTTAGAGAATTTTCTCTGAACTACATAATTTCCAAATAGATACATAGGCATAGTTTTTATCCACCTTTGTATATTCCTTGCTAAATGAAAAATATGATAACTCTAAAGATTTTCAACACTTTTATGCAAATTCCCAACCAATGATAGAGGTTTCTCATAGAAAAAGAGTCATGTAGTACAAGTTCTAAGGAGTGGTTCCTTCATCCTTAAGTGACTCAAATGTTGACTAGATGAAGGATATTGAGATTAGACACATGCATATGATAGGATTATTATAAATATTAAACAAGGACCTAGTTTCACCTCACATGGAAATTGTCCTAAATAGTGGGATTCACTTGGTAGCCCCATTCCTAGTTTTGACATAGGATTTAAAATTTGTCCTAGCATCTTCTGCTCATTTTGATAAACAAATTAGGTCAATAAAAGATTTATATGGTAAATTTATGATCTGATTAGACAAATAATATTTTGATAAAATCTTTCATCTTCCTAACATAGAAGAATACTCAAAAATAACTATGAGATCAGCATAAGAACATTATGATAACAACTTTGACAAATGTAAAAAGAATGTCAATTACCATTGGATCAGGACTCCTTGGACTTCCATTACTAGATGGACAAAGAACATATACCATAGTGAATTATTCAAATAAGCATAAGATTTTATTACTCTTCTAAGTAGAGTCAAGGGGCTTCCTACATCTAACATATTTCAAAAGTGGATTTATCAGTACATCTTAGACATCAAGAGGGACAAACAAAAGATATTTTAGGGGAAGTAAATTAGTAATTCCATTTGTCAATAACTTTATGAGGTGACTTCTTCCCTCAAGTTATACATAACCTCTTATTTAGTGTATGTTGTATCAAGCATGAAAACCTTCCCAAGTCTAACTATTGTTGGTGATAAAAGGCAAGTCCCAGTTTATGAGTATTATCCTCAATTGACCCTAAAAAAGAGACTAAAGCATTATATAAGGGTTAATGATGCCTTATTATAAAATTATATTTGTATTTTTTATAAGGACGTTGAGAAGAAGAGGGTTTTATATGCAACATGGGAACAAATAAATAAAATTGATTGCATATTCTTTCAATTCCTAACCTTCACCTACATCAGAGTAGTAGGGTTTAATGAGAAACCTTATATGCTATCAAGATATCCAAGTGATAAACTAATATTAATGAAAGTGTGTTGACAAATGATGAGTGTCCATAAAAAATAATCAGAGGCTCACAAGCTTGGATTTAAATTTCCAATCAATATTGGCCGATATATAGTATCTACCACTCCTAAGGCCAAGATGATAGAAACCAAGCTATAATGGATCACTCTCAAGAAATTTAAGAGATGAAATGACTTTGATTATAAGAAAATGAAGGATAAGCTCAATGGAAACTACACTAATCTGCACAAAATAGAAGATATTTGGGTTGAGTGCAGAATAGATGAAGACATGAGGAAGTTTGATTACAACCATCTCACTCTAGATCAAATTATAAATTTGAAGTTGGCTAATGTTCCTGAAGGTGTGGAAGATGATGAAACTATATTAGACCCTCTATATGAGAATAGTCAAGTGGCTTCCACACCTCTTCCACCAATACAGTGGTCGGTAAAGGAATCTACTTCTATAAGGGATATATTCCAACTCATTATTTTTAAGACCAATGCATAGTTGGAGGGAAAGGATATTAGGCTAAAACCCTTAAAGACTAGATTTGAAGAGGAATATGATGAAGAAACTTCCATGAAGTGAAAGGAGCTTAGAAAAAAATAAGGAAGATACTTCTTCCTCTGTACAAAAGGTGAAATTTGTTTTCAAAATCAAAGGAAATGGTAAAGGCACTAACATATAAGGGAAATATATTTAGGCTAATTTAGAAGAAAATCCTACCATGGGTGAAGCATAATTTCATCTAGTGAAATCCCAAATAGAGGCTCCTTAGGTATTATCTTCTACTCTTCCCCCAATCATTCCTTTTGTATCTATTAACCCTATTTTAACCCTATAGACTATTTATTAATCTCCTTCTTCAACCACTAGTCACTCATTATTTCAATTCCCTTCTCATGGCACTTTGGATCACTTTTTTCCTTACCTAGTCCCACAAGATTGTTAGGTTCACCTTTGAATCCATATATCACCTAGTTGTACATTGATAAGTTCATATATATTTCATCATCCAAATCAGAGACTGAAGTCTCATAGACTCCTATGCCCAATATACCAATAGAAACCAAAATTTTTGCCATATTGACCCAAATGTTGCCTATCACTACCACCACTCCATCAATATCTACTTCATTGCTAGATACCTCCATTCCACCCACCTAAAATACCATTAATCCCATCCCATCATCCCAATCCTTGGTATAATTAATGCAATAAGATTCATGCCACCTTCCCCCTTGTCTAATGTCTCAAATTCTAAAGATAAAAAATCAAGTAGTTTCACTAGATGAGTTTAACTTTGGTTAACTAGTTCCAGTAAATCCCAAATTAGAAAAGAAGGCCAAATTGATATCAAGGGTTATTTTTGATTCATCTAGTAACAAGTATGTTGAGGTTAAAGTGCCTCTAAAAGATAAAAATATTGAAGATATCCAAGCATCTGACTATGTAACTAGATGGATAGAACATGGTAAAAAAACACATGAAGGCACTAAAGAAGACCTGCAGGTGGAAATGGAATCTTGTCTTAAAAGGTATGACAAGGATAATTTGATCAAATATCAGATTAAATTTTAGATAATATAGTTGACCTTAGTTATATTGAAAATTAATCAATATTTTAAACCAATTGATCCTATTAGAACCAAGGTTACTGAAAATGCTATTTAGCAGGTAAAAAATATTAGATCACAAGGTTAGGCAGTTAGTGCCTAGATAGAAAGTCTATTTATAGAAGGTGATCAATGGATACATTATACCATTGAGATTCTTCAAAAATTGAGTGAAGTGAAGATAGAGATGCAAAAAACACTTGATACACTTTTTTAATACTTATAATTGATAAATAATGACATCCATACATGGACCCAGATGTGTCAATTCAATTTGGAAATTTTGGTTGAATAAAAGGTGATTCCAAATAGGAAGATGTTTGTGGAATATAGGGAGGCAATGAAGAACAAAAAATAATTCCTCCAAAATCTAATCAAAGATCTTGAGGAACCCTTAGACATGTGCACAGGCAAGGGGATGGATCTTATAGACAAGATTGGGGAACTTCCTTGCCAAATGATGGACAACACTCAAAAAATCCTTCCCATAAAAATAATTATCCAAGAATTCACTTCATTGGTTCACACTAAAGTTGAAATAGGAACATTCACATTAGAATCCATTGATAAGCTAGTTAAGTTCCAAGTGATTATGGATAAGTTACAAAGAATTTTGGATAGGCACAAAGGTTTACTTATCAACATATTAGAATCCATCATAAGAGTCCTCACCATCTCCAAAAACACATCAGATTTAGATAGTAATGAAGTTCCAGTGGCCCTAAAGAGATATGAAACTTACATGGAGAAGAATAAAAAGGAAGAAAATCATGTGTCTTTAGAAACTTAGATTATTTTCAAAGCTTTTTGTATGTAGTTTTGTTATATGTAATTTACATGTAGGAAAAGTATAGAGTCCTAATAAAAATTGAAATATATTTAGAATAAGTCAAATTAGGTAGGATTTCCCTATTTTTGTTCATGGCTCCTCTCTATAAATAAGAGAATGTTATTTTGTAATTAGATCTTTTTAGCTATGGAAGTGAAATGTTGCTACATTAAGAAGCAACTTTGAAACTTTGTTTTGAAATTGTAAATATTTATTCAATAAATATAAGAAAATCAAGTGGCCATTTAATATTTATGTTGGAATAAGCTTATGGTATATTAGGAAAGTTCTTACATATTTTCAATTGAATTTTCTTATGCATTTGATCAAATTGTGGTGTGAATCTACATAAACTAGATGGTGCCAAAAATCTGATTTTGAAGTCTTTGAGTTACAATATCATCTCTGGATTTGTGTCTTGTGTTTGTGATTAGAAGTGACTTTGGGCTACAAGTTATTTTCTTTGATTATTTAATATTCATTGGAAATAAGGTGGAAAATTTGGGCTGCACTTTGTTCCATCCATTTTCATTTTCTAATTAACATAAGAAGCAACAAAGGATTATGAGCCTTTATGGGTTTCTTGTGATACACACTCATCGGTACTATTTTAGTTACTCTTACATCTAGCTAATCTGAATATCAGTTATTATTTATCCAATAAGTAGTTCTACATTTTATGGTACATTATAAGAATCAAAATGACTTCTAGTATGATTTTTTAATCAAACATCAATTTAAAAAAAAGAGAATTGGATGATATGGAAACACCCAAATGACAAAAATAGTGTAAATAAGTGTAACTAATTGCTTATTGATTTTAGTTAGTAATAAGAAGGGTGCCTTCCCTTTCCTTGAGGAGAGATTTAATCTCATCATAATGTGGCTAAAAGTACCATTCTATTACCATTTTGTCGGTGATAAAATATTCACCCAATAGTTTTTGGTGACTCCACTGGGGAACAAACACGCAATCAAGAGCTATACTCACTCGGTTTAAATGAAACTAGTACCTTATTATGCTTAATTATTTTATTGTTCCTAATCTCTTTATTTTTATAGATAAGTCTATGATTTGGTAGAACAAAATTATAGCCATATAAAAATGGAAATAGGACACATTGATCCTAAATTTGAGTTGTTGTAGAATCATAACTTTGATCTTTTGATGGCATAAGTATGGTCACCTCTTCAGTGTACAAGAAGTTTTCCTCCTAGAAGTACAAAATCTCCCATACAAGGGGAAGCTTTCAATGTTTATAAGGTTTTGCCTATTTTACCTATGTAAATATTTTATATTCCTTCATAAAACCCACACAAAATGGCTACTCAAGGTCCATGGGGAACTGATTTTGGTTCATTGAATTTGACACCACTATCACATGAACTACCTCATGGTTCATGAAAAAAATTCCCCAAGTTCTATGGTGATGGAAATCAACATCCATATGAACATATTTCCATATTATACATTGTATGTGGAATTCTAGGGGTGGAAAATGAATATTTTTATATAAGATTATTCATATAAACACTCCAAGTGTTACTACTAATTAGTTTTACCCTTACAGTAGGAACCATCACAAATTGGGTAACACTTCAAGCTAAGTTCAAGGCAATATTCAAGCTGATAGAAGATGCTCATGCCTTTATATCTCAACTCACACAAATGAATAAATAACCACACAAGCCCATGAATGAGTTTGTGGCAAAGTTTAATAAGCTGAGGAACATGATTCCAATTATTACACAACCTACACCTAAGAACTTGAAGTGTTTCTTCATCAATTCTCAATTGTCAAGGGTTAGTTTTATTTTGCAAAGAACAACCCCAAATTATCTTGAAGATTGTCAAATTTTGGCTATTGAAGTAGAAGATGATTTGATCTTGGTGGGAAAAGTGATAAAAGATTCAATCAAGCCTAAAGGGTAGCCCTCTTTGGTTCTACCTTATACTAGCACCATCGATCCTATGGTGTAGAAGCTAGAAAATGAATTGATAAGACTCAAGAAGAAAATGTCTCAAGGTATGTACATTTCTTCATTTCCAAGAAAAACATACCCAAATGATTCTAATTACCTCAACAATGTTGTAAGGAATCAAAATTAGAATAAGCTTCCTCCACCACAAGCAAGGCTTGCACTAAAGGTGCCACCTGATAATGTAATAGTAAACTTGTTAGAACTAGAAAATGATGATCTTCCAAAGTTAGAATATTTTTCTAGAAGATGATACTAATCCCTTCATAGGAGATGAAGAAGGAGAATCTAGTGACTCTAATATTAGGTTTCTAAAATTTGAAGAAGAATTTGAATAAGAGGAAGATACATTGGGTGATTCTTATGCCATCTTCATCCATTCTCAAAACTAGATGAATCACATCAAGAAGTTATAATCACCAAATTAGGAACTGTTTTACTAATTTAGCCAAAGGATATGGTAGTGGATAAACAAGTAAACCTCACCATTCCACTTTTTTTCATTTTACATTTAGACCCAGTGCCCAAAACCCAAAACCCAAAACCTAAAAATTAAAATTCCTCATCTTTCTCAGCCATTTTATACCCATCTTTTGATATTATAAACCATGCTAGGAAGATAAAAATTCAAATGTCTAAGGTTGAATACCTCTTATTCAACCCTAAATATTTTGAAAGATTGGCTAAGTAAGTAAAAAGTAAGGGAGCCAATTATGATTATATCTCATCTAAAAGTGCACCTATTGACCCTAAACCTAAACCTAAACAAAATAACTTAGATATAACTCCCTCATCCATCTCTGAAAAATAGAGCCTTTCTATATTTCCCTAATAGTCAATGGTTAGAAGCTTAGAAATTATGTCATTAATTTGGGTGCCTCTGATAATTTGATACTAGCCAAAGTAGCTATTTCCTTGGGTTTAAATCTAACAAAGAATTTTGGCCATTTTTTTCAATGGAAACTAAGAAAGTACCCCTCATAAGTTAAGTAAAAGATGTATAATTTGCATTTAATACTTTTCCATAGAAAAAGATAAAGATGATAGTTCTTATGGCTGATGTTCTATCTTCGTATGGAGTTTTGTTGGGACAAATTTTCTATAAAGACATTGGTGGTGAAATCAACATGGATTAGTTTAAGGCTAGAATACCTATCAAAAGTGTTATGCAGAAATTTCATTCAGAGAAATAAGTGAAATATATTGTGATAAAGATTGAGGATCTAAGATCTTAGATTCCCTTTGAAACCTCTGGAATGGGCACTTATTTCTTGACCATAGATGAGGATCCAGTATCATCGAATGATATTTCAAATGAAGGTTAGGAAATATATGAATCATCTTATTTAGATGAAGATATTTTAGATTTTGAGATTGTCTAAGTGGAAAGTTTAAATGATGTTTGGACTTTAAAATTTGATGGTAGTTATTCTTCAATTGGATCTGGAGCTGGGATAATCCTTATATCTCTAGAAGGAAAGATCTTCCCTTTTTATTTCAAGTTGAAATTTGATAATACTAATAATACTGTAGAATATGAATCCTTATTGTTAGGGATGGGTATTGCATAAAAGAAAGAAATTAAAAATATCCATGTTCAAGGTGATGCTTAGTTAGTCATCTGTCAAGTAAGAAATTTGTATCAAACAAAGAATGAAAGGCTAAGGAATTATCAAAATCATGCTTGGTATTGCATTGAAGATTTTAATGTTTTTGATATATTAGTAGTCCCAAGAGAATACAATGATAAGGTAGATTCATTTGCCATTTCAGCCACCCTCCTGATTCCTCACAAGGATTTATAGGGAAATAAGTATACCATTGAATATGGTTTTCTAACCCAATGTTCCTGATAATGCTAATCATTGGCAAGTTTTCAATAATGATGAGCAAGTCATTGCCTTTTTGGAGAAGGTGGAAAATTTAAGTGAGTTATACTTTGAGGGGAGTGACTCTTCTCCTCAAGAATCAATCTCTAAGGTGAATGAGGAAATTGGTGAAGAAGTTTTGTAGCTAAAAGGGAATAATATTCCTAAAGGACTGGTTTATCTAGAGAGACTCTTTGATAAACATGATCAATTTATCAAATGACAACAATTTGAATCATATTCATTAGAAAAAAGTTGAGAAATTCAATATAGGAATAGAAGATTATCCCAAAATGATAAATATTAGGAAATGTTGCTCATTGGAGGAAATAAAGAAGTTGGTGGCACTTCTACATTAGTATATTGATGTGTTAGAATATTTATATGCTGATTTAAAATATTTTTGACCCAAGGAAGTTCAACATGATATTCCTCTCAAATATGGGTCTCTACCTCATAAGTAGAAATAATGATAATACAATCCTAAAATATCAGGTACCATCCTTGTCAAGATCTAGAAAATGCTAAATACTAGAATCATTTTTCCTATTCATCACTCAACATGGATAGATAACATTGTTCCTATGAGAAAAAAATAATGGGGAAATTCACATATATGTTTATTTTTATAATTTAAACCAATCATCACTAAAGGATAATTACCCATTACCAGTAATGGATCAAGTATTACAAATAGTTAATGGTTTCAAAGATGTTATCTATGTTAGATGGATTTTCATGTTACAACCAAGTGGAGGTGCATAATGAAGATCAACACAAAATGACCTTTACTACTCCATGGGGCACCTTTGCATATCATAGAATGCCTTTTGGGTTGACCAATGATGGTACCACCTTTTAGAGGGTG
The DNA here is from genome assembly GCA_037957365.1 of Torreya grandis. Lineage (NCBI taxonomy): Eukaryota > Viridiplantae > Streptophyta > Pinopsida > Cupressales > Taxaceae > Torreya > Torreya grandis. Next base: position 1,122,148 of record JARHVA010004820.1, on the reverse strand, counting down.
ATGGAATTGGCTTTCTAGGATGAAATAGGTAAGTTCATTATGGTCTATCTTGATGATTTAACTATTTTCTCAAAGAAACATCAAGATTATTGTGATCATTTACAACAAGTACTTTAAAGGTGCCATCAACATGGGATATAACTCAATCCTAAGAAATCCATTTTTGGGTTACTAATGGTAAACTCCTTAGGCAAATTATATCTAAGGAAGGAACTAATATTGATCCTAAATGGGTCAAGTCCATTCAAAATATTACTCTACCATCCAATAAAAAAGGAGTGCAATCTTTCTTTGGGAAGGTTAACTTATTACAAATGTTTGTACCTAATTTTGCTAAGAAGACATGTCATATTGTTGATATGATGAAAGGAAAGTCAATTTTCCATTAGAATATAGAAGGGAAAGCTACCTTTCATGAAATAAAGGAAGCAATTACTCATGCTTCAGTCTTAGTCTATACTAACTATACTAAGGACTTTATTATGTACAGTTATGCTTCCAAACACCCTTTATCTACCATTTTGGTGTAGCCAAACAAAGAGTGGATTGAATCTCTTATAGATTTCATGAGCTACCCTCTAAAGGCTCATGAGATCAAATACACACCTATGGAGAAACATGCTTACATTGTGGTGAAATAGGTTAAGCACTTTAGGTATTACATCCTCAATTCTCATACCATAACACTGGTACTAGATTCTACAGTCAAGTCTATCCCGACTCAGAAAGAATTTGGAAATAAAAGAGGTAATTTGATCACTAAAATATATGAATATGATATGGAAATTAAACCTAAAAATCTAGTGTGTGGAAAAGGTTTGTGTCAACTTATTATAGAAAATAAATCAGAAGAGGTATCTAGTCATAAGGGAGATGCAAAAGAAGAACTTCCCATAGTCTTGTTAGTATGCATAAAAAATGAGTGGTACTTGAAAATTTCTCATTTCATCACATATAGATAATGTCCAAAAAAACTATCTTACAAAGAGGAGAAAAATCAAGCTTAAATCCATTAATTTTACTCTTTATGACAATGGTTTATACAAGCAAAGCATTGACAAAAACTTTCTACGGTGTGTAGACAAAGCACAACAAGGCAAGTTGTTGGAATCCTTTCACAACTTGGCATGTGGAGGAAATTTCTTAACTTTGATCACATCTAAAAAAAATTTAAGCAAGGTACTCTTGGCCAACAATTTTTCAAGACACATACACCTGAGTGCATAAATGCGAGTTGTGCTAGCAATTAATGGGGAAACCTAAGTTGACAGCCCTACCCCTCAAGCCAACAGTTATTGAAGAAAATTTCTAGTAGTGGGGTATTGACTTCATTAGCATAGTGAGCCCATTGTCAAGTGTGGGTCATAGTTATGTTCTCACAGCTATTGACTACTTCACCAAGTGGGTGGAAGCAATCCCAACCAAACATGCCACTTTAAAAGTTGTTTAAAAATTCCTCAAGGAAAGCATCATCTCAAGGTTTGGAGTACCTAAAAATATAGAAACAAATAATTCTACTTGTTTTTCATCCCAGGAGATAACGAAGTTCTATTTTGAATATGGGATCACTCTATCTCACTCCTTGGACTATTACCCACAAAGAAATGGTTAGGTAGAGTCAAGTAACAAGAACTTGGTCACTATTATCAGGAAGTTGGTAGAAGAAAATCAAAGATCTTGGTACAAGACACTGTATGATGCATTGTGGGCTGATCACATCACTACCAAGTGAGTAATTGGTATGTCTCCCTTTCAAATTATTTATGGATTGAATGCAGAGATACCTATCACATTGGAGTTGTCAACTCGTAGATTGGTTAAAGCAATTGAGGACGAGATGTTTGAAAGTTCCATATATAAGCATATTATATTCATTGATAAACTATAAGATAAATGTACAAAGGTGGTGGACCGCATTGTTGAACACCAAAGCTAAGTCAAGAATCTCTTTGACAAGAAAGGCAAGTCATGAGATTTCCAAATCAGGGATCTAGTTCTTTTGTGGGATGAGAAGAGAGTTGAAAGGAATGCATGAAAATTTTAATTCCTTATGGAGGGGACCTTTCCTTATTCATAAAATTTGTGAAGAGAACATTTTATATTTGTCATACTAGGATGGAACACCACACCTGCTGCTCTACAATGGACAACATTTGAAGCTTTTCACTTAGTGAAGTTTCAAATAAGTTTGTACATTTTGTATATATCTATATAGTCTCTTTATTTTGTCTTTAGTCTAGTCTATTGCCTGACTCTATGGCCTAAAGGATGGATGCACTTATATATTTGGGATTCTTCTTCCTTCAATCCTTTCAAATAATACTCAAAGGAAATTCCATAGTAGGATCTAGTTGTTATACTTGAATTTAGCTGACTCAATTTTTGGGATAACACCTATAAAATGTGTCCATCTCATAGACCATGAGCTCTAGGCACACAAAATATAGAAAATAAATTAGAATCATGCATAATCTCTCCCCAAAAATTTGTATTTTTGAATTATAATTTTTTCCCCTATGTATGCAAGGCCAAAAAAAACTTGATCTTGCACATGCAAGGCCAAAGATTTTTTCCAATCCAACATGTTATCTTGACACATGGGGTAATTAATAAGCATTAATTATAGCTTGATTATAAATATTAACCTTGTTAATTATTTTTTACCATCTAATTTTTACCCTTTTTGTCTTTGTTTTCATGCTTAGTTGTACCTCTGCTATTGCTATTCTTCCTCCAATCTTCCTTGACTTGTCCACTCATTTTCTCCTCTGCTACAGATCTCAAGTGAGTTTCATCATCATTTTTATCATTATAGGTTTTTTTTTTACTTTTTTTCTTTGTTATTTCATTTGATTTTAAATCTCATCTCATTTTTACCCCGTTGTGTTTTGAAACTCTCACAGAGATCCAAGTGTGTTATGTATGCTTCAAAAAAAATTCTCTGAGCAACACAGTCCCTTTCTATGTGCATTTCAAAGAATTTTATCCAAAGCACATCCCATTCATCCTACCTAAATACCATCCTACCCAAGTTTGGTGTAGGCCAAAGAATTTTCTCTGGCCTATACCTAATAGCTTTTATCTAGATGCAAATTGGAGATTTTGCTCTAACCTACATTGAAATATCATGCAAGTCAGAGAAAATTCTCTATCCAACTTCCTTCCCAGTTTTGTGTAGTTCATAGAATTTTCTCCAAATTACAAAAAACATATAGTTTGGTGGATTTTCTCTGAACTACATGATAGAGACCTACTTAAGGTGTAGTGCAGAGAAAAATCTCTAGACTACATGAGGCTTTTCCTACCCCATACATTTCATAGAATTTTCTCTGAACTACATATTTCCAAATAGATACACAGGCACAATTTTTCTCTACCTTTGCATATTTCCTACTATATTAAAATATTATAACTCTAGAGATGTTCAACACTTTCATGAAATTTCTCAACCAATGATAGAGGTTTCTCCTACAAAAAGAGTCATGAAGTATAAGTTCTAAGGAGTGGTTCCTTCATCCTTGATTGACTCAAATGTTGACTAGATTAGTGATACTAAGATCAGAAACATGGATATGATAGAATTCTTATAGAGATTAAATAAGGACCCAGTTTCACCTCATATGCAAGCTATCCTAAATAGTGGGTTTCACTTGGTAGTCACATTCCTAGTTTTAGCATAGGATTTAGAATTTGTCCTAGTAGCTACTGCTCAGTTTGATAAACAAAGTAGGTTAGTAAAATATTTCGATGGTAAAGTTATGATCCGACTAGATGAAGAATATTTTGATAAGATCTTTCATCTTCCTAACATAGAAGAATAGTTAGACATAACTGTGATATCAACACAAGAGCATTATGATAAAGACTCTGATAAATGCAAGAAGAATATCACTTTTCAAATTTCTCCATATATAGTGGGGGCATGCTTTGGAAGCATGTTCTCCCCACACAATTTTTGAATTGGCCAAAGCAAATAGTTATATGATTCAGATTCATAGTTATGGTATAATTCTATATATTGGTACTAATATTATACACAATTTTAACATTATACATAACTAAGGTGCATATTATATGCAATGTGTACTTAATACTAAAAAATATAAATTATTTTTATATTTCAAAACTCTTTTATGGATTGTTACCACATCATGTACTTTTACATATTGATACTCTAGTTAGACTTTTATGGCTTCATCAAGTCAATCTATTATACAATTTGGTTTTATTTTTGGTATGGTTGAGGTGATTACATCACTCAATAATTCCAAGTTTTTAGGTTGGACTTGATTGTATCATCCAACCTCACCAAGTTGTAAGTATCATTAGATTGCATAGTTGAGCTAATCTCAACTACTAGTTGGAAAATCACCTTTACTCCAAGGTTGGGGGAAAGGACCTTAAAATATCTTTGTATATATCTCCTTGTAAATATGCACTTTTAAGATTTATCTATATTTATTCTAATCTCAATTTTAAATCCTTAAAATGATACATCTTTTTCAAATCAAATTGTCAATAGGAAAGGTAGTTTCATTAACACATATGTGTACTCTGAACCCTGCTCTATCAATTTCAATCTATTTAAAATAATTTCACTTATATATTATATACACTGATTATATAATATAAAAATATCATGGTTATAGGTTAGTCACCAACAAAGCACTCTAATTGGGCACACCAAGATAAGGTGTGTTATACACATTTAGGTACACATTACTTTACTTTAAACTAGAATTTTTTTATTAGATTAAAGGGGGGAATATAAATGATATTAATGGATTATATAACTCCTTAGTGTTTTATACTTGGAAAAAATTAGACCTTCGATATTCCTCTCATTTTCATAACTTTCCTACTTTCTTAAGTATTGAATATGATCTATCTTGTGCCGCTCAGGTTATCTCTTAGTTTGATCAGTCTTATGTTGATGACATAAGACTTATATCTTTCCCATAATTATTAAAATTTACTTATCTTCCACCTCTTCAAGTTCTAATTCTTTAACTACTTTCTTACTCCTTGGACAATAACATCTAGGATAGACACTAGCATTGATACTAGTGTCTTGACCCAATACAAGTGTCTAGTGCCCTAAAGTCATCTAATTTTCAAATGAAACATATACTAATGGTCAACCTCAATGATTTAATATGAGTTAATTATTTAAAAGGATTGTCATATATATAATATCAACCCTCATTCATTCCACACCTAGCATACATAGGAAAATACATAGTATTCATACCAAAGAGCATTCAATTGAGGAGAACTTCCCTATTTTCTCATATTATCATATCAGTCATAGGGAAAACACATAGACAAGTTCAAATTGTTGAATTAATAGATTAAGAGCCTAATTTTCCAAGTTTAAATCTAGGTTTCTATTTTATTTACTTTTCACATATTTTATGATTCACACACTAACCAACATGTAGGGGAGAATGACATAAGTTTAAGGCCCTCTTTAGCGAATTAGATATTTAAAAAACACCCATTATCAATAAGGTCTTTGGGATAGCTCAAAAACATGTTACCACTAAACCATTTTTAATCAATATCACTATGAATATGAAGAAATAGGGTTTTGAAATTTCATGAGAAATAGTCCATGACCTAGATCTAAATTCACCAAAGTGAAGGAAAAGACAAACCCAACAACATCTAGGTGGTTTTATCCTTTTCCAATAGGTATTACATATAAGACACTCATGTTAAACCTAGATAGTAGTGTTGATGAAATCATCCAAGGATAACATTAGTGTCAATAGATATAGAAGCATTAGATCTAGAATCTGACAACTATTCTAAAACTATCTACCAACTTAATTTATGCTTGTTTTAGATCCAAAACTATGTTTGCATCAAAACCAAATAAATATATTACTTTCTTGTCATTTACATACATAACTTAGTTGTATTTCCTATATTTAGCCTATTCTCATCATAATAAATTCAATGTATGTTTATATCTTAGTTTAGCACCCAATTAGCCTATTATAGATCTGATTATCACCCTTATGCATTGTCATTTATATACACCCCTTTAATAGTATCCAAGTCTAAATCCAAGTAATTATATTTCATTTTAGGTTTAAACACCTCATAAATTATATTTGTGTTGTAATATTATAAAGTTTGTTGGGTACTCCCATAAGTCCATGATGATGACCAAGTATTCTTTAACCCCTTCAAGTTTGATCATTGATTTATATGGCATTTACATAATGGTGGGGGTTTGGTGAAGGACTTTAAGGTGAAGTTTTTACATAGCTTATTTAGTTATAACATTAATGTCTTTGCCTAAGTCCATCAAGGTATTATGAATAAGTGTTATAGATGTGGACATCAAATATAGGGCTACCTGGGTTAAAATACTTAGGTGGGACTATATTTCCCAACATAATGTCTAAAAGTTATCTAACTATGTGTAAAGTCTAAGGATCTTTCCTCTTTTGGATAGGATTATTTAGGCATAATTCCTAGATAGCCTTGTTGTAAATGGAGACATATTTTATAGCTTAAAATAATGGGATCTGCATATATATATATATATATATATATATTAGAGCTAACATACAAAATCAAACTTAGATTCATGTTCTTGTTTTTATAAATTTAATCTCTTGATAAAAGAAGGGGTGATAGGTGCTCCTTGACTAGTATATGTGCTTGGTTTAAGAGTAGAGACTTTATTAGATAGATTTGGGTTAGTTATAATTTTATGGACCTCCTAAAGAGGTTCTATTATTATGGGTGTGGTGAGATTTGAGAGAATTTATCCTAAACAAAGCTACACTTTGTCTACTTTTATTGAATAAGTTAGATATTTTATCATATCATTAGTATATGCCAGTTGAATCAACTTATTTCTAGGGTTAGGTATAGGTTGGATAGGAAATTAAGGAGTTCTAGTCTGATTTGAAGTAGGATTACTTGGGAACAATGATAGTTGTTATTTTTGCATTTGTGTTGGTTGTTAGTACCCAACATTTTGGTTAAATCATGGATGGTTTCCTATCCATATTTATTGTCATTTATTGGAGGGTGGGTACCATAGATAGTTTTGATTTCATGTCTACCATAGTTTTTTTTAAATTATTATTTTTTGGCTTAAGGTTGGAAACTTTGTTATGTAAAAGTATAGTTTTATGGTGGCATTTATTGCGTTTGATTATAATGGGTGGGTCCATAACAATTTTGAGGGGAAAATAAAATTTTTGAATTAGGAAATGGAATGTTTGATGACATAAAATAATTTTGAGGTTTTTGTGACCAATGTTTTTGTTGGTTCATGTAGAAAACCTGCTCTCCATCTCCTTTGATTGTGTAAATTTATATTATATCTAGATTATCCTTTGTGATGTTTGTTACCTTTATGTGGGTAGTTTGACACATATATTCTATTTTATTTATGAAACAATTTGATTAGTACATAGTCAAAACTTGATCTACTTCTTATTTTTTATGTGTATGTAATATATCAAGTTTTGTGGTCAAATGAATGATAATATTCTAGTGAATTTCTTGTTTTAAGTTGCTAACTTCCATCCTTGAGACCTGATTAATTGTTTTCAAGGATGATGATGGAAATTCTTTGTTATTACATGTCTTATTTATTATAAACTTAGAGTAATTTTTACATAATATAACTATATATTTAAATTGATTTGTAAAACATATCTATTACTCAAGAGATCCAACACTTCTAAGCATTCATTATTGATTCCTTCTAGAAATATTAGCTTAATATACATTGGATCTAGTTTGTTCTATTTATATTTTTTGAGACTAAACACAAAAGTTTTGATATAGTCCTTTAGTGGTTCCTCCTATTTTTGTGACATCCAATATATGTCATCCATTTTGAAATATTTTCCTCTACATTAGTCATAATATATAGAGATAAATATATCCCTCATATGTTTCTAATCTATGATTAAATTCTTCCCTAATCCCATGAACCATCAAAGGGTTACATCTTTGAAAGTAGATGGAAATAATTTTAGCTTATGGGCATCCACTATGATACATGACATCAACTCAAAGATGAATGTGTCAGGGTAATCACTACCATTCCTTTGAAGTCAAGTAGAGCTGAAAATGAAATGTTCTTCATGGGTGCATTACCCATAGGGGTGTTGATGGGAAATTCAAATGTTGTGGCTTCACTACATGGTCTTTTCTTTTCATGTCTCCCATGATTCTTTGGACCACTCATGCACTGGTGACTTTTGAAACCCACACTTCAAACATTTTTAAATATTCTTAGGTCAAGGTGAATAATAAATGGTGGATCTGTGATTTGTTAGGGGAGAGGGATATTTTTTGGATGGAGGTGATGGAGTGAAATATTCTCAAAATTATTATAAAAATTTGACAAATATGTCATCTTATAGTTGGGTTTAAGGCTATAAGTTTAAACCTTCCCTTTAAGGCTAGAAAGGATTGGTATTTTATTTTGGAAATAATTTTAGGTGAAGGAAAAGGGGACTAGATACCAAACTCTTGAGTATAAGGTGACCATGTTTGTAGTCCTAAAAGGATGTTTTTTAAGGGTCCTTTTTACTTATATTACTTGATTAATTTGACTAATAACCTTTTAGTTACTACCTCTTCTAATACTATTTTAGATGATAGGGTTGAACTGACTACATGCATACTTTTGGGAATTGTAGTTGTTAAAGGTGATGCCTCAACTTTTACTAGTGGAGAAAAATTAGTCTCATAGGTAATAATCTACCTAAATGATCCCTCTCACTTTGTATACACTCAGTCAACCTTTTTTTTATATCTTTTATGCTCTATTCTACACATGGTTAGTTCTAGGAGGGAATAAAGTTATTTTTATTAATCTAGATTGAAGAATAATAACTCTTAACTAGAAAGTAGTAAATTACTTTAGAAAGCAGAGAAATTAATCTAGAAAGTAAGAAAGTTCAAACTCCTGGGATACTAATGATTGACACCTATCCTTGAAAATGATGTTAAAATTACAATAATAATCAAATCATCAATTAAACATGAGGTAAAAACATTCACCTATAACTTGACAAAGCCACTCAAGGGGTAATTATTTGATTTTTTGATACTAATACTTTCACTAGTTATCAACCCAAGGCATGTAATTGTCAAGGTGTTGACATTGTCTATGCAACACTAATTTCTTTCAAGGGTTGAGGTGTTAATGGTTGGGTATAAGGAAATGCACATATTTAAATAAAGTAACACACTTGTATGGAAATTAAATAACATGGAAGTAAATGTAATGCTAACTTGGAAGCTTACTCACACTATATGGAATTAAAATTTCAAAAAATAAAAAATAAAAAAATGCTTATCTAGAAAACATAAAGGGAAAGATTTTATATTATATTCAGATAATGAATAATACATGCACACAATATAAAATTGAATATAGACCTCCTAAAGAGGTTCTATTATTATGGGTGTGGTGAGATTTGAGAGAATTTATCCTAAACAAAGCTACACTTTGTCTACTTTTATTGAATAAGTTAGATATTTTATCATATCATTAGTATATGCCAGTTGAATCAACTTATTTCTAGGGTTAGGTATAGGTTGGATAGGAAATTAAGGAGTTCTAGTCTGATTTGAAGTAGGATTACTTGGGAACAATGATAGTTGTTATTTTTGCATTTGTGTTGGTTGTTAGTACCCAACATTTTGGTTAAATCATGGATGGTTTCCTATCCATATTTATTGTCATTTATTGGAGGGTGGGTACCATAGATAGTTTTGATTTCATGTCTACCATAGTTTTTTTTAAATTATTATTTTTTGGCTTAAGGTTGGAAACTTTGTTATGTAAAAGTATAGTTTTATGGTGGCATTTATTGCGTTTGATTATAATGGGTGGGTCCATAACAATTTTGAGGGGAAAATAAAATTTTTGAATTAGGAAATGGAATGTTTGATGACATAAAATAATTTTGAGGTTTTTGTGACCAATGTTTTTGTTGGTTCATGTAGAAAACCTGCTCTCCATCTCCTTTGATTGTGTAAATTTATATTATATCTAGATTATCCTTTGTGATGTTTGTTACCTTTATGTGGGTAGTTTGACACATATATTCTATTTTATTTATGAAACAATTTGATTAGTACATAGTCAAAACTTGATCTACTTCTTATTTTTTATGTGTATGTAATATATCAAGTTTTGTGGTCAAATGAATGATAATATTCTAGTGAATTTCTTGTTTTAAGTTGCTAACTTCCATCCTTGAGACCTGATTAATTGTTTTCAAGGATGATGATGGAAATTCTTTGTTATTACATGTCTTATTTATTATAAACTTAGAGTAATTTTTACATAATATAACTATATATTTAAATTGATTTGTAAAACATATCTATTACTCAAGAGATCCAACACTTCTAAGCATTCATTATTGATTCCTTCTAGAAATATTAGCTTAATATACATTGGATCTAGTTTGTTCTATTTATATTTTTTGAGACTAAACACAAAAGTTTTGATATAGTCCTTTAGTGGTTCCTCCTATTTTTGTGACATCCAATATATGTCATCCATTTTGAAATATTTTCCTCTACATTAGTCATAATATATAGAGATAAATATATCCCTCATATGTTTCTAATCTATGATTAAATTCTTCCCTAATCCCATGAACCATCAAAGGGTTACATCTTTGAAAGTAGATGGAAATAATTTTAGCTTATGGGCATCCACTATGATACATGACATCAACTCAAAGATGAATGTGTCAGGGTAATCACTACCATTCCTTTGAAGTCAAGTAGAGCTGAAAATGAAATGTTCTTCATGGGTGCATTACCCATAGGGGTGTTGATGGGAAATTCAAATGTTGTGGCTTCACTACATGGTCTTTTCTTTTCATGTCTCCCATGATTCTTTGGACCACTCATGCACTGGTGACTTTTGAAACCCACACTTCAAACATTTTTAAATATTCTTAGGTCAAGGTGAATAATAAATGGTGGATCTATGATTTGTTAGGGGAGAGGGATATTTTTTGGATGGAGGTGATGGAGTGAAATATTCTCAAAATTATTATAAAAATTTGACAAATATGTCATCTTATAGTTGGGTTTAAGGCTATAAGTTTAAACCTTCCCTTTAAGGCTAGAAAGGATTGGTATTTTATTTTGGAAATAATTTTAGGTGAAGGAAAAGGGGACTAGATACCAAACTCTTGAGTATAAGGTGACCATGTTTGTAGTCCTAAAAGGATGTTTTTTAAGGGTCCTTTTTACTTATATTACTTGATTAATTTGACTAATAACCTTTTAGTTACTACCTCTTCTAATACTATTTTAGATGATAGGGTTGAACTGACTACATGCATACTTTTGGGAATTGTAGTTGTTAAAGGTGATGCCTCAACTTTTACTAGTGGAGAAAAATTAGTCTCATAGGTAATAATCTACCTAAATGATCCCTCTCACTTTGTATACACTCAGTCAACCTTTTTTTTATATCTTTTATGCTCTATTCTACACATGGTTAGTTCTAGGAGGGAATAAAGTTATTTTTATTAATCTAGATTGAAGAATAATAACTCTTAACTAGAAAGTAGTAAATTACTTTAGAAAGCAGAGAAATTAATCTAGAAAGTAAGAAAGTTCAAACTCCTGGGATACTAATGATTGACACCTATCCTTGAAAATGATGTTAAAATTACAATAATAATCAAATCATCAATTAAACATGAGGTAAAAACATTCACCTATAACTTGACAAAGCCACTCAAGGGGTAATTATTTGATTTTTTGATACTAATACTTTCACTAGTTATCAACCCAAGGCATGTAATTGTCAAGGTGTTGACATTGTCTATGCAACACTAATTTCTTTCAAGGGTTGAGGTGTTAATGGTTGGGTATAAGGAAATGCACATATTTAAATAAAGTAACACACTTGTATGGAAATTAAATAACATGGAAGTAAATGTAATGCTAACTTGGAAGCTTACTCACACTATATGGAATTAAAATTTCAAAAAATAAAAAATAAAAAAATGCTTATCTAGAAAACATAAAGGGAAAGATTTTATATTATATTCAGATAATGAATAATACATGCACACAATATAAAATTGAATATAGACCTCCTAAAGAGGTTCTATTATTATGGGTGTGGTGAGATTTGAGAGAATTTATCCTAAACAAAGCTACACTTTGTCTACTTTTATTGAATAAGTTAGATATTTTATCATATCATTAGTATATGCCAGTTGAATCAACTTATTTCTAGGGTTAGGTATAGGTTGGATAGGAAATTAAGGAGTTCTAGTCTGATTTGAAGTAGGATTACTTGGGAACAATGATAGTTGTTATTTTTGCATTTGTGTTGGTTGTTAGTACCCAACATTTTGGTTAAATCATGGATGGTTTCCTATCCATATTTATTGTCATTTATTGGAGGGTGGGTACCATAGATAGTTTTGATTTCATGTCTACCATAGTTTTTTTTAAATTATTATTTTTTGGCTTAAGGTTGGAAACTTTGTTATGTAAAAGTATAGTTTTATGGTGGCATTTATTGCGTTTGATTATAATGGGTGGGTCCATAACAATTTTGAGGGGAAAATAAAATTTTTGAATTAGGAAATGGAATGTTTGATGACATAAAATAATTTTGAGGTTTTTGTGACCAATGTTTTTGTTGGTTCATGTAGAAAACCTGCTCTCCATCTCCTTTGATTGTGTAAATTTATATTATATCTAGATTATCCTTTGTGATGTTTGTTACCTTTATGTGGGTAGTTTGACACATATATTCTATTTTATTTATGAAACAATTTGATTAGTACATAGTCAAAACTTGATCTACTTCTTATTTTTTATGTGTATGTAATATATCAAGTTTTGTGGTCAAATGAATGATAATATTCTAGTGAATTTCTTGTTTTAAGTTGCTAACTTCCATCCTTGAGACCTGATTAATTGTTTTCAAGGATGATGATGGAAATTCTTTGTTATTACATGTCTTATTTATTATAAACTTAGAGTAATTTTTACATAATATAACTATATATTTAAATTGATTTGTAAAACATATCTATTACTCAAGAGATCCAACACTTCTAAGCATTCATTATTGATTCCTTCTAGAAATATTAGCTTAATATACATTGGATCTAGTTTGTTCTATTTATATTTTTTGAGACTAAACACAAAAGTTTTGATATAGTCCTTTAGTGGTTCCTCCTATTTTTGTGACATCCAATATATGTCATCCATTTTGAAATATTTTCCTCTACATTAGTCATAATATATAGAGATAAATATATCCCTCATATGTTTCTAATCTATGATTAAATTCTTCCCTAATCCCATGAACCATCAAAGGGTTACATCTTTGAAAGTAGATGGAAATAATTTTAGCTTATGGGCATCCACTATGATACATGACATCAACTCAAAGATGAATGTGTCAGGGTAATCACTACCATTCCTTTGAAGTCAAGTAGAGCTGAAAATGAAATGTTCTTCATGGGTGCATTACCCATAGGGGTGTTGATGGGAAATTCAAATGTTGTGGCTTCACTACATGGTCTTTTCTTTTCATGTCTCCCATGATTCTTTGGACCACTCATGCACTGGTGACTTTTGAAACCCACACTTCAAACATTTTTAAATATTCTTAGGTCAAGGTGAATAATAAATGGTGGATCTGTGATTTGTTAGGGGAGAGGGATATTTTTTGGATGGAGGTGATGGAGTGAAATATTCTCAAAATTATTATAAAAATTTGACAAATATGTCATCTTATAGTTGGGTTTAAGGCTATAAGTTTAAACCTTCCCTTTAAGGCTAGAAAGGATTGGTATTTTATTTTGGAAATAATTTTAGGTGAAGGAAAAGGGGACTAGATACCAAACTCTTGAGTATAAGGTGACCATGTTTGTAGTCCTAAAAGGATGTTTTTTAAGGGTCCTTTTTACTTATATTACTTGATTAATTTGACTAATAACCTTTTAGTTACTACCTCTTCTAATACTATTTTAGATGATAGGGTTGAACTGACTACATGCATACTTTTGGGAATTGTAGTTGTTAAAGGTGATGCCTCAACTTTTACTAGTGGAGAAAAATTAGTCTCATAGGTAATAATCTACCTAAATGATCCCTCTCACTTTGTATACACTCAGTCAACCTTTTTTTTATATCTTTTATGCTCTATTCTACACATGGTTAGTTCTAGGAGGGAATAAAGTTATTTTTATTAATCTAGATTGAAGAATAATAACTCTTAACTAGAAAGTAGTAAATTACTTTAGAAAGCAGAGAAATTAATCTAGAAAGTAAGAAAGTTCAAACTCCTGGGATACTAATGATTGACACCTATCCTTGAAAATGATGTTAAAATTACAATAATAATCAAATCATCAATTAAACATGAGGTAAAAACATTCACCTATAACTTGACAAAGCCACTCAAGGGGTAATTATTTGATTTTTTGATACTAATACTTTCACTAGTTATCAACCCAAGGCATGTAATTGTCAAGGTGTTGACATTGTCTATGCAACACTAATTTCTTTCAAGGGTTGAGGTGTTAATGGTTGGGTATAAGGAAATGCACATATTTAAATAAAGTAACACACTTGTATGGAAATTAAATAACATGGAAGTAAATGTAATGCTAACTTGGAAGCTTACTCACACTATATGGAATTAAAATTTCAAAAAATAAAAAATAAAAAAATGCTTATCTAGAAAACATAAAGGGAAAGATTTTATATTATATTCAGATAATGAATAATACATGCACACAATATAAAATTGAATATAGACCTCCTAAAGAGGTTCTATTATTATGGGTGTGGTGAGATTTGAGAGAATTTATCCTAAACAAAGCTACACTTTGTCTACTTTTATTGAATAAGTTAGATATTTTATCATATCATTAGTATATGCCAGTTGAATCAACTTATTTCTAGGGTTAGGTATAGGTTGGATAGGAAATTAAGGAGTTCTAGTCTGATTTGAAGTAGGATTACTTGGGAACAATGATAGTTGTTATTTTTGCATTTGTGTTGGTTGTTAGTACCCAACATTTTGGTTAAATCATGGATGGTTTCCTATCCATATTTATTGTCATTTATTGGAGGGTGGGTACCATAGATAGTTTTGATTTCATGTCTACCATAGTTTTTTTTAAATTATTATTTTTTGGCTTAAGGTTGGAAACTTTGTTATGTAAAAGTATAGTTTTATGGTGGCATTTATTGCGTTTGATTATAATGGGTGGGTCCATAACAATTTTGAGGGGAAAATAAAATTTTTGAATTAGGAAATGGAATGTTTGATGACATAAAATAATTTTGAGGTTTTTGTGACCAATGTTTTTGTTGGTTCATGTAGAAAACCTGCTCTCCATCTCCTTTGATTGTGTAAATTTATATTATATCTAGATTATCCTTTGTGATGTTTGTTACCTTTATGTGGGTAGTTTGACACATATATTCTATTTTATTTATGAAACAATTTGATTAGTACATAGTCAAAACTTGATCTACTTCTTATTTTTTATGTGTATGTAATATATCAAGTTTTGTGGTCAAATGAATGATAATATTCTAGTGAATTTCTTGTTTTAAGTTGCTAACTTCCATCCTTGAGACCTGATTAATTGTTTTCAAGGATGATGATGGAAATTCTTTGTTATTACATGTCTTATTTATTATAAACTTAGAGTAATTTTTACATAATATAACTATATATTTAAATTGATTTGTAAAACATATCTATTACTCAAGAGATCCAACACTTCTAAGCATTCATTATTGATTCCTTCTAGAAATATTAGCTTAATATACATTGGATCTAGTTTGTTCTATTTATATTTTTTGAGACTAAACACAAAAGTTTTGATATAGTCCTTTAGTGGTTCCTCCTATTTTTGTGACATCCAATATATGTCATCCATTTTGAAATATTTTCCTCTACATTAGTCATAATATATAGAGATAAATATATCCCTCATATGTTTCTAATCTATGATTAAATTCTTCCCTAATCCCATGAACCATCAAAGGGTTACATCTTTGAAAGTAGATGGAAATAATTTTAGCTTATGGGCATCCACTATGATACATGACATCAACTCAAAGATGAATGTGTCAGGGTAATCACTACCATTCCTTTGAAGTCAAGTAGAGCTGAAAATGAAATGTTCTTCATGGGTGCATTACCCATAGGGGTGTTGATGGGAAATTCAAATGTTGTGGCTTCACTACATGGTCTTTTCTTTTCATGTCTCCCATGATTCTTTGGACCACTCATGCACTGGTGACTTTTGAAACCCACACTTCAAACATTTTTAAATATTCTTAGGTCAAGGTGAATAATAAATGGTGGATCTATGATTTGTTAGGGGAGAGGGATATTTTTTGGATGGAGGTGATGGAGTGAAATATTCTCAAAATTATTATAAAAATTTGACAAATATGTCATCTTATAGTTGGGTTTAAGGCTATAAGTTTAAACCTTCCCTTTAAGGCTAGAAAGGATTGGTATTTTATTTTGGAAATAATTTTAGGTGAAGGAAAAGGGGACTAGATACCAAACTCTTGAGTATAAGGTGACCATGTTTGTAGTCCTAAAAGGATGTTTTTTAAGGGTCCTTTTTACTTATATTACTTGATTAATTTGACTAATAACCTTTTAGTTACTACCTCTTCTAATACTATTTTAGATGATAGGGTTGAACTGACTACATGCATACTTTTGGGAATTGTAGTTGTTAAAGGTGATGCCTCAACTTTTACTAGTGGAGAAAAATTAGTCTCATAGGTAATAATCTACCTAAATGATCCCTCTCACTTTGTATACACTCAGTCAACCTTTTTTTTATATCTTTTATGCTCTATTCTACACATGGTTAGTTCTAGGAGGGAATAAAGTTATTTTTATTAATCTAGATTGAAGAATAATAACTCTTAACTAGAAAGTAGTAAATTACTTTAGAAAGCAGAGAAATTAATCTAGAAAGTAAGAAAGTTCAAACTCCTGGGATACTAATGATTGACACCTATCCTTGAAAATGATGTTAAAATTACAATAATAATCAAATCATCAATTAAACATGAGGTAAAAACATTCACCTATAACTTGACAAAGCCACTCAAGGGGTAATTATTTGATTTTTTGATACTAATACTTTCACTAGTTATCAACCCAAGGCATGTAATTGTCAAGGTGTTGACATTGTCTATGCAACACTAATTTCTTTCAAGGGTTGAGGTGTTAATGGTTGGGTATAAGGAAATGCACATATTTAAATAAAGTAACACACTTGTATGGAAATTAAATAACATGGAAGTAAATGTAATGCTAACTTGGAAGCTTACTCACACTATATGGAATTAAAATTTCAAAAAATAAAAAATAAAAAAATGCTTATCTAGAAAACATAAAGGGAAAGATTTTATATTATATTCAGATAATGAATAATACATGCACACAATATAAAATTGAATATAGACCTCCTAAAGAGGTTCTATTATTATGGGTGTGGTGAGATTTGAGAGAATTTATCCTAAACAAAGCTACACTTTGTCTACTTTTATTGAATAAGTTAGATATTTTATCATATCATTAGTATATGCCAGTTGAATCAACTTATTTCTAGGGTTAGGTATAGGTTGGATAGGAAATTAAGGAGTTCTAGTCTGATTTGAAGTAGGATTACTTGGGAACAATGATAGTTGTTATTTTTGCATTTGTGTTGGTTGTTAGTACCCAACATTTTGGTTAAATCATGGATGGTTTCCTATCCATATTTATTGTCATTTATTGGAGGGTGGGTACCATAGATAGTTTTGATTTCATGTCTACCATAGTTTTTTTTAAATTATTATTTTTTGGCTTAAGGTTGGAAACTTTGTTATGTAAAAGTATAGTTTTATGGTGGCATTTATTGCGTTTGATTATAATGGGTGGGTCCATAACAATTTTGAGGGGAAAATAAAATTTTTGAATTAGGAAATGGAATGTTTGATGACATAAAATAATTTTGAGGTTTTTGTGACCAATGTTTTTGTTGGTTCATGTAGAAAACCTGCTCTCCATCTCCTTTGATTGTGTAAATTTATATTATATCTAGATTATCCTTTGTGATGTTTGTTACCTTTATGTGGGTAGTTTGACACATATATTCTATTTTATTTATGAAACAATTTGATTAGTACATAGTCAAAACTTGATCTACTTCTTATTTTTTATGTGTATGTAATATATCAAGTTTTGTGGTCAAATGAATGATAATATTCTAGTGAATTTCTTGTTTTAAGTTGCTAACTTCCATCCTTGAGACCTGATTAATTGTTTTCAAGGATGATGATGGAAATTCTTTGTTATTACATGTCTTATTTATTATAAACTTAGAGTAATTTTTACATAATATAACTATATATTTAAATTGATTTGTAAAACATATCTATTACTCAAGAGATCCAACACTTCTAAGCATTCATTATTGATTCCTTCTAGAAATATTAGCTTAATATACATTGGATCTAGTTTGTTCTATTTATATTTTTTGAGACTAAACACAAAAGTTTTGATATAGTCCTTTAGTGGTTCCTCCTATTTTTGTGACATCCAATATATGTCATCCATTTTGAAATATTTTCCTCTACATTAGTCATAATATATAGAGATAAATATATCCCTCATATGTTTCTAATCTATGATTAAATTCTTCCCTAATCCCATGAACCATCAAAGGGTTACATCTTTGAAAGTAGATGGAAATAATTTTAGCTTATGGGCATCCACTATGATACATGACATCAACTCAAAGATGAATGTGTCAGGGTAATCACTACCATTCCTTTGAAGTCAAGTAGAGCTGAAAATGAAATGTTCTTCATGGGTGCATTACCCATAGGGGTGTTGATGGGAAATTCAAATGTTGTGGCTTCACTACATGGTCTTTTCTTTTCATGTCTCCCATGATTCTTTGGACCACTCATGCACTGGTGACTTTTGAAACCCACACTTCAAACATTTTTAAATATTCTTAGGTCAAGGTGAATAATAAATGGTGGATCTATGATTTGTTAGGGGAGAGGGATATTTTTTGGATGGAGGTGATGGAGTGAAATATTCTCAAAATTATTATAAAAATTTGACAAATATGTCATCTTATAGTTGGGTTT
The DNA here is from genome assembly GCA_037957365.1 of Torreya grandis. Taxonomy (NCBI): domain Eukaryota; kingdom Viridiplantae; phylum Streptophyta; class Pinopsida; order Cupressales; family Taxaceae; genus Torreya; species Torreya grandis. The sequence continues at coordinate 1,102,966 of JARHVA010004820.1, read as the reverse complement.
AAGGCTATAAGTTTAAACCTTCCCTTTAAGGCTAGAAAGGATTGGTATTTTATTTTGGAAATAATTTTAGGTGAAGGAAAAGGGGACTAGATACCAAACTCTTGAGTATAAGGTGACCATGTTTGTAGTCCTAAAAGGATGTTTTTTAAGGGTCCTTTTTCCTTATATTACTTGATTAATTTGACTAATAACCTTTTAGTTACTACCTCTTCTAATACTATTTTAGATGATAGGGTTGAACTGACTACATGCATACTTTTGGGAATTGTAGTTGTTAAAGGTGATGCCTCAACTTTTACTAGTGGAGAAAAATTAGTCTCATAGGTAATAATCTACCTAAATGATCCCTCTCACTTTGTATACACTCAGTCAACCTTTTTTTTATATCTTTTATGCTCTATTCTACACATGGTTAGTTCTAGGAGGGAATAAAGTTATTTTTATTAATCTAGATTGAAGAATAATAACTCTTAACTAGAAAGTAGTAAATTACTTTAGAAAGCAGAGAAATTAATCTAGAAAGTAAGAAAGTTCAAACTCCTGGGATACTAATGATTGACACCTATCCTTGAAAATGATGTTAAAATTACAATAATAATCAAATCATCAATTAAACATGAGGTAAAAACATTCACCTATAACTTGACAAAGCCACTCAAGGGGTAATTATTTGATTTTTTGATACTAATACTTTCACTAGTTATCAACCCAAGGCATGTAATTGTCAAGGTGTTGACATTGTCTATGCAACACTAATTTCTTTCAAGGGTTGAGGTGTTAATGGTTGGGTATAAGGAAATGCACATATTTAAATAAAGTAACACACTTGTATGGAAATTAAATAACATGGAAGTAAATGTAATGCTAACTTGGAAGCTTACTCACACTATATGGAATTAAAATTTCAAAAAATAAAAAATAAAAAAATGCTTATCTAGAAAACATAAAGGGAAAGATTTTATATTATATTCAGATAATGAATAATACATGCACACAATATAAAATTGAATATAGACTAAAATACAATATATTTACCATAATTCCTCTTAAATGGGCCTTGACTTAGTTGGAGTTGTGTTACAATACATTCTTCTTGTTATAATTATTTACTTCAAACCACTTCTTCTTACATTAACAAACCTATAGTAATGAAAATATTTTTTATGATAACTTAGAGATTAATTTGTAGTAATGATTTTATTATTGGTAAATATGGGTTTTAAAGAGGGACCCTACCCTTTACATGGAATATACATGCATGGTCATATAAACTAGATATAACAATAATGCCTTCTACAATAGCCAAAAAATAACACAAAACTAAAATAATAACATAAAAACAACAAAAAGACAATAAAAAATAATAAGAGTGCCTTAGCAACCATAACCCTTCTACACATTGAACACTTCATCCCAATTATTTAGCATTTTATTGATAGTTATATCCATATTCTGAAGAATTTAAGGATCAAAATCCTTATCCACAGCTAGACCCTTCAACTTCTTATCCAACCTAACACTTTAATCTTCTTCCTTCTTCCTTTTGACCAAAATATTTAGGCCCTTCATATTCTACATATAATTTTTCATAGTCACACAACTAAATTCAACAAGATTAATGAGATTCTTCTTGATATCATCATTTTATCTCTCAATATTGTTAACTTTATCAATAAGCCTATTAATCTACATATTAATCTCTTGCACTTCAACTTTAGTACAAAAAATTCCACCATATTGGTTCATATTTTTGACATCCTAAGCTTAGTATGGTCCTTCATGAACCACTAAAAAAGGTCCTTGTGTAACTCAACTTCTTCCCAATTTGAATGAACTTGTCTTGATCCTTAAAATTGGTCATAAAGGTATCAAAGTCCATTTGAGAATTTTTATTGGTTGTAGTAAACTCAACCTTATTAACATTAGCCACAATATCCATACCACCGTCTTTAATAAGTTAAAAACCCTTGAACATGTCCTAAATTATATCTTCATTATCCCCCAAAGTATTATTCTTTGTAGTAATGGTACTATTGATACAATAAAATTATATAGTTTTAGAAAAAAATTCAAGATTCTCTCTCATAACTTATTATTTGTTATTTTCTACTTATTAACTTACTAATATTCTCTTTAAATAGAGAAGTTAATATATATATATATATATATATATATTAGTTACAACATAAAATATAAATTACATCCTAACTATTAAAAAAATCTAGGAGACACAACTTGCACATGTATTATGATATATTTATAACCAATTAATCAAAATAAAATATAAAATATAACATAGGAAGAGAATAATTTGTTCCATTATTGTAATGTTATTAGAGGCATAGTCTAATGAAAAAGGAATGATGATTGGATAATCTGACATTAACTTTACCTTTTCTTAGATTTTATGAACCACCTTGTTCCTTAGATTGTGGAGGAAATCTAGTTCAAGACACCTACTAGCCATCATAGTCATAACTAGGAATTAACAAGTGCTATGAATTAGCTTTTATTTTCTAATGATTAGAATGATTGTTACAATCATTATCATAGGGTAGCCACCTAGTTGTTATAGGTTGGCTATAACTATTATTACAGGTTGGCCACCTAGTTATTATGAGTTGTATACCCAGTTACTATGGGTTAGCCTAACCTATTGCTATAGGTTATCCCATGAGAGAACCAACCATGCTATCTAGTTACTATGTGTACCTACTCTACTTCATAATTTATCCTTAAAATATACATATAATAGATTAGTAATAAATTTAAAATAGTAATGATTGTAAATGATATAATATTATTCATAAAATAAAAATTTTAATCATAAATTATAAAATATATATACAATACATTTATTCAGTACTATATTAAAAAAGAGCACAAAAGGAAACTTTGATATGATTATGGTTGATTAAACAAGATCGACAAAAGTGGTTTTGGATAGTATTTTAGTGTTAATATTCTAGTTCATCAAAGATGACATCCAAAAATAAAAAGTGAAAAATATGAAACATGGGTCACATAGGGCAATGGGAGGAAGGGCTAAGAGAAATACTACCAAATCAATAGCTTAAAGATTCTAGCATGTAGAATTGTTAAGTCCACATGTTTTGGAAAAGTAAGCAAAATGTGTCTAAACCTAGGGGGAAGGGATATAAACATTGGAGGAAGTGATAGGAAAGTTATAAATTTCATCGATAATGCCTAAATAAACCTAATAATCAACAAACACACCAACATCCTAAAAATATGCAATTTATTGACTAATAAATACATATGGGCCATTTTTAAGTATCTACAATTTACTCAACTTTTATGTGTGTGTGTGTGTATGTGTATACATATAAAATTAAACAATACATTATATAAATAAAATATTTTATGCCCCTAAAACTTGTGAAACAATCTCTAATGTACCTATAAATCCTATGAGAACATTCTTTATTTTTTTGTAATTGCACTGATAATGCCTAATTTAAAACAAAAATTGATAAATACACCAAAATTATATAAATATGTAATTTATCAATTAATAAATGCCTAGGGGTTATTTTTAGGTGTCTAAATTTTACCCCACTTTGATGTGCACGCACGCGCGCACACACACACACACACACACACACACACACACACACACACACACACACACACACACACACACACACACACACACACACACACACACACACACACACACACACACACACACACACACACAAAGTAAATAGGATATGGCATGAATACAATAGTTTGTGCCCTTGAAGCTCCTAAAATAAACTCTAATGTACCTATAAATCCTAGGAGAACAATATTTCTTTATATACACGTGTGTGGATGAGTGTCAATAATAATGTGTTGAAATATATAAAACTAAAAAGGATCATGCTCATATGAGACTATGTAGCTTTTTACATGTGCTCAATCTTGTATACATTTCTAAATGCAATTCTTAGTGACATAAATCAATCTAAACTAAAATATTAAGTATTACTATAAATGAAAATAAATAAAATATTAAGTATAATCCTAAATATATTTTATGTACTATCAATGTGAAGTGGAGTTATAAACCCTTATCAAAAATGGGCCTCCACATCTAAATACAATATGAAGCACTTTAAACTAGAGTTAGGCACCCTCTTGATCATGTTCCTCCAAAGTCATCATCCTAAATATGGTAATACACATAACATAATAAAATGTATATGAATATGATGAGTGGGATATATGCCTCCCCCCTTTTATCCTTGAGATTTGGTATGAACATGTGAAGTACATATCTCAAAATAAATAGAATTATGTGCATCATGGATAAGATAAGATATAAAAACAATAATGTAAAACGTATAAATATGAAATCTTGGATGTTTTAAACACCTAATTTTGGTATAAGATGTGATGCCCTTAAACTATAGTTTGTTTAAGGATATGTGTGGTCAACATATGGCTTACATAACTTTCATATTATCTTATTGCATTTCTTTGTGCTCTTAGTATGGTCAACCTATGGAATAACCATGGCTAAGTAGAGTGTATATGATGTAGTGGTTAGTATTTTTATAATTATATTATGAATTCTTCCCTTATTGCATTATTGTGGAGGTTTTTCCCTCAAAGTGGCTTAGTCATTATTATCAAGTATTCTACTCTTTTATGAATTATTGTGGTGGTTATAATTATTTTGATCTTAATTTTGATATAGGCTACCATATTAAAAACATCCAAGTAATTTCATTATAAGTGGTATCAGAGCATTGATGTGATCTAGTTTCTATGGTGTTGTTTTCCTCATATTTTATGTTGTAGTAATTTGAAGAGCCAAAAGATAAACAAAATATAACTTGTGATCTGAGAAGAATTTATTTTTTCCACCACGGTAATATTATTCAAAGTATTTTTTGTGAAAAAAGAGTTTGGAATTTTTTTGTATCCTTATGAAAATTAGCAGTCATTGGATTCATCTCAATAAGATGATTGAAATAGTGTAATCTGATGGCACACTTTTTTAGGCACAAAACCCTCTATCTTAGGGTTTGTGTATGGTTGGCTTTAATAATCATAGATGTATGAAAAGTTAAGACACTTCAAAAAATACTCACAAAGATGAAATGGAGTCCAAAATTGTAGATCTTTCAATTTATAGGGTGGTTCAATAAATTCATTTAGATATACACAACATGGTGAGGATGATTTTGAAGTATTAAAAGTGAGAAATGGATTCTATGAAGGATCAGTTGTCAATTATGAGTGATCAATTGAACACTATTATATCTAAACTTCAAAAAAATAATCCTCTACTTCTCTAATCAAGTTTACCCACTCTAAACAATAAAAATTCCAATACTACTTTGAAGCACATATTTCCAAAAGTAGAAGTGTGCAAGTTTGATGGTAAGGATTCACTCACTTGAATCAATTAAATAGAAAAATTATTTGATCTACATCAAAACTTATGTGTGAAAAAGGTGATCATAATATATCTCTATCTAAAACATGAGAAATTCATTTAGTATAGGTGGTTGTGTGCTCAAAATAAAAATAAGTGTACTCTTATTACCTTGTTAGTGTTTATTGAGGAGCTATAGATGCACTATCATAATAAAGTTTTAGATAACTACTTGAATTATTTAGAAAAGTTGTGATAAACATGTATTTAAAATATTATATTCAATAATTATAGAATCTATCCTTACGTATGAATGGCATTAATCATAGTAACATGACTGACCTATTATTGGGGGGAGCTCAAGGATAGTGTTAAATATATTGTTTTGTATGGATCACAAATGCTAGGCTCTTGGGGTGGTGAATCCCATCTAGCCTCTCCAAAAATAATTCTTGCAAGGCAGGTCTCCCCAAAATCTATATCTATTAGGTCATAGTGCACTGATCTTTTCTCACTTTTGCATTATGGGTTGTTCTAGTCAAGGGGGATGCTAGTGGGAACTTAAAAATTAATTTTAACAATGTTATGATTATTGAAAAAACTTGATGGTAATTATGACTTCAAGTTTTACTTAATTAGGTTTTAATCAGATATTGAAAATAATGAAGGATGTACATACGTTATCCCAAATGAGAAATTAGGGTTTGAGGTAAAAATATTTAAAAATGTTTATTTTAGGTATTTATTCCTTTGATTTAATAGTTTAACAATGAAATAATAATACATTAATTAAATAAAAAAAGTAATCAAGATAAAAATGCATAAGCATATTACTATCGAATGAAACCTTAACCTAATATTTTTGATAAAAAATGCAAAAGAGAATGGGGAAAAGAGATAAATCCTATTATTATGCAGTAAAATCTATCCATTTCAATTGAAAACATCCACAAAAACAAACCCTCACCTATCCAAAATGTGCAAAAATATCAATAAAGCTAGTGTAAGAGTCTGAGGAAGGATAAAATGAGAAAAAAAAAACACCACCACCATTCACATGTGTAAACAATGCTAATAAATATTCATAGTTTCCATTAATCAAAACAATGTCTTCAAGTATCATAATGTTTCAATGCAACTACAATATATTTAGAAATAATTCCATCATAATAATAGGTAAAAAATTGAGGGATATGATAAAATAATAAAATAAATAATTTTCTCTAAGTGTTTTCAAACAACAAAAATAGAACCCTTATAATGATCAAGGTTGGCCTATTTATAGATCTTTTAATTATTCATTCACTTTCTTTCTTACCCAAATCCATCCTTCACTTTTCCAATACCATCACTTTGCCTTTTGGCTCCATTTTATCCTAAAAAAGACAAAAACCAAGTTACCTTTTGAAATTAAAATATCCATAGGAAACTTATAATATTAAAACATTAAAACCTCATTACACATGAGGAATTTAATGAAACTGAAGGTACCATGACATCCATAGTGTAGTCAAAATTTTAACGACTCTAACGGTTTTGAAAATTGGTTTATGAGGACCAAGTTACAACTGAAACTTTTCCAAGGGGTCTAAAAAGGCACTAAAAAGACTATTTGGGTTCATGAATGTGCAAAACTCAATTGTGATCAACTTTTGATTCAGGCCAAATTAGGTGAAATTTGGGTAACCAAAACATCTGTAATAGAAAGAGATTTTTGATAATGCAAGAAAATTTTAAAATGGGTGTATGGGGTGAAATTTATGCCCCCTAGATTGAATTATAGTCCATGTGACTCAATAGGGAAAAATAGACTCTGTGATTTTAATTTTGCATTGAGATGCACTTTTTAGAAATTTTAAATCCTAGTTCTAATTAGGATTATGAACCCTGAATAGAACTAAGGATAACCTTACATGTATCTCAAAACCTAATCAAGTATTTTCATATAGTTATAACTATAAAAAAAATGTGGGAAATGAAATTCAAAATTTTATGGGTGTCCAAGACCTAATTGGGGTCTAGATCCATGATTAGCATTGTGGGTTTTTTACTTGCATTTTAATGTTTTAATAAAAAAATAATTCTTGAACAACATAATGAATATACACAGAGGGGATCTCAAATTATTTTAAGAATTTTCCCAAATTAAAAGATGAAATAGGCTTCTAGAATCCTTGATGACCTAGTATGGGTTTAAGGCCCTACTAGCACACGATCGAAGGGGGAGAGCAATCATCGACCTAGTCAGGATTACCTCACTGAATAGTATTTAAAAAACATCAAGGAATGGCCCTTGATATAATTAGGTATCCATATTTGATTAAAATCAATTTCCATTTTAGTGAATTCACATCAAAAAACATAATTAAAATCATGCATAAAACTGTGACCTAGCTCTCAAACACACTCATGACTTAATCACAGTTTAAAATATTGGTAGAACTAAACCCTAACCAATTTTAAATCAAGATATATTCAAGAAACTAAAGCTAGATTAAAAATATGAAGGTTTCATGATTATTATAATACCTAATCAATATTAATCCTTTGATTATCAAAGGGATGAAATGCTAGGAAGACCAAAGACCTAATTGGGTTTTAGAAGCTCGATTAGGTCTACGAGATATATAGACTTATAATGTAGACCAAATCACTCAAAAATACCTAATTAGGTAAGGGAAAGACAAATTAGGACCCAATAGACCTAATTATGGTTTTTAATCTTGATTATGTCTACAAACTTAAGATTTTCAAAATTACCTATAGGCAGACCTAATCGAGAAACACAACTTTTTCAATTGGATTTTCAATGAGGTGAAAGTCGATTAAAAACATGTCTAAAAACCAAGTGTAAAATATGAAAATGACTCACATAATCTTGGTATTATAATTGGGATAGGTTTAATGGGATAAAAGGGAACATATATTAATGTTACCTCCCAAAGCAATTGCATGGAGTTGAGAGATCTAGAGATCAAGATTATGCAAGTAGGAACAAGTGCAACTAGACTTCACTTTGGTACCAAGTGTTTAATATAAAAATTTATCAATTAGACTTGGTCATCATAATGGGATAGGTTTTAGGATATATAATGTCATAGAAACTAATATTACCTCATAGATAATGTTAAAAGAGTTAAGCAATCTAGGTTTCAAATGTAAATTGGGAGGTCAAAACTCCACTTTCATGCTAAGTGTTGTATATACATTTTTCTCAAATGAACATGGTATTTCAAATGGTTATGGTTGAAGGTCCCAATTTAGCATGAAAATTAAGATAGAAAACCAAGGTAAATTGAGAGTGCTAAGATCAATGAGTTATTAGTATAAGTAAGAGTGGTGTAGAACATAAAAAAAGGTTCCTAGATTCTTGGAAGAATTATGGCGTGTTGTGTGAGAAAGAATAAATGGTGAATATAATAGAAATACTCTTGATTATTTTGGATGGATATAAATGTATCTACAAACTCATAATATCTAATTAATACTACTCATGGACATAAACAAATTTGAGAGATGAGAAGGTAGGAGCGACTAAAGGACAAAATATGACATTCTCATTGACTTAGTGTGTGTGAATGAGTCAAATTACTGCTTCTTATAAATTGTAAGGACTAATTACTATGGATCCAATCATCAGGATAGTGAATTATACCTTGATAATGCTTGCTTAGACATTATTCCAACTATAATGGCATGTATGTCCCAAATAGATTTATCTTTGATTTGACTCAAGGCCTTACTCTATTATTGGCTAAGCATCCATAACCTTGGTAGAGGTTGCCTAAATCACCCAAAATTGAGTTTTATTTAAATTTATTATTATTTTCTTGTTATTTTTTCTCTTTTTTCTTTCTTTACTTATCATTTCAATTCTAGTTTGGGGACCATAGTGGTAAGATAAAGGTAGAGTTATAAAATTTTCACCCTAGATCATCACCATAATAGGTTCATCTAGGCAAACCTAGAAACTATTAAGATGTGATTTTTGTGCTTGGTTTTGAGAGAATGTATTCATCAAATGAAAATTTTACCCAAACTGAACCCAACATGAATAAATTTAGAACACACATAATAGTTTATGATTTTAAAACTAATTTGAAAATAGAATCTAACACTACAAACTAATCATAGTACTTACGCACTAGAATGTCATTCGAACTACCTACATACATGCCTTCTGTCCTTAATTTTTTTGACCAACATGGGAACCTACATGGAAAAATAAATGGGTTATACCAAAAATAAATGAGTAATGATGCCATATCAATAAAAAAATTATGGAAAGTAAACTAAGCTAATAAAAAATAAGAAACAAGTAATAAACAAAGTAGGAAAGGGGAAGAAAAAGTATTTACAAGAACTAACCATGATAATTCAAGCCTAGAAGTAGTGTTTGAGGAATTATCCATTGATAGGAAATGGGAAATTTTGACTAATTATACACCTTAAGTTGAATGCATTCTCACCCAAAATTTTAGAGATTTGGTGGGGACCCAACCACAAAATATCAAACTTATCATGTTTTCCCTTTTTATCTTGAGCCTTATCCTAGAGAAGGACTAGATCAGAGATCTGAAAGGATTTTAATTAAAATAATTTATTAAACCAATTCTTGACAAATCATTGCTGTTTATTAAAGTGTATCAAAGCTGCATCACATTTTTATTCTATTTGTATCAAGTTAAGGAGGTTAGCTTTTATCTTATCATCAATTTCCAAGTGGTTTTTCATGAACTATAATGTGGGGATACTAAGGTTAAATATAAAGATTGGGTCTTGGATGTAAAAAATATGGTACAATGATGTGCCTAGTGATGAATTAATTCTATTTATATCATACCATAATGCAAATTTCAAAACTTTATGCCAATCCCTAGGGTTCTTTGCTAAGACTTTCTTAATTACATCTAACACGTTATTATTAATTGATTCATCTACCACATTACATTGTGGATAATAATTATAAGAGAACATGAGGATTACCTAATTTTCATAAGCCCATTTAGTAAATTTAAGAGAGGAGAAATTAGTATCACTATCACATAATATGGTAGGTATCCCAAACTTAGTCACACTATGCTCCTCTAGGAACATAATCACCACATCAATTATGTAATTCTTGAGTGCTTGAGCTATGGTCCAATGGGTATCGTAGTAATTTTACATAAGAATGAACTTGTGTCTTATGGAGAAATTATAATTAATGGCACCAAAAAAGTTTAATCCTCATTTTTGAATGGATATACCTTAATAACTAACTGTAATGGCATGAAATAGGTACATTATTTGTACACAATAAATTGGTAGGTATGAAAACTCTAGATGTGATCATAATCATCCTTAAAAACATGCAACAAGTAATACCCTACCTTGAGTATCTAATGGGATGTAGCACTATTAGAACCGTGATTAGTTCCATATTTCCCATGCAAATCATTGAGCACTTTAGTTTCTTCTTATTTGTTTAAGCATCTTATATATATGCCTTAAATATTCCTTCTATATAGCATGCCTAATTTTATTAAGAAGTTAATTTTTAGGCATAAGGCTCTTCTCTAAGTGTAATTTATCTGAGTGGAATTTAGATAACTTTAGCACTCATTATTGAGTAAATAATAGAATACATCTTGGTACCAATCATCATTTATGATATCTTACACTATATACTATTGGAAAATGATTTATGGGTCTACTTCAGCCATTGCCTTACTGAGTCCTTGGCCCTTAAAATATTCATTGGTTATAGTTCTAGGTAAAACTCCTAGATAATAGTCATCCACTTGCCTTTTCATTCACCTAACTCATTTTTCATTAGTATGGCCTTTGTGGTTGGGTCTTGTACAAAAATAAATACCTTACTATAAATAATATAATGTTCAAACTTTTTAACTACTTTGATTAAGGTAAAATCTTGTTAGTCAATAATTAAATACCATAGTTCAACATTACAAAGTGGGGAAATTATGAATGAGATATGTCTCTCATCTCTAACATCTTTATTCTATGTTAGGACAATAACACTTGAGTGTTCTAAAATGAATGAATATATGTATAAAGGCTACGTATAATCAAGATTGATAAGCAATGGTGTATTTACAATTACTATCTTGATCTAGGCAAAATCCATTTGTGCTTAAGTTGTCTATTCAATATTCACATCCTTCTTTAGCATGTTATTTATTAGTCAGACTATATTTTCAAATCTTGAGATGAACTTCCTTGTAAATTTGATCTTGATGAAGAATGACTTCAACTCTTTTCTACTACTAGGCAACATAATTTTTAGAATTTCGTCCATTATTTTTAGGTATATAGATATACCTCATTATGATATGATGTGTCCCAATAACTTACCATTTTTGACCCAAAATATACACTTCTTTGTATTTATAGAGATTCAATGATCTCTACACTTCTACAATATTAATCTCAAGTCCTTCACATGGTTTTCTATGTTCTTAGAAAATATAGTTAGGTCATCCATATATATGACTATGCACTTGCCAATGAGATCCTTAAATGCAATATCCATGGCACATTGGAAGGTAGAAACTACATTAATTAGGATGAATGGAATCCTTTTGTATGTGAATGTACCCCAATTTATTGTGGATGTTGTCTTGATTTGGACCTCGTAGTTGACCATTACCTAATTATAGCCTGAGTACCCATCAAGAAATGACATCATTGTAGATTTGTTCACTATTTGTAATACTTCATCTAGTAAAGGTAGTAGGTAGTTATATTTCTCTAAATATTTGTTCAGGTTACAGAAGTCTATACAAAGCCTTCTCTCTATTTTATTCTCAACTAACACTACATTGGCCACCCACATGGAATGCATGACATGAAATATTATTCCAGTTGAGAGTAATTTATATACTTCCTTGAATATCAACAACTCTAATAATAGATTCACCGGTCTTTGCCTCTAATGGAATGGTTTGACTCTTAGCTTGAGAGAGATGGTAATCATGAGAATAGAAGTGTTAAACAATTTTAATTCCTCATAGCTCCATGCTATAACATCTTTATAACCATTTCAGGTTTGAAAAAACTCTTGTTTTTCATTTTCAGTATATGTTGTGCCTAAAATCATGTACTTTGATTTGTTGGTATTACCTAGATTACAATGTTGGTCTAGCATACATTTAGGGGTTGTTTTGTCTATTTCACCTTGGTAATTCATGTCAAAAAACCATTCTAGTGAGACCATGCCATTGGGTATATAATTGGTTTTTAAATTGATCATCCCCTATTTATCTAATTCAAACTCTTCTCTATCATCCTCATCAATGATTTGAGACTCAAATACATCCATGTTGGTGATGAATTTGATGATATGTTGATCATAATTGAATGCCTTGAAGTTTTTCATATTTTTGAGAATAGGAGTGGACACTACCACCACTAAGAACCTTCTCAACTTGGAGTTGGCTATTATTTCTAAAGTGCTTGTAGCTATTACTAATCTATCCAACATATAGTTTCTTTTACAAGGCAATGTTTGAATGATGAATGCATCAAAACATTCTATTAAGTTTTATATCTAGGTATGGTATCTAGATTGATTCTTTTCATTAAAATCATACTTGCTTATTACCTATTTAACCACTAGTTCTGAGTCACCAGGCACCTTCAAGTTCTTAAATTTCTTTCTTAGAGAAAATTAGAGACCTAAACTAGTGCCTTATATTTAGCTACATTATTTATGCAATCAAATTATAGGTAAAAGGAAATTAAGTATGAATTCCCTCATGGGTTTATGAATTTAATGATGATACCACACCCGCTCTTATACTTAGATCCATCAAAATTAAAAATCCACGAGTGATTTTTAGTTGCATGTGTAGGATTATGATAAGTAGGTGTTATTACAACATTGACCTCTTGGCTTGTTTTCTCAAACTCTATTGGGCATGAAATTTGTTTCTTGACTATTAGTGACATTATAGTTAGGTCTTCAGTGCTATAATTAGGTATAGGGTTGTCCAAAATAGTTATTTTCTCATCCCAGGTGTTTTTAAACCCCTTATTTTCACTTGGATCAACCTGTTTCACCTCTACATTGCTATGAAAGCATATTGTAATGAAGGTATCTCAGGTGCATAGAGGATATCATCCTCATCTAGATAATATAACTCCTTAAATTTATATTTTTATTGCATGGAAACCATGTTGATGGATAATTTCTTATGAGCTTCTCCCTCTTTCTCAAGTGTGTAGACCCATAGTTTAAATTATTCATTCAAGATTTCTTTCATTTTGTTATACTCTATGATCATGTGAGTCATTTTGAACTTATGCTCAATTTTAATTTGATTGGGTATGCCTCACCATGGGAGCTACATGTGAGAGAAGTTAGTTGCCATGTATTAATTTACTATTCTTGACTAATCTCTATTTAAGATCATACCATAAGCATTAGGTATATCCACTACCTAAAATATTAATAAATTATTTCACCCTAGGATTAAATACCAACTACATGTGAATATGATTCAAATTACCAAAAACCTTAACCTTTGACTTGTCCAACTAAATAAATTTTGTATTGGACTTTGCAGGAGTCAAACCCAATTGATGGAAAACTATATATGACATTGTGTTATTGGATGAACTTTAATCCAGTAATTAATTATGTAAGTTCTTACCAAAAATATGGATTCTTAGGAGAAAAGGAAGAGTTTTAGTCTTTTATTTATAAATTTAAATGTGAGCATTGACTATCCTATTAACTTTTTTCCCTTTAGGAGTAGATAATTATTTTATTAACACATCTTTTAGTTAGAAAAATAGAGTAAATCAAACATTTATATATTGGCCTTAGTTTTCTATAGGTCATCTAAAATTTTATATCCATGTTTGCTTAGTTACATTAGTTTTTTAGTTTTTAGAGGTGTAGTTTTGTTCTTAGTTTGATAAGATGTGCTAGGTCCCTTAAGTATAAATGGGTTGTTGCTCAAGATCTCATCAAGTGTAATTTGAGTATTATTTAGAGTAGAGGTAGTCAATAGACTTTGGAATTTAATCCTCAATTAGTATTTATTTCCATTTAAAAATTATTTAAATGCATGGACCTCATCTAAGTTATATTCAGGCTCATTATCACTCTTGAACATAAACTCGTAAGTCTCTAAGACTAGAGTTTTATTAGGGTTTCCTCTACCTTGATTAGAGTTGTTATTTTCAGGTGCAATCACTATCTTTAGGTTATCCATATCCTTTTGGATGATGTTTGAGGCCAAAATGAACTTAGTATGGTTGATTTTAGCATCATCAATCATACTGTGTAACCTACACTATGTGGGAAATGCTAAATTAGCTAGGTTCACTGAGTTTAGAACACTATTGTTATTGCTCTAATTTGTATTATCAAACAAATTAGGCATACCTCCATTATTGGGCCTCATGTTCCACTACCTATTAGTTATTTCAAAGTTTAAGTTTCTATTTTATATGGGGTTATTCCCATTTTGGTGAGTTTTTTTTGTAACTTACATATATAAATTGACCATGTCATTCATCAACGTTTGAACCATTTTCTACAAGTTTTAAACTTCAATGTTTATGCTAGCATTTTATTAATTTTTAATTTATGATTATGGGTTGACCATAGGTACAAAAACATTTATAAATATAGGGGAAACAAGATATGCTTGTTTATGGGCATTATTGATAAGCCTATGATTGTTTATAAACTATGGGATAACTTGTTGGTTGATAGTAAAGGTGGCATAAACACTCATTCTAGGCATGGAAATAATGTTGTGGTATGGAATAAGAATAAGTTATTAATTATTTGCCTATGATAGAATATGATTTGGAGGTATATAAGGTTGACTATTATTCATAATAGTTCATATTCATTAGGTTTTACAATGGATTTGGGCTTGAATACATAATTCTCAGGATTGGATTAATCTGTGGAGTGTTGTGTTGAAGAGCTTGGTTGATCATTATAATTTGGTTATAATCAATTGATTAACCTAATAAAGTTGAAGGACCAAATTTATAGCCTTGTGACATAATTTCTCAATTTTAATAGATTTGATGTAGGCTAAATATAAGGAAAATAGTACTACTAGGGTTCTTCTTAGAAATATGGAAGTCACTAAGTCTAAATCCCTCAGGTAGGTTTAGATGGTAGGTGATTCTATTTACATTTAGGGTATTTCAACCTATAGTATAACTTATGAAAATGAGCATTGAAAAAACTCATTTATTCATTTAGTTCCCTACAAATATCAACAAAGTGAGCCAAATCAATAGGCAGTTTGAAGTGATTGATAGACACTATTTCTAAATCATTCTAAGAGGTAATATATCTATTTGGCAATCTGAGATATAAATCATAAGTAAAATCTCACAAGAGTAAGGTAATAGGTGACTAAAAACATCCTCATGTTAAATTTGATTTTGAATAAGGGCATATTTAAATTCCTAAATATGTTCTTTAGTTGTTTGAATCCCATTAGGTATGTACTTTAGACATAACTTGTCAAGATTATTTAATAAATCATGGGTAGGCCCTAGAACATTCACATGGCATCCACATTCATCAAGCCAAGTTGGATTATCCATAATTGGTAGGTTATAAGGGGTAAAAAATGGGTTGATAAAGGAAAATATAGTCATAGGTGAGCTACTAGTTGAGTGGATTTATCAAGTTTTTGGTTTCCCTTTATTTGCTATTGGTTTTCAATGTTTAGTAAGTTTAAATAACTTAAAGTTATCCCCAATATAATCTTATCTATTAGGTATATATCTAGTTTATAATTTAAATTTCAAAATACCTAAGTGTGGGAAACTCTCCTAAATGTTTAAATTTCAAATTTTTTGCTAATTTTTTTAGTTTTGAATGTTTATGCATTGGCAACTCTCTTTCTAACACCAAAACTATCAACATGTTTGGCATAACTCACCAACATTAGGATATTAGGGTATTGATCCCATCAAACCTATCGTAAAAGTATTTCCATGAGGAAATTCTCCCCAAGGTCTATATCTACTGGGTCATGATGTACTGTTCTTCACTCAATTATGAATTATGCAATATTCTAGTCAAGGGGCTTGCTAGTGTGAACTTCAAACTTAATTTTAACAATGTTTTGATTATTCAAAAAAAATTATGGTAACTATGGATTCATTTTTTACTTAATTGGGTTTTAATTAGATATTAAAAACAATTAATCACACACATACATTTACCCAAATGATAAATTAGGGTTTGAGGTAAAAGCATTTAAAAATGCTAGTTTTAGATGTTCATTCCTTTGATTTAATACATTAAACAATGCGTCAACAATACATGAATGAAGTAGAATAGGCAATCGTGATAAACATGCATAAATAAATTGATGTCAAATGAAACCCTAACCTAACATATTTGATAAAAAAATGTAAAAGAGAAGGGGAAAAAGAGGTAAAGCCTATAAATATGAAGTAAAATCTATCCATTTCAATTACAAACATCCATAAAACTAAACCCTCACCTGGATAGTATGTGGAAAACCATTAAGGGAGCTAGTGTAAGAATTTGAGGAAGGAGAAAATGAGAAAATAAGAAAACACCACCACCATTCACATGTGTAACAATGCTCAAAAATATCCATCTATTACATTAATCAAAATAATGTTTTCAAATAACACAATGTTTGAATGTGATTATAATCTATTTTTAAATTTTTTTTCCAACATAAAAATAAGCAAACAATAGAGGGATAGGATATAATAAAAAAAAGCTATTGAATCTAAGTATTTTGGAGAAATAAAAATCCAACCCTTATAATGACTGGGTTTGACCTACTTATAGATCTTCTAATTCTTCATTCACTTCATTTCCTACCCAAATCCATCCTTCACTTTTTAAATCTTACCACTGCCTTTTTACTTCATTTTAGCTTGTAAAATTACCAAAAAAAAGTTACTTTTTGAAAGTAAAAGCTCCACAAGCAACTCATAAAATTAAAACATTAAAATATCATTACACAAGAGGAATTTTAGGAAATTGAAGGCACCAAAATGTTTGCATCATAGTCAACTTTAAAATGACTATGATGGTTCCCAAAATGTGTTTAGGGGTCCAAGTTATGATTAAAAAAACTACCAAGAGATCTAAAAAGGCACCCAAAATACCTATTCAAGTTTTCAAATGTGAAAAACTTAGTTGTGAGTAGATTTTTACTCAGACCAAATTAGGTGAAATTGGGGTTATTGAAACATCTAAGGTAGAATAAGATTTTTAGTGGTGTAAGTAATTTCTAAAATGGGCCTGCAAGGCAAAAGTTGTGCCCCCTAGAGTGATTTATAATCTAGGGACTCAACAAGGAAAAATAGACCCCAAGATTCTAATTTCATGTTGAGATGCACTTTTTGTCAATTTTAAATCCTAGTTTTATAGAACTAAGGATCACCTTGTATATATCTCAAGACCTAATCAGGTCTTTTCTTCTAGTTACAACTAACAAGTAACGTAGGAAATGAAATGCAAAATTTGAGGGGGGTCCAAGACCTAATTGTGGTTTGGATCTTGATTAGCATTTTAGGATTTTTACTTTCTTTTTCATGTTATAATATAAAAATTCCTGAGAATCATAGTGAATGTATGTGGATGGGATCTCAACATAGTAGAGGAATTTTTCTTGGTTAACAAAGTAAATGGGCTCTCAAAATCCATGATGACCTAATCATATTTCAAGGCCCAACTAGCACAATATTGAAGGGGGGAAGCAGTCACTAACCTAGTTGGGACTACCTCCCTAGATAATATTGAATAACATTGTGGGATGGTACCTAACCTAATTGGGGATCCATAACTAATTATAACTATATTATTTTTTATGGAAATCATAATGCAAACTATAATGAAAAGCCCACATAAAATTTGACCTATCCCTTAAACATACTCATGACCTAATGAGTTTAAAACTCTGATTAAAACTAAAAATGATCAATTTTAACTCAATACCTATTTGAAAAACTAAATATTGATTACAACTATGAAGGCCACAAGTGTACTCCAAGGTTTAATCTGATTAATCCTATAATTAGTAAAGGGATTAAATGCTAGGAATGACCCAGATCTAATCAAGCATTTGAATCCCAATTAGGTCTCCAGGATACATAGACTTACAACATATACCAAATCACTCACAAACACTTGATTAGGTAATGAAAAGATAAATTAGGACTCAATAGACCTATTTGGGGATTGTAAGTCTAATTAGGTCTATGGACTTAAGATTTTTAAAATTACCTATTTTAATGAATTTTCTGCTTATTATTAGGAAAGAGGAAAAGAAGAAACTAAATA
Source organism: Torreya grandis (assembly GCA_037957365.1). Taxonomy (NCBI): domain Eukaryota; kingdom Viridiplantae; phylum Streptophyta; class Pinopsida; order Cupressales; family Taxaceae; genus Torreya; species Torreya grandis. The sequence goes on along the minus strand of JARHVA010004820.1, from coordinate 1,084,259 downwards.
TAGGTATAGTTGAAAAAATTGATTGATAGTGCACATGTTGAATCAAAATATTGTGAATATCTCCTCTTTAGCTTATGAGGATGACCTAAAAATAAGAAATCACTAAAACAAACTTGTTTGTTAGATAAATAGTTGGGTGGATTGCCTAGCAATAGATATATCCTAAAAGTAAGAGCTTCCTTAGGGGCTGTCAATCCACACATTTAAAAAAATTAAGATTATAAATATAAAGGAAGGTACTTGCATCAATAAATCAAAGGGTAATAAATCTGAATACAAGAGTGCTTACTAAGAAATAGACCATAAGTGATTAGATTATTAATAGAGTAATTAATATTAATGCTAGAGGATTGGGGTATACTTCAAAAAATCAAAAAGGGATTTGTAAATAAGTAGGAATAAAAAAATTAGGTTTGGTTGGGTGTAGTTAGATGAAATTAACTTGTTATTTTTTGGTGTCATAGTGACCATCATTGGTTGGGATGACCATCGATAGTTACAGTGACAATCAACAGTCAAGCTAACCATCGACAATTGAGTCAACCATCGATGGTTACTATGTGAGGATCTAGGTTGGTAATTTTATTGATTTATAAGATCCAAAATATGAATTTCAAGAGATGGGTAGGGTTTGGGTTGATTGCAAAATGGAAATAAAGTAAATGAATTCTAAGATTCAAATAATTGTCTTCCCAAAAGTTGATTGGGTGGATGGTTGAGGTAGTTGGTCTATTTGTGAAATATAGCTTGATTCTAGTAGAGTAATAGTACCTAAAGGTTTGGTAGAGAGGTGGTGGTAAATTGACTCTCTGATATGATTGATATATTGTTGATGGTGATTGACTTGTAAGAAAGAAACTCCTAGATGCACAAGCTCTTGATAACAATTATAAATTTGTAGATGTTTTTGAATGTTTTCAAATGGATCTTCACCTCTTTATTCATTTGTATTATAGGCAAGGTGAGAGAGTTTTAACAACATGTGAATTAGGCTTTCTAAAATTAACTCATCCATGCAATGGCTCCTTACTAGAATTAGACAAGTTATTTTTAGAAAATCAAGGTGGGTATTTTGCATACTTTTGGTTAAAAAGGTATACCTTGAACATTGATGATTAGGGTGACTGTCAATGGTTAGCTTGACCATCAATAATTGAGTGTGAAGGGTAAAAATGGCTAAAAAAAAGGTTTGAGATAGTTGAGTTAAAACTAATTGCTAATTATATTGATTAGGGGTCAAAAGGTTAGATTAGTCCTGAGAGCATCCCAAGGTGGTCTAGGGACACTTTTAATCTTGGGATACTTTTACATTTGGAATTATGATGTGCATATTTTTGATGTTTACATTTTGTCCCCTTTTTTATGTGGCTTGTAATTAGCTAGCTATAAAATAAAAATTGATATTGGTCCAAGGTCTATTGATTTCCTCAAGTATGGGAGGAGGCATTCCCCCTCAAAATAGGAGGTGATGAAGAAGAACATAATCGAGTGCAAGTTTGAAAAGTAGTATATGGTGAGTCACAAGTGTGGATGATAGGTTGGATACTAAAGCATAAATAGGTGCATAAAGTGTGACAAAAGATGTGATAGTTTAAATCATACAAAGACAAAGTTATCATAGTTGATAATAACAAAGGTTAGTGTTAAGGGATAAGTGACCAGTGTACCATGTGACTGTATTGAGGCATGGTGGTTGGGTACACCTGTTAGTCTCCTATACAAGGTCAATGTTTATGATGGGTATCCAAGGTAAGAAGTGATCCTATGGAAAACACAAATATGTTAAGTTTCATGGGTATCTAAGGTAGGAAGTGTTCTTGAAATACACAAGTGGGTTAGGCAAGTGTGAGGTGGTATAAATTCAAAAGGTGGTCAACATGGTAATGTTGTCACTATGATCAAGGGACTAGGCACAAAGTATCATGAAAAGAATAATAATTAGGCTGAGATGGTTTGGATTTATGGCTATGCTTATGACATACTAAATCTTAATGTGTATGTATTACATTAGCATACTTTAGACATGTGGTGGAAAAATGGTTAATTGTTTGAATGTTAATGGATGTTATTACTTTATGATGTTGGTCATGGTTATGGTTGTTGTTATGGTTATGTTTATGACATGTTAATGTTTTTAATGAGTATTTTTGATTTCATTATGTTTATACATGTTCATGTTGATTTTATTGCTTATGGATGTGATTATCATGTATGACATGATAATGCAGAGGGTTATGGGTATGCTTATGGTTCTTTATTGTCAATGTTTTATGATAAAATGCATGAGATATTTTAATTAAAAACACTAGATGGGAGAATAGAGAATATAATCTAGAGGCAAATGCCATAATTAAAATATCAACAAGTCATGATAGGGTAAGAAGAGGGCATGATTCTTCTTTATTAACAAGTACTAAAACAAAACTAAATTTGCATTGACTTATTGAACATATGCCTTTTGAATGCTTCACATTAACATTCGTCAATTGGCTAAAAAGGTGTCTTAAACACATAAAGTAAACTCAAAAATCTCTTGCATATAGGGGGATGGGTAAAAATGGAACCTTCTTGTGAGAATAGCATGCCTCTTCTATATGTGTCTAGAGAGTCAATATAAATAAGACTATGCCAAGCTATGTAGATTGATCGATATGGGAAGTCTACTTTTGGATGATGATTGTAGATTCTACTTTATTGTGCTTCTTGAAAGTTGATTTTAGCTTTCAAGATTATTTTGATTTTTCTTTGATTGTGATAATGGGTCTTTTGCTAATTGATGTATATGGGAAGTTGATCGATGTAGGAAGCTTCTAATAAATTTTTATGCTTTTGATAAATGCTTATTCAGCCATCCTTCAAGGGAGTGGTCTAAGTGTATGTAATTTTTTAAAATGCTTTTGATAGTTGTCCTTCAAGGGAGAAATCCACCTTACATTTTGGAAACTTCAAAGACATTTTCAATGGCTATATTTCAAGGGAGCAATCCGTAAATGCTAGAAATAACCTGTGATTACTAATGATAGGAAATTTATTATTTTACTTTGATTTTACTTAACATAGACTTGCTTAGGCTAGTTTAGTGTTTCACATTTATGAAGGCAAAACTAAAATCACAAGAAGGGTAATTTGGTGTAAAGAGGTTTAGGTGAAAATGATCATGGGGATCCATCTTGAAAAGGGGTGGAAAGTACCATGTGAACCATGCCATGGGTAGAGTCATGCTACCCATTGTTCAATATTAGGCTATGACTATGATGGATAATCACATGATTCATTTTTAATTGATTGGACCTAACATATGGGGATAAATGTGGGTAGATAACAAGGTATGAGCTTAAGTGAAACAAAAGGTGAACTTGATCTTCTTAACAAAAAAATTGTGCATATGTAAAGCATTGAGGGACTTAGGTTCAAGGTAGCCTTCGAGAGAAGATAATTGATAATATCTTGACCCATACTTATGGGTTATGATATAAGTTCTAAGATAATTGAAATCAAAATTACCTCATTTTCTTTTCTCCATATTAGTGACATGTTGATTTTCCTTTAGGATGATGTCTTCAATATAGAATTATCACCCTTTAAAGTGCTTTTTATAGGCATATTTGATACGCTCTTGATAGACATGAATATGGGTGAGGGATGTTAGAAAACATTCATCAGGTAACTCCATTTGGGCTAAATAGTGTTTACAATAATCATCCTCTAAAATAAAATCTTACAAAGATATGTGAAGAGAAGGGATTTAGACTTCAAGAGGTAAGACAGCCTCTACCCTAAACACAAGATAAAATAGGGTAGCACATGTAGTGGTTCTAATACTAGTGTGACATGGCCACAAGGTAAAGGGAATGCACAAATGCCAATCTCGACTAGATGCATTGACCATTTTAGTTAGCATGTTATTAAAAGTTTTATTAGAAGCTTCTACTTGTCCATTCACTTGAGGGAGATAGGGTGAGGATAAAATTAACTTGATGTTAAATTCATCACATAGACCCTATAATTGTCTATTATTAAAGGATTTACCATTGTTAATAATAATTTTATGAATAACACTAAAGCAATAATTGATATGATGGTTGATAAAGTCAATAATCTTTTCCACTTTATTAAGACTAGAGGGATAACCTCAAACCACTTGGTAAAGACTAAGTTTTGGTGATAATAAAATGGTGCCAATGGGAGGAACAAGGGTTAATTTCACCAATGAGGTCTATACCCCATTGTGAAAAGGGCCAAAAATTAGTGGAAACACAGAAACTATGGCTATGTACATGATACAAATTAGCATGTTGTTGGCACTTAACACACTTTTTCACATAATCACAATAGTCTTGGTTAAGGGTAGGCCAGTAATAGCCAAGACAAAATATGCACTTAGCTATATTAAGTCCACTAAAGTGTCCCCCATAGATACCATCATGCATTTCTTTGATAGCATGGGAGGCTTCATGACTGTGTAGGCTATAAAAGAGGAGACCATCAAAGCCACATTTATAAAGAATTCCTTCCATAATGGTATAATGTGAGGTACCCTAAATAAATTCTCTTTGAGCATTCCTAGAGAGGCTTTAAGGAATTATACCAAGGTTAAGGTAGTTTAAGGTTTGTTGATACCAAAGGTTAGGTTGGGTCTCCTTGATATTAAAAATGGTGGGAGAATCTAGTTTAACATAAGATGGTTGTGTAAGCCTATGGATAATGATAGATAACTTAGAATCTAAGGGTGTGGATGGTATATAAGAGGCAAGGGAAGCCATGGTGTCAGTGAACTTATTGGTAGATCATGGGGCTTATTGGATGCAATAGTGGTCAAATGATGCTTGGAGTTCATCAACTAGTTATTTGTACACTACAGAACATCATTCTTACATTGGTAAGAGCTATTGATTTGATTCACCATAAGTTGGGAGTCACCAAAAATATTTATTATTTTGACTCTAAAGGCCAAGGTGGTCTAAAGGCCTATCACTAAGGCTTCATACTCAACCATATTGTTGATACATATAAAATCAAGCTTGAAGGACAAAGGGAGAGGTTCACCATCAAAGGAGATAAGGATAATACCAACTTCCCCACCACATCAAAATTTTTATCCATCAAAGAACATGATGAATTTATAGGTGAAATATGCTTGAGAGAGAGCCATGATGGACTCATTATGGAACTCAAGAGGAGGAGGTTTATTGTTTGCTAATGTCACTTCAACCAATTGGTCAAAAATGGCTTGCCCCTTAATTAGCTTTTATTAGAGGAACTCAATATCAAAATTTTCTAAGAGCATGAGCCACTTAGCCATACATTGGTTTTGGTATGGCTTGGATTGCATGTACTTAAATGGGTCTGTATTGGTAATGACATAGGTTTTGTGGTTAAGAAGGTAGTGGTGAAGTTTGGTGGCCATGAAGACTAAAGCTAATTAGATTTTCTTAGTATGAGTGTACTGAGTCTTGTACTCTACAAGTGTGTGACTAATGTATTATATGGCTTTCTCTCTATATTTTTCATCTCGGCGGGCCAACATTTCCCTTAGGGAGTGGTCAGTGGTAGAGATATAAGTGTAAAAGGGTAAGTCATCCTTTAGAGGGGTGAGGATAGGTGGAGATAAGAGATAATTTTTGAGTAAATCAAAGGCCTTTTGATAATCACTATTCCACTTGAAATACACATCCTTATTCAAAAGGTGGTGGAAAGGTTGGCATCAGTCTGAAAGCTGGGAGATAAAATGATGAATGGATTGAATTTTTCACTATAGGCTATAGAGTTGCTTAAGGTTGGCTAGAGGAAGCATGCCAAATATGGCTTTGATTTTGTTAGGATCAACTTTGATTCCATAAAGGGAGACAATGAAGACAAGAAGTTTTTTTGACAAGACCCCAAAAATGTACTTCTTGGGGTTAAGGTAGATATGGTAATGGATGAGGCATTCAAAGATGATCTTAATAATGGCCAAATGATCTTTTTAGAGTTTATATTTCCCAAGAAGGTCATCCACATAGTCCTCTATGATCTTATGGATACGGTCATAGAAGATATAAGTCATGGCATGTTGGTAGGTTTCATTGTCATTATTTAATTTGAAAGGCATGAATGTATAGTAGAAGGTTCCCCAAGGGGTGGTAAAGGAATTCTTGTGCTAATCTTTGGGAGAAATTAGGATCTGATTGTATCCTAAGAATCCATCCATGAGAGATAACATCTTGTGGTTGGTTGTAATATCAACTAGCTACTTGATGCTCGATAGGGTAAAGTCATCTTTGGGACAAGAAAGGTTGAGGTATCAAAACTCCACATAAATGCATAGTACCCCTATGGCTTTAGTGATAAGTATGACATTTTAGACCCATTAGGGGTATTCAATAGGCTGAATAAAGTTGACAGATAGAAGATACTGAAGCTCTTCCTTGATGAGAAGGGTTATGCGAGGATGCATGCATCTGAGATTTTACTTGATAGGTTTGGCATCATGATGAGTGAATATGTTATGGGTAGCAATGGTGGGGTCAATCCCAAGCATATCACTATAAGATAAAGAAAAGGCTATGTTATGGTCTTAGAGGAAAGAGGGGAAATCCCAAAGTTCCTCAACATTTAGTGATTAGCCAAGTTTGACAATGTGGGGGTTATTCAGAGTACCTAAGTTGATATCCATGGTAGATTTGTTCAACATGGTCTAAGTCTTGATAAGAAAGGATTTTTGGATTGAATAATTTGGCCCACTAAGGTAGGTGAAGATAGAATCATCATCTTGACATTAGATAGTGTTAATGGTAGGATATTTTTCTCTTATCATCTCATGATGGGTCAAAGGAATGGCTATAGTTGCCCCCTCCTTTTGATTAGTTAGGGGTTTGAGTCTAATCATGTTGATGGAAAAAAAATTTAGGTGGGATGATGTCATCATCCTCACATTCAAGTGGAGGTGAGGTCAGTGAGGAAGGGGTATCTTCCTCAATAATGGTGGTCATAGGTGTTTTAGGTTGTTTAGATTTCTTCTTATTAGGAAAGATGAAACTAAGTCCATTTTTCTCATGTGGCTTCTTAGTTTTGATGGTGACCAATTCATGTGGGCCATGCTCATATCATTTAAAACCAAAACCTTTCCAAGCACATTGATGGAGGTATGTCTTGACAAAACTTGGTTTATTAAGGTAAGATAAATCAACAGTAAATGGTAGAAGTGGAAGAGATGTGGTAGAAGCATTGAGATATTTATCAAGTCCTTGATAGACAAAATAGGTCTGATGATTTAGAGGTCCAAAGGGAATGATAGTTCTAACATTGGGGTCATATCCTAGTTGGTTGGTAAGTTTCCCCTACTCATGAGGAGTAGGGAAAGCATCAAGTGAAAAAAAGAGATACTCCTTAGTGAAAGGTGATGGAACATGGATTTCAAAGGGTCTATGGTATGGATTTGGTATGAAGGTATAGAGGAACTAGTTGATGCCTCATCAGTGAAAGGAGGTATGATATCCACTTTAGTTGTTGAAGGTTGGGTTTGAGATGTTAAGGGTGTGTTGGATAGAAGTATGAGGACATTTCTAGGGTGGTAGGCCATATTACATGCTAAGAAAGGACTTAGTTCAACTTGGATGGTGATGAATTGACCTTCAAGATCAAACTTAATACAACAGTGGAGGGTAGGGGGAACATAACCCATGGAGTGAATCCAATGTCTTCCCAACAAGATGTTGTATTAGAATTCACCTTTTACAACATATAATAGTTTAAGGAATGTGCAAGGTCCTACATGGATATGAAGGACAATAGTTCCCAAGGTAGTGTCCATGGTATCATTAAAAGAGTGACAGATAGACAAAGATTTAGACATGAAATTATCTGACAAGTTGAGTTAGTTATAGGCGTGAGAGGAGCTTATATTTATGCTATCTCCCCCATCAATCATGACCTATTTGATATACTTTTGGTTGATGTAGGTAGTGATAAAGAGAGGAAGATCTAGGTCCTAAGGGTGGATGGAAGATATTTATAAATCCTTAAAGGTAACAAGGTTGGAAATATGAAGGGCATCGACAAAGGAGGATAGAGGTTGAGGGTCCTCAAGTTAGACCTCAATGGATTATAAAGCCTCTATTAGTTCTTGGTGGTAATTGGGAGAGGTAGAGATCCACTCATACAAGCTCATTTTTGTTAGGGTTTGATGAATTCATTTGAGGATAACTCTCCCAATTGATTCTAAAGGGTTAGATTATGAGGTACCTAAGATAGACACCTTGGGTTTGGTAGAGGATGGAGATGGTTGGGTGTAGGTTGGTTGGGAGTTTGAAGAGGGGTATATCTAAGGAATGGACACCTTAACCTTCCCCTTATCTTTTTGTTGTGATCTTGTGACCATATTAATAGTATGGATAGAAGGAGAGGTTGAGCTAGAGGATTGGTTAGATTTATCTTCACTCTAAGGTGAGAATGGATGAGTAGGCAAGTGTTGGGTAGGTATGGTTGGTGGTTAAATTAGTATGGGGATCATAGGAAGTTTTTCTAACAATAGATATTATTTATCATAAAGCTAATGGATGATGGTTTTGAGATATTTATAGTTCTTTATATCATGGCCTAGTATTTTATGATAAGAACACACTTGGTGATCATTATACAAGGTAGGTTTTAAAACTAGAGGGTCAAAGGGTTTGATTAGAGGTAGGGCCAAACAAGAGGTTTGTAATAACTAATTGAGAATAATTGAATAGGATTTGACCAAGGATGTTAAAGGTTTGGTGGTTTTTGCTCTAGTGGTTGAGGTATGAGGTTGTTTGGAAATAGGTTTGGTAGTGGGTGCCATGGGTAAGGTGTTACATTTGGTTGATGGCTTCAGTCTAGGTAAGGAGGTTGATGAGGTAGAGGTGGAAGATCTTAAGGTAGGTAACATAGGTATTATTGGCATATTGAAAAGAAGTGTATCAGAGAGCAACTATGAAGGTGTAAATAAGAGTGGTGGTGGGGTTTTGGTAGAGGTAATTGGCCTCATATTCAAGGTAGAGGGATGAGACCCTAGAATGAAGGGTAAAGTTAAGGGAGGAAAAGTTTAGGCTTACTATAATTTCTGTGTTTTTTCCTCTATGATTTCTTTGGTTTGGCATTTGGTTGGTGGGATTGAAGGGGTTAGGTCCAATTTCATAGATGGGTGAGTAAGGCTCAATGTAGGGAGGATACCCAAGCTCTTGGTAGATTTATTTGGGATGATAGGAGAGTAATTAGCTACTTGGGTGTTGGTTGGATTAAGTGGGTTAGGGTTGTTTGGCTTGGTGGAGGTTATAGTTGGCTAACTAGAGGATTTGGTTACATGGGTAGATATGGTAAGGGATTGGCCAATGGAAGTGATAGGTTAGTATGATTGAGAAAGGGTTGGAGGCTCCAGTCAAGTAATATAAGGGAGACCTAATTTATTTTGGAAGGTGGCTCAATCCATGTCAAGGTTGGAGATAAACTCTAATTTTTGCACTAGCCCAGAGAATGGTTTATAGGTTGGCTTAATTCCTTGAATAGTAGACCTAAAATATAGGCCCCTAAGTGGAGAAAAAGGAATGGTAACCTCATTCTCTTATTTATTTAGAGGATGTGAGGCATAGATGGGTGTCTTCCCTATGGGAGGAGTAGACATAGGTTTTTTCTCCTCAGGAATGGTTTTTGAAGAGGGGGTGGCTTGCTCAGTAGTTTTAAGTGAAGTTGAGGTAGTGATGGTAGGTTTTTCTAGTATATCAGTTGAATAGGAGGTTGGTGGCTCCACTACCTTAATAAGTGGATGGAGAGAGGATGGTAATTCCTCAATTTGAATGTCTAAAGGAAGGTAAGGTGACTTTGCTACCTCAATAGATGGAGGAAGTAGAGGATCAGAAGATTAGGTACTAGGTGGTTTGGTAATGATTACATCAAGGACCATGTTAACTATATGGGTATCATGAGAAAAATTGATGTTGTTTCTCTAATTCTTGGTAGGATTAGGGTTTGGAAAAGGTTTCCTAAATATATCAAAGGCTTGGTTTGACAGTGTATTAGGGTTGTCTAATGTAAGCTCCCCCTTATCAATAAGGGATTAGACAAGGTTCTTGAAATTGTTGCACTTACTAACATCATGTCCTATCACTTGGGGAAAGGCACATAAATCATTCTTGTTATACCATATAGGTATGATATGAGAGGAGTCACATTGTTTGGGTGGCTTTATAAGAGGAAGTTAAATGATACTAGCTTTCAATAACTTCTCCAAGATGGAAGCATAGGATTATCTAAGTGGAGTGAACTGCTTCTAGTTGTTTTGGGTTTGGTTCCTTGGGTTTTTATTTAAGGAAATAAAGGAATATAATTTATTGATAGAAGGTGGAGGAGTGAATTTTAGGAAAACTACATTTATGGTTCCTTTGTTCTTGGTGTTGGTTACTTGACTTGGAGGAAGAAGCCTCATTGGTTTTATAGGTTGAGTTTTTATTTTTGAACTTAAGCTTTCTTTCATTAATCTCTCAGTTCTCCAAATTACATGCTATGGTAAAAGCTTCATCGAAGGTTTGGAAACTTTGGACATGTAGGGTAGAGGAGATATACTTGGCACATGCCCAACCAAAAAGCACTATGAGTTCAAGTTGAGATAACGAAAATGAAAGTTGGTTAATAAGGCTCCTCCAATGAGCTATAAAATTGACAATGGATTCATCCTCAAACTATAAAATAGAGTAGAGGTTGGTGATAGACACTTTCTTGGAGATATTTATCAAAAAATGATCCAAGAAAGTTTGAGCTAGTTGGGTGAAGGAGAAGATAGAATGTTTAGGTACGGCACTATATCAATCCAAGTCTAGGCTAGTTAGAGACATGGGGAAAGTGTGAAGGAGAATGGAATCATCATAAGTGATGAGATGGAAAGCATGCCTAAATTACATAAGGTGTTTTTAGGGATACTCCTTACTTTGAAAGTTAGAGAACTTGGGAAGTTCCCATTGGGGAGGATATGGCTTAATAGGTATAGATAGAAGGATAGTCTCATTACAAATTTGGTCATATGATAAGATGTTGTGAGCACCTAAATTGGATGACTCTAAGGTGGCCATATTATCCATAATCATATTCATTAGGTTGACTTGGGGTTATGTACCCAAAGGGTTATAAGATGCATGTTATTTCAGTGGTTGAAAGACATACAGATGGAGGGCAGGTTGGGAGGCTAACACATATGAGTAAGTGCATTTTAATAGTTGGGTGGAAGATGCATAATGGTAGGTAGAGGTATGTTTTTTTGGTAGTGGGTACATTCCCTTATATATTAGGGATATATCCAAAGGTTAGTCCAAGGGGTGCTTGTTAGATAGGAGTGGTAATTAGGTTGGTGACCGATAGAAGGGTGGTGACCCTTATATTGATCAGTGGCAAGGTAGAGGGTATGGAAACCATAAGGCTTTAAATTGGAGTAGTGGTTAAGATGTTTAAGGTAGCTCAAGGAAGGCTTTTAGTGATAGAGGTAGGCATTCCTATAGTGGAGGAATGATTTTTAGGAGTAGAAGGTATAAGGGTGGTGGCAGTTTGGGTGGGTTAGTTTTCAATAGTAGTTTTAAAGGGGTTATTGGTTGATGAGGAGGCTTGGGTAATTAAAGGTTGTGTAGTAACCATGGAAATGGAGGTACTCCCAATGAGATGGGGGGGCATGCCATAAGGTGGATCTATAAATGGGGCTGGAGCTGGAATATGGTAAGATGCGGTTGTATGGTAATGTTTCAAGGCTATAAGATTATTGTATAGGAAAGTGGAAAAATTTGTGTATCCTTGAGGAAATTCCCAAGGGAAGGTAGGACTTCCTAAAGGGTGAGAAGATTATGCTAGTTCAAAGGTATATTATATTGATGAAGAGGTGGATGAGGTAGGTTGGCTTGGTAATAGGTTTTGCTTTACAAGGTCTCTTCATTGCTAATGAGTGAGAACCATATGAGATAGGAGAGATAGAAAGTATAAATAGCCTTAATACTCAAACATAAATAAGACAAGAAAATGATCAAAGAAATAAAATTACACCCTAAGAGATATGTTTATCCCTAGAATTTTAATTAATATTGATTTTGGCTTATGCCTTAAGAAGTAATGTGACAAAAGATGGTTTGTAGATTGAGTAATAGAGAAGAAGTCTAAGGTTGGTTTAAATTTGTGTTTAGGCATTCAAAAGAGATCTATATTGGAATCAATACATGGCTTGGTATTAGGGCCTACCCCCTCCCTTCACACACTATAGTGATAAGGGTGTTGGGTGCTTAGCTAAAATATATTGATATCTAGAGATTATACTCAACCAAAGAAATGAGTTGGTTCTCCCCTTGGTAATGAGCTCTAAATAAGATTACCAAGAAAGGTTAAGCTTACTGCCAGGTGATGAAATCCTAGTTGAACCTTGTCTCAAGTGTTTTTGATGTTTAAATGGTGAAAGTGGTTTGGTTTAGGTGTGTGTAACAAAGAGAAAAGCTATGATAGATTACTTTGCCTTTAAATTAAGCTAATTGAAATAAACTTTCAAGCAATCGATGTATACACTTCATTTTAATCCCAAAAGAAACTTTTAGTTTCATTAATGAGCAAACAATATAGAGAGAATACAAGCAAACAAGAACCCAAGTAGAGACACAAGGGTCCCACCATGAGTGTCAAAATGTTTCAATAAATTTATTACTTATTATTGGGAAAGAGGAAAAGAAGAAACTAAATATGGGTATAGTTGAAAAACCTAATTGATAGTACATTCATTGAATTATAAGATTATGAAGATCTCCTATTTGGCTTGGGAGGATGAACTATAGAGAAAAAATCACTAAAGAAAACTTTATTATTAGATAAATAGTTGGGTGGATTGCCTAGCGATAGCTAGATCCTAGAAGAAAGAGCTTATTTAGGGGTTATCAATCCACAAATTTAAAAAAATTAAGCTATAAATAAAAAGGAAGGTATTTGCATCAATAAATCAAATGGTACTAAAATTGAATACAAGAGTACTTGCTAAGAAATATACTAGAAGTGATTAAATTAGTGACAGACTAATTAATAATAGTGTTAGAGGATTGGGGTTTACTTTAGAAAATTAGAAAGGGAACCATGAATAGGTAAGAACATAAAAAATTAGGTTTTTTTGGGTGTAGATAGATGAAATTAACTTGCTAGTTTTTAGTACCATAATGCCCATCAATAATTGGGATGACCATCGATGATTATACTGACCATCGATGGTTAAGTTGATCATCAGTGGTTGAACAGACTATCAGTGTTTGAGTCAGCCATTGATGATTACTATGTGAAGATCTAGGTTGGTAATTTTTTTGATTGTTGAGATCTAAAATATGAATTTTGAGAGATGGGTAGGGTTTGAGTTGATTGTAAAATAGAAATAAAGTAAATGAATGTTAAGAATCAAATAATTATCTTACCAAAAGTTGATTGGGTGGATGGTTAAGGTAGTTAGTTTGTTGGTGAAATCTATCTTGATTCTAATAGAATAACGATACTTAAAGGCTTGGTGGAGAGGTGGGGCAAATTGACTCTCTAATATGATTAATAGATTGATAATGGTGATTGACCTACAAGAAATAAACTCTTGGATGAACAAGCTCTTGATAAAAAATTTAGATTCATAGATGTTTTTAGATGTTTGCAAATGGATTTTCACATATTTACTCCTCTTTCTTATAGGCAAGGTGAGAGAGTTTCAATAACATGTGAACTGAGCTTTCCAAAATCAACTCATCCATGTAATGGCTCACAACTAGAATTAGATGGGTTATTTTTAGAAAAGCAAGGTAGGTATTTTGCATGCTTTTGGTTAAGGAGGTGCACCTTAATCATTGATAGTTATTCTAATCATCAGTGTTTGAGTGTGAAGGGTAAAAAGGGCTAGAAGGAAGATTTGAGCTAGTTAATTTAAAATAACTATTGGCTAGGTTGATTAGGGGTTAAAAGGTTAGATTGGTCCTGAGAGGCTCCCAAGGTAGTCGAGGGATACTTTGACATTCAAAATTATGGTGTGCATATTTATGGTGTCTACATTACCTATAGGGAGACCTAATTAGGAAACAAGGTCAATTTTTCAATTAGATTTTAGTTGAGGTAAAAGATAATAAAAAATGCATCTAGAAACTAAGTGTAAATTATATGTAATCAGAAATGCATCATGTTTATAAATCAATCTTGGATCAGATAAGATAGAGCATACCTAAACTTCTGATTAGGAATATATTTGTTAAGTGGAAGTATGACCAATATGGAGAAACACTAGACCTGATTAGGGAATAACTTATCACAATACACTATGCTAGGAAGGGTTCCAAAGCCTATAGTCTAACATAATCACACAACCTTAAAAGAGTCCTAGATTTAATGTTCACTCTATTCTAATAAACAAGAAAGTAAATATAATCTAGTGCATGCCAAAGCTTGTGGTATAAAGTGGGGGTCATAAACTAAAATAAACTAAACATGCATAGAAGACATATACTAATGTTAATGTATATAAAATTTTAATACATGGGAGAGAAACATGACTATATTATCTATCTATTCTTACAAAGGAAAAATAAAGTTAGGAATACTAACCTTGAAGATTAACTTTCCAAGCCTTAATCTCTCCCTTGGCTAAGGTGATTGGAAATAGATTATTGTGGTATGCAAGGATAACAAAGACAAATCATCTCTAGGCTATACAAACTATCTATGCATCCAAAATGCTTCTCCACAAGACAAGATTCATATCTCCAAAGAAAGTATGGAACCTTAAGCTTTATTCCTCAAGTAGAATGGTCAATAAGTAGATGTTCATTCACACTTATTCTTCTTCACTTATCTATTCTCAAATGGTTAGAAATGAACTTGTATATATAGGTGGATCTTACCCTAAATCCTATCAAATATGTTCGTTATACAGGGTTGACCTAATTAGCCTTGTATGCTTTTGAGAGATAAATCACTAGGTCTCGATCTAGGTCAATTAAAGGGATAACACAAATCCAAGTTAAAAATACCCTTAAATAGTATAGGGTCGACCTAGTCAACCTTGTATAATTATCAGAGGCTAAAAAATATAAAGGGTCAACCCATTCGACCTAGTATAGTTAATTGGTGAAAAGGAGTCAAGGAAAGAACATGGAGGGTAATGATATGAAAAAAAAATCATGGGTACAACAGAGAATAATAAGCTTAGGGTAAATTTTTTTAGGAGACAAGTTTGAGATGGTGTCAAAAGGGAAAACAATCTTATGAAGCACCAGTGGTCTACCCACCCCTTTCAAAATGCACCTCTTAAGGCATGCACTCAGAGAGATTATGATTCAATGGGTTCTTAAAAGATACAAAGTGTTAGTAATTGATAAAAGTTTAAAAATATTATGTGTATACATATGCCCCACTTGAAGTTCATCACGTGTCATGTGAGTGCAACATGAGATGGTGCTTCAGGAAATAGAACATGATAACACACAATGCTAATGCTAAGTAAAGTAAAATAAAAAAATAAGATAAAATAAATGACATAATTGAAAAACACATACCTTTACTTACCTTAGTGTTGTAGATAAATAAGTAGACTACAATAAAAGAGTGAAGGCATCTAATGTGAAAAAAATATTAAAAAATTGATTTTTTTGGAAAATAGGCATATAGTAGTGGAAAATATTCTCTACATCATCATATATCCAATGCATTTTATGGTTTTAAAAATGGATGAATAGAAACAAAGATATAGATAAAACAAGGAATCTACCTAAAAATAATTGGAGAATTTGAATTTTGAAAAGTGTTTTCAAATAGGGGGAAAGAGAAGTAACTCGCTTATTTTGACTTGTGAAGGAGAGAAAAAGAGATCTGGAGACCAAACAAGCTAGTATGTGAGGATACAATAGGCTAGATGAGGGGGAGCTCTAGGAGTAGCAATGAGTGTACTACATGTATACAACTATGAATCTTAAGCTAGTTTTAGAGTATTTTAATGAATTAAATGTATTTTTATAAAAAAAATAGTATTTATAGATGTTAGAATGAATCCAAATTATATTCTATAGGTAGCAAAAACTAAGATGGGAAATGGGTTTGAAAGAATTAGGGAGAAAATTGCCAGAAGGCACTTTTTTAGGAAAATTCAAGGGGTCAATAGTGAAAAATAGCTAAGTTGATCTAGTTGACCCAGTAAGCTAAAAATAAGCAAAATCCACACTGATCAACCCAGTAGGTATGTGTTGACCCTGTATATTTGTAGACTACTAACCTAGTATAGTTTGCCAACTGATCTAAAAAGTCCAGAATGACAACATAGTACTAGGGAAGGGAAAAGAAGAGGGTTGACTTAGATTTTTAAGTCAACTAGGTTTAAAGTAGGGAGTTTTTGGTCAAACTAGGTTGACCAAAGAATCAAAATGGTATGAAAATGAATGAAAAAGGCTAAAAGAAGGCTAGAATAGCCCAAAATGACCAAGTGCCAAAAGGACCAAGTAGGCTAATAATAGGTAAAAATGAGTGAATTAAAGAAATTTAAGCTTATTTTTTATTGAAATTATAATAAGAATGTATTGTGATTATACATGACATGGAGGATATAATACATCTTTTTTTGTTTTATGATTTTAGGGATGACTCAAGTTCTAGCGATTGGTAGATTCATCATGGCTACCAAATCTATTGGATCATATAACAATAGGAGATAAAGCTAGACTAGTAGATTTAGGCCTAGGAGGGATAGTTGATATGTGTAGCATATTGATGTTGATTGTGTATGTTTTCATCATTTTGGTTGTGATTGTGGATGCTTTATATATATTTAGTTCTATCACATGTATTTAGCTATTGTTGTATATGCTATAGGAAATATATGAGATGTGGTTTCTTTTCTCTCATTATGTATAACACATACATGGGTAAAAATAAATAGGCAAAAAGGACTTCGTAAAATACAATCAATTAAAAATGTACTACACACTATTTTAAGTTAGGAAATGTGTAATAACAAGAAAATGACTAAGTATCAAGAACCAAGAGATGGTAAAACAAGATGGTAAAAAAAGGAATAATATTTTAAATCAAGGTGAAAGATTATTGCACCAAATTAAAATAATTAAAATCATACTAAATCACATAAGGAAGTATGAAGACAATTTAATAAAATGTAAGGTATGTAAAAGATCACAAATGGTATAAGAATAAATTAATTAAGTTAATCAATTATACTAATTCATGTTGGGAAGTATAAGAGAAAAACAAAATTGGAAAATATTGGTCTTAAATTTATCACACTATTTCAAGCTGGGAAGTATGAAAAATTCAAGAAATTGTTGTATTCTTACATGCACTCAAAAAATAAGAAGATAAAAGAGAAAGAGAAATGAAGTATAAAACACACTAAATCAAACTAGGAAGCATGTTAATGATGTGTAACTTCATAATCAATCACATATTATCTCATATTTGACACAAGTAATTTTATTTGTGACTTATATTATTTGAAAATTTTGTGAGGAATGTCAGGTCCTACATGTAGTCTTATACTGACACTCATAATGAGAAAACTAGTGGCATGGAAAAATTGGGGCAATCGGGTAATAAAGGATGTGGGTAATAGGAAGGAAAAAGGTGTAAATTTGTGAGGAATATCATGTCCTACTTGTGGTCTTACAAAGCAACTCACAAATGCAATCCCAAGGGGAGTGATCAGTAGACAAAAAAAAGTTCTCAATAAGAAATATGAGGGATATAGGGAATGAAAAAAGGAGTGTAAAAATTAAGACTTACGCATATTATGAGAAGACCTTAGGAGACAAGAGGAATACTAATGACATGAGAAGACACTAAGTGACTAGTGACCATCAATGTGTAAAGGAAACCTGTTCGCTATAGACATAAAGCTTTGTAGGCATATAAGTGTTCTACTAAGATCAACTCATGAAGGTAGATTACTAAAAAAAATTATAAAATTGACCTCCTTTCCCACAACATTCTCCTCATCCCTTAGGACCCCTTACAGATCTATCGATCTACTACAAGGATTGGGTACTTGTGTGAGAAAGTAGGTAGCACTAAAAGATTTTTTATTCTCCTTTTCTAATCTACTAGTCTACTATACCCCAAAGGACCTTGGATATATCATGATGTCAACTATGGAGTTTGAGTTTTGAATAAAAGAATGAGATGTGCTTTTAATCATGCCTTTTAGTGTGATTTGACTTTTAAGAATATTTTTTCCTTTTATATCATTGTATTTTATAAATGATTTAGATTTTAAAATTTTATGGATTTTGAAGATTCCTCCTCCATATGGATTTGGAATGACCAATCATGAGAGATGTAGTGATACACATGAATGAGCTTTAGGTTAAGTCTAAAGGAAGCTAAGTAACCAAATACAAAGACTAATTAGGACACTTAGGCTTAATAATGAACTAGCATGTGATTTTAAGTCTCCACCATTATATGTTTAGTTTGTAAAAAAGGAAGAAGGGAAACAGGATATAGAAAAGTGGATTGGTGAGAGGAAAGTATAATGAGATGCATTGTTTTCTAACTAATCACATGGTAATAAAAAACAAGGACCAAAGGGAATAAAGTTTGTATAACCAAGTCACAATGATAATTATCAGTGAAAAATATAGATAAGAGAGCAAATAATCATGAAGACACAAGAAGAGAATTTTTAGAAAAAATCAAGAAAGAAAGAGAATATAATGATGGAGAAATAAAAATATATCCAAATATAAATGAAAATAAAAACAAGATAAAGTACAAAAGGTAAGATCACTATATAAAAAAATATGAATTTGACATAGTGTCAAATGATATAATAGATAAATAAAAATAAAATTAGAGCACACATCCAATCAAAATGTAAATGTAAAGGCACCATGCATGTGCTCATAAATACTAATAAATCTACCCACACACATTATTCAAGACATCAGATAAATATTTAAAAATTTGGATGTGAACTATTGCTAATATCTCATCAATCTTCAATGAAAACTAAGAAAAGACTTCTGTTCTAATCTCCTCTACTAAAAAATTAAGAATACTCAATGGATCGTGCTAAGGGGGGAAATTAGGTAAGGGATGCTTGGTGGAATTCATGGGATTGGGCACTATAAGAGTTGCCTTTATTGCATTAATATCTGGAGTAAACCAACTATGGTGATCATGGTACCTAGAAAAATGGTAAGGCCTAGTCATAACATGATCCATGCGCATACTCTTATGAGTCTCCTAAAAATTTGGAGGTGTTGGCACCATATCTACCCTATGATAAAGAGGAAAAATACTAAAATTATGAACTGTAAATGAATCGATATTAGAAGATACATGAAAAGACTCAAGTAAAGAAAAATAGTAATGAGTAATCTCAACATCATGGGAATAACCATCATGGGAAAAATAGATCATCAAATTAATAACCATCATCATAATCTAGGGTGTGAATATCAATGACATAAGTAGGGATGACCTTATCATCTGAGGAAGTGTAGTGAATATAATTCCTAGTCTTGATGACTATGAGAATATCATCATAAGGAGGCTTATGAGAATGAGGTTGTAAGGAAGTAAGAAGCTACAAGATGAGGTGAGATGAGAGATCAAAAGTTTTAATCTTTAGGTTAATCTCATTAAAATCATCATCATCAAATTATAATAGGTAAGGATGAATGTTCTAAATAATTTCAAGATGCCCATTGTAACCTCTAATTGAATTAACAAGAAAATTAAGATGTTGAGACTCATGAAATGAAATGCTTGGCAAAGGTTTAAGAGTAATAATATTGAAGACACCAAGGTCTAGGAATTATTTGAAATTCCAAGTGTTAGTGTCACCATAAATCCTATAAATGTATCCATTATGAGGGAATTTAATGCATTGGTAGGTAGAAGAAGTAATAGCTCTCATACAGTGAGTCAATGGCCTACCAAGAAATATGTTATAAGAAAGGGGAAAATTAAATATCATCACCTTCACATGAATGATTATAGATGGGATAGTAATGGGAATCCACACATAACCTAGAGGAGGCATTTTCCTTTTATCATATCCTTGGTAGGTGCTACCTGTAGATTTAAGATTGCATTCTGAATATCTAAGGGTCTTAATGAAGTCAAGAGAGGCAACGTAGGTGTCAAAACCCTTGTTAATCAATTCATTCTTAACTTGGATATCACCTATTTTAATTCTAATGAATAAGGTAGGATCATCCACATGAAGCATAATCTCATTAGGAATCATAGAAGCTATAGAAAATTTTAAGGAAAGATAAGTGTCCATAGTTTCATCAATGTTGATAGACATCTCTTCACAATGTTATAATATACTATCCTCAAATCCTAAGAAGGCTACCTCTTATCCTACTAGGGGAGGATAAAGGACATTAATCTTGAATAATAGTTGCATAAGATGGTTTTTATGACATGGAAAAGTCCTCATAAGCTCAAGGAATGAAATTTGGGATGGGAGATTAGTGAGTTCCACAATGGGATCCCACTCATCATAACCCATAAGAAGGTTGTTATATATAGGTGCATAATGATTAATGAGTTCCTTCAAAGGAGGAGCATAAGTGAATTTAAATTTATGTTGATAAGAAGAAAAAGGTTTGGAATAAAGTTGTAAATCATGTTTTGATGATGAAGTAGCTGGTTCAAGTTGATTTTGAGAACTGGTACAAGTATTAGTAGAAATTTGAGTATTTTTAGTGTTAGAAGATGATGGAAGAGTGGTATAAATAGAAAAGGAAGTGTTATCCAAGGGAGAATCAAAAATTGAATCATCAAAAGTAATAAAGTCATCTTTCCCCAACTCATTTAAATGAGTTAGAGAAGAATCCTAGATAATTTGATATGTTCTAGATGAAGGAGGAGTGTAGATAGGTTAGGAATCAATAAAAGCAACCACCCTTTACATATTAGTAATGTTAACCACATTATCTTTAAAAGTGGGTTCAACAAGACTTTATACATTATTTTTGAAAGGGGTGGCTTTGTCTTGATTGTCTTGAATAGGTTGATGATTAGGAAGAGGGTCTTTGTAGATAGCTAAATGAGCATTGGATTGGTTCAAAGAGTGAGATTTATCATGTGATTTATATCCCTTAAAAGCAATTTAATAAGATTATTATTGATTTTAAATCATATAATCATTATCCCAAGAAGAAATTCTATAGCTAAATTATGAAGTTCTCTATAGGTCTCATAAGAATGACCCCAACTAATGTGAAACCAATAAAAATTGTTAGGATCATACCAGGATTTCATAGGATGGGTAGGGTCAAGCTCTTGTAGAAGAGGCCTAGGTAGAAACTTAAGCAATTCAACTGAGGATATAATTTTATGAGCATTAATGTTTTTTGGTGAAGATAAGTGAGGATTGGTATATTATTGAGAAGGGGGAGCTAGTTACAACAAATGGGTAGGAATGACAATTGTAACACCATTATTGGTAACATTATGATTTTTATTCTTAAGTAAGAGATGAGGACCCACATAAGGTTGGGGTGGCTTGAATTGATGCATAAATAAATCTTGTTGTTTAGATTGGTTAATAGCCTCCTTTAATGTACATGGAGAGAGAGTGTAGACCTGATATTAAATTTAGGAAAAGGGCATTGGTAAAAAGATGGAAAAGATTATCATTAGCCATGTTATGTTCACATTTGTTTGAAAAAGTTATCCACCTTTTAACAAAGGCTTGAGAAGTTTTTTTTCAAGTTGTTTTCAATTTATGAAGTGGGCCAAAGTGTTTTCAAGAAGATCACTAGTTTGGAATTATTGAATTAAAACATTCACTAAATCCTCCAAACTAGTAATGGAATGAGTTCTAAATTGGTTTTACCAATCTAAGGCATCACCTTTGATAGTTTTGGCTAGGACTTTGGTTGTAGAAAAGGTGTTCAATTTGAGCCAATCCTTATAAGGATTTACAAATGTTTTAAGATGAAGGGTGGGATCAGTTGATCCATTCTAAGAAATTATAGGTGTGATACCTCCTATATCAATGTTAGAAATTTGAGTAGTGATTTTAATTTTGGAGATGCTTAATGGTTTTTTTGACCAAAGGAGGTTGAGGAATAGGATTGCCTTGATAGTACCAAAGAGGAAGAGGGTGAACATTCTAGTTATGTGTACCCCAAGCCATTGGTTGAGGATTAGTTTGAAGATGAAGAAGGTGGTTTTACATTCTCATCATTTGATATATGTTATGAGCTTGAAAGTTATTCATTTGATTGAGTGATTGTAATAATAGTTTATGTCTTTATTAGAACTATTAGAGGCATTAGAGTTAGTTTTCATGGCTTGGGTACCACTATTGGTGTTGATAAGAGCTTGAGAATAATTATGAGAATTTGAGGCACTAGTGTCAAAATTTTCTTATGTAAAAAAAGATGGATTAGTGAATGGTTGAGAAGAAGAAGCACTAGTATCATGATTACCTTGGGTAGAAAATGATGCACTAATGGAAGGATTAAGGATAGTGGATCTTATGAGAGGCCCACTAGATGTAGAACCTACCATGTTAGTGGATATATTAGGCATGGAGGTGGAAAAAGTTATAGAAGAAGAAGTCATGGTGTGAGATGGGGTCATAATCAAAGGAAGAGGCTGAGAATAAAATAAAGTGGTACCCCAAAATCTAGGTGAGAATGTAGGAGTAGGTGAATGAGACTCTTCAGATTGACCACTAATCATAAGATTGTAAATTACAAAAGGATATTTTCCTCTATGTTGAGTAAATTTAGAGATACAAAAGAGCATTTTAGGGGTATACTCTAATTTGAGTTGGTCTTTTGATGAGAAGAGAGGATTTTTTTATGAATATGTATTAGGAGGGGTCCCATAGTTCATTATGCAAGTGGTAATATGAACATTACTAGCATCTAAGAGAGGATCCCTAATTTATTTATGAGAGACCATACGAGGGTTTTTTTAATTTTTTAAATTCATCATGTCTATTGATTACAACTTAGTATTTTCATCAAGAAAAAATTCCATGATGAAGGGAAAGATAGATGAGAAAACAAGGAAATAGGAAATGACAAAAATAGTACAGGGTCAACTGGGTTGACCTAGCATAGAAATAGGGTCTACAAATAATACAAGGTTAACTACATTGATTAAAAATAGTAAACAAATGCTATAAAAAGAGTAAATATGGTCTATAAATAGTACAGGATTGATTAGGTCGATCTAATATAGTGAACATAGGCTAGAAAAAAGTGTAGGGTCGATTAAGTCAATCTAGTATAACAGATAAGGAGAATTAAGAAGTTTATAACAGATTATGAACTGAAACAAGATAAATTTTGTAAGAAGTTTGAAAATAAATAACAAAATTGAAATAAATAATCAATTGGATCAATGCTAGCCTAGCCAATCGAAGCACACAACATAAAACCTTGCACCGACACTGGCTAATGCAAGTTTTTTTAATACAAAATATAATAAAGCAAAGAGCAATAAATCAAATCAGAAAGTAAAGAGATAATTAATTGATCAACCTAAATGTTTATTATATTATTATAATATGTTTTTAAATATGATAGGAAGTTGGTTGTAAGCAAGGAACTAGAAAGTAATCTAAGGATGGTTTCAGGTAGTTTGGACTAAAAGGGATATGTAGTGGTAATGATACAAGATTGGTATTGGGGCATACCCCCTCACTTCACAAACTACAATGATAGGGGTGTTGGGTGCTTGGATAGAATATAAAATTAACCACACTTTATACTTCACCAGAATATCAAGGTGGCTTCCCCCTTGGTGATGAAATCCAAGTAGGTTGGCCTTGGGTAGACAGATGTTAAAATGCTTGTTTATATTTTTTATTTGGTCATGTGTGCATAAAATATAAAATAATGAAACTAAATTATTAATTAAAAACCACCTAATTAACCTATATGATCTATTCTAAGCATGCAAGAAATAAAAAAGAAAGTGTGAATTAATTACTAGCATATAAGGTTAGTTCTAACTTTGAAACAAGGTACAATGTTGATATATTCAATAATATATGAAAAAATATATATAAAAAGGTCAAAAAGTTTAAACCTATACTAAAAAATTAAGGTTTGAAAAATGAACAAGGTCGACAGAGTTGACCTAGTTATCTAGATAGCACACAGAACACATAACTGGGTCGATATGGTTGATTTAGTTGGCTATGTAGGGGTAGTTTTAAAGATTAGAAAATGTGAAAGGAAAGACTATAAATAAAGAGATATAAAGGAACCTTGATGGATTAGAGATATATAAAATAAATATTTTTATTTTATAACCTTTATATATACTTGTAAATTCTACTAACTGGGTCGATTAAGCTTTGCAAAAACTTATTGTTGAGTACCTAAAATGTATAGGGTCAACTGGGTTGACCTAATATGCTAAACAAGATGATTTAAAATGTACAAGGTTGACTAGGTCAACCTATTAGTCTAGACTGGATGTCTAAAAAGATAAAAACCTGTATTGGGTCAACATAGTCGATCCAGTAGTTTGTACCTAAAAACTTGCACACAAAAGTTAGATTTGGGTTGATGTAGTCAACCCAGTATGGTAAATAAATGATACAAATAATGATGAAAGAATGAAATAAGATGAACAAATCCTGTAAGTTTTAGTTCATGTTGGGTTCACCAAAATGTATGCAATCATAAATGTATCATGTCTATAAATCAATCATGGCTCAAAAAAGATAAAACATACCTACACTTTCGATTGGGAATACATTTGTTAAGTAGGAGCATGACTAATATGGGGATCCACTAGACCCAATTATGGGATCACTTATCACAATACACCATGCTAATAAGGGTTCTAAAGCCTAAAGTCTAGCACAATCATACAACAACCCTAAAAGAGTCTTAGATTTAATATTCACTCTATTCTAATAAACAAAAAAGTAAATCTAATCTAGTGCACACCAAATCTTGTGGCACAAAGTGGTGGTTAGAAACAAAACAAAATTATACTAAACATGAATAAAAGACATATACTCATGTTAATGTATATGGAATTTTATTACATGGCAGAAAAGTACAACTACATTATATATCTACTCTTATAAAGGAGAAATAATGTTAGGAATACTTATCTTGAAGACAAACCCACTGAGCCTCAATCTCTCCCTTGGCCAAGGTGATTTGCAAGAGAGTGTTGTAGTATGTAAGGATAACAAAGACAAATCAGATATATGATACACAACCTATTTATACATCCAAAATACTTCTCCATAAGATAGGATATGTATCTCAAAGAAAGTATGAAACCTTAAACTTTATTCCTCAAGTAGAATGGTTAATAATAAGATGTTCATTCACACTTATTATTATTCACTTCTATATTCTCAAATGGTTGGAAATAAACTTATATATATATATATATATATATGAAGATCTTAACCTAAATCCTTCTAAATATGTTGGCTATATAGGGTCGACCTAGTCAAACTTGTATGTTTTTAGGAGGTAAATAACTAGGTCCTAAGCTAGGTCGGCCAAAGGGCTAACAAAACTCTAAGTGAAAGATACCCTTAAATAGTATAGGGTCAACCCAATCAACCCTATATAGTTATCAAAGGCTGAAAATTATATAGTTTTAACCCAATCAACTTAGTACAGTCAATTGGTGAAAGGGGGTTAAGGCAAGAACATAGAGGGTAATGATATGACAAATGTTTAACATGGGTACAAAAAAGGAGACTAAGCATATGGTAAATAGTTTTAGGAGACAAGTGTGTAGATGGAAATTGTAAAAAAGGACAACAATCTTAAGAATCACCAATGGTCTTCTCACCCCTTTCTTGATGCACGCTTTAAGGTATGTACCCAAAGAGATTGAGACTCGACGGTTTCCTGTAAGATACAAAATGCCAGTAATTGATAAAATTTAAAATATTATGTTTATACATTAAATATGAAAATGAATCACATGAAATTGTTATTATAACTAGGATAGGTTGCAAGGGATAAAAGGGCATGAAAATCAATGTGGCCCCCCAAAACAATTGTAAAGAGATGAGAGAGCCAGAGGGAAAGATTATGCAAGCGAGAACAAGTGTAGTAGACTTTTCTTTAGGACCAAGTGATTTATATGGAACTTTACCATTCAAACTTGGTCATCACAATTAAATAGGTTTTACGAGATATAATGGCATAAAAATTAAGATTACCTCCTATAGTAGGCTAAGAAAGCTAAGCAAACTAGGATTCAAATGTAAATTAGGAGGTAAAAAATCCACTTTCATTCTAAGTGTTATATATGAATTTTTCTCAGACGAATATGGTATTTCCAATGGTGATAGTTGTAAGTCTCATTTTGTCATGAAAATTGAGATATTCCACCAATGTAACTTGAGATTGATAATACCAATGATCCATGAGTACAAGAAAGAGAAACACAAAAGGCAAAAAAAAGGTTCCCTAATTCATGTAAGAATTAGGGTGTGTTGTGTAAGTAATAATATATAGCATCTAGCTTGAAGTTCACATATTTAATCCAGTGATCATTGTTGAAGCCATACCATTTATGTGTTAGGTAAAAGAAAAATATTTGGTCAATAGGAGGTCTTTCACTCATGGTAACAAATTTTATTTCATAGTACCATCATTCCTACAACCTGTAATATTAATCTATCAAAAAATTGAAGAGAAGCATGTCAAAAGGTTATGTTTTGGATATGACATCAAATGGAGCAAAGGGCATAAATGTGTTGTAAATAAGTTGTTATATGTTGGAAGAGCCAATAAAGATGAA
This sequence comes from Torreya grandis, assembly GCA_037957365.1. Classification (NCBI taxonomy): domain Eukaryota; kingdom Viridiplantae; phylum Streptophyta; class Pinopsida; order Cupressales; family Taxaceae; genus Torreya; species Torreya grandis. The sequence continues at coordinate 1,057,517 of JARHVA010004820.1, read as the reverse complement.
GATGATGATGATGATGAAGACTTAGGTGAGAATATAGAAGAATGAAAGGAGGAATTTGAATATTCTCACCCTATTATCTCCTATAATTTCCTTTCAAGTATACTTCTCAAGATCTTAAGGTAGTAGGATTACTCAAGAAATAAAAGGTGATAGTGTTGATTGACTTAGGTAGTACACATAATTTCATCCACAATAAGTTAGATACTCATTGTTACTATTTTATTTATCAATTCCATAATTTTAAATTATGATTGCAGATGGTGGCACAATCAATTTTTCCAAAAAATTCCATAGTATTAATATTACCATGGTGGGCTACTTGCTTGATTCTCATATGTTTGTTATTTCCATGGGTGGGATTGAAATTATTTTGGGATTATAATGGGTCATGACTTTAGGCACAATAGAAATTAATTTCCAAGAAATTTTTATGTGTTTTCATTCTGAAGGTCAAAATTTTGAATTACATGTATTACAATACAAATATCTCCAATTGGGTTAGATCCCATTGAATGATAAGTATTATTAAAAAATGAGCTAAAGGATTTGTAGCATGATTATTTTCCATATAATTTTAGCCAAAAAACATGTCTACACATCTAGATTTAAAAATGATTCTTGATGACCACCTGATAGTTTTTGACACCATCCCAAAAGGCCTACCACTAAGTAGAGAACATGATCATGACATCATATTGATTCTAGGTAGTACACAACTGAACATCAGACCATAATGGTATCTATATGCCCAAAATAGTGAAATTGAAAATATGGTAAATGAAATACTAGAGGTAGGTATTATCTAACATAACCAAAGAGAATATGCATCCCTAATGGTCAAGGTGTGGAATAAGGATGACACTTAGAGGATGTGCCCTGACTACATAGAACATAATAAGTAAACCATCAAATATAAATTCCCTAGTCTATTCATTGATGATTTATTAGATGAATTAGATGGTATTTTTTATTTTACCAAACTAGATCTTTGTTCTAGGTTCCATCAAATTTGGATCAAAGATGAGGATATCAATAAAATAAATTTTAGAACTCATGAAGGCCATTATGACTTTAAGATCATGCCTTTTGATATCACAAATACACCATATACATTTTAGAGTTTTATGGATACTATTTTTTGGCCTTTTTAAAGGAAGTTTGTGTTGGTGTTTTTTGATGACATCCTAATCTAAAACAAAAATGGGAAGAACATTTGAAACATGTAAAATAGGTAATTTTAGTTTTTGAATATCATCAACTTTATGCAAAACCTTATAAATGTGCTTTTGGATTCCATGAGATGGAGTACTTAGGTCATATTGTTTCACATGAAGGAGTCAAAGTTGACCCTAAGAAGATAAAATCTATGATGGAGTGGTAAGTGCCAAAGACTTTCAAGAACCTTCATGGATTTTTAGGGCTCACAGGGTACTATCACAATTTTAAAAAAAATTATGGTAGCATAATAACTCCACTCACAACCTTATTGAATAAATATCCCTTTTAGTGGACTAAACCAATTACCAAGGCATTTGAGAAGCTGAAAAAGGCTATGTGCACCACTCTAGTTTTGGTGACCCCTAATTTTTCAAAAATGTTTGTTGTTAAATGTGATGCATCAAGATATGGCATGGGGGTATTAATTATGTAAGAAGGAAGACCCATTTTGGCTTAAATCATCAACTCAAGGTAAAAAATAAGCTCAATCTAATCTATGAGAAAGAGATGATGGCTATTATTCATGCAGTCAAGTAATGGAGATCTTATCTGATGGGTAGACACTTTCAGGTAAAGACTAATCATGATAGTCTAAAATACTTTTTAGAACAATTATTATCATCATAAGATTAAAAAATGGGTGACTAAGATGTTTTGATATGAATTTTATATATTTTATAAGAAAGGAAAACAGAATGTGGTAGTAAATGCACTTTCCAAGAGAGATGAATCAATTAAGGAATTGTTATGTGAAATGACCATCTAATAAGCAGATTGGTTAGAAGAAACAAGATCCAAATGGGATAATGATATGGATACACATGTCCTAATTTATAATCTTTAACATGGTTCAAGTGTTTCTAAAAAAATTGAGTGGAAAGAGACACATTATCATATAAAGATATATTTTACCTATGTAAGGATTTTGCCCTTAAACACAAGATCATTCAAGAGCTTCATGCATATACAATAGGGGAACTTAGGAATTTTGAAGACATATCATCAAATCAAGTAGAATTTATTTTGGTAAGGACTCAAGGGGATATAAATAAATTTATGGTAGAATGCATGGTGTGTTAAAAAAATAAAGGATAAATAATTAAGACACCATGTCTTCTACAACCATTATCCACCCCTAGCCAATAATGGGAATATATATCCATGGATTTAATTATAAGGTTATCGAGTTCTGAAATTAAAAATGTCATCATGGTAATTATGGATAAGCTCACAAAATGTTCTTATTTTTGTTCCTTATCACAACCATTTATCACCAGTACAATAATTGATACTTTTTTAATACAGTTTAAAAGTTGAATGGTACTTGTAATCATATAAAATGCAAAATTGTATGACTTAATCATGGCTAATGATACCCAATCCATAGGTCTTCCTACTTGCTTACACAACCCTTCTAGGCTATTCTTTTACTGATTCTCAGTCATCCATAGCCTTTTGGATTTAACCCTTATAGACCTAGGTAAATATTTCAAGCCTAGATCCATCCCCACAAGTTTAATTCCATTTAGACAATATCACCCAACTTGGATAGGAGCACTAAAACCCAAGGTGTCCTAATTTTGGCATTGTTGTCCAAGTGCAAAATTGGTCATAATGGTCAGATTCTTTTGGAACCTTATCCTTTTTCTTATCAGCCTAACATAAATTCATTTAACCCATGATTATTAATTTCCCTATAATTTTTTATTTAAAGTATATTTATAAGGGTTTTCACTCATTTACAAAAGAGAAGCAAGAATACAAGTACACTCAAGCACTCTTCCCTATTCTCTGCATACAGCCTTCTAAGATCATTTCAAACTTATTCAAACATTTACACCAGGATGTAACCATCCAAAGTAAATATAGTTTCACATTTAGTTGCATTTATCATACATAATTGAACCAAGAACTTCAATGGGAGGACTTCATTAGCTTGATCCCTCCTTAGAGTATTGGTATGTAGGCAGTGTGCCCACACACGAGATGTGAAGTGTGTTTAGTGTATATTTTACACACTAACCCCTTCTCTATCTTTTCATAGTTTCCATTCAATTTCAAGCACAAATATCTCTTAGGGATTTTGAAGATTAAAAAAAAAACACGTAGTGAACTCTGTAAGCTTTTAGGCTTTGATATTTAACTGACAGGGTAATACATGCCTGTTGAATAGAACCTAGAAAGCTAAGACCACCTAGACAATAGTGCTAAAAAAGGACTAAAATGTCAGACAGTAGGGTGTCCCACTTTTGGTACTCTTATAAAATCTAGAATCAAACCTCAAGATTTAGTTTTTGATAGTTTCCTAATCCTACTCTTCTAGTATCAGACCCTATCTCAATCTGGATCATTCAGAATAAACTAAGTTAGATTTATCTTATTTATTACTATATTTAGAAAAGGAAAAACTACAAATCTATTTACATAATTTAGTAGCTTAATTATTGCACATTATTTATTGATTTTATTTACTTAGACTTGTTTATTTAATTAGGAATAAAACTCCATTATTATGAAAAATAATAAAACATTTGGTGACCCTGACTTACTTTAATTTTTGCACAAAACCCTAGGGATAATTATTTTTTTCCATAATTTATTGATTTTTCCTACATTTAAAAATCATAAATATATAAACTAATTGAAAAAATATCACATATTTTGTTAAAACCCTATTTTGTACATACTAGGTCCTCTTGCATACAAACACATTTCAAACATTAGGAAAAATATATTGCTAATTTTAGAAATATTTCCTAATCTTTTCATGCAAAATTATACAAATTGTCTCTAAATTTTTAAAATTATTACTTTAATTTTAAAAAAATCATTCAAAATCATTAGTTGCATATACTAGCACCTATTTCTTTCTTGAGGTATCACCTTACATGCTTGGGAGCTCCATATCCTTTCTATGTATATTTTGATTCTTTGTTTAGATTATATCAGCTTAATATTTTCTAATATTATCCAAGTTGTTTTCCTTGTGCCACCTAAGTTCCTTTCATCTTTTCCTTTGGAATGAAGTGTAAGACTTAGTGGCAATCTTCCTGAATTCACCTAGATTCTTACAACTCGACCATATACCATAGATAAACAACCAACTCAGGTTCCAGTCATAGATTCTACACATCTAGATTACACCAATTTCAAAGAGGATAATTTTGAAAAAGAGTAGTATGAAAATAACAACAATGATGTACACACTAATGCTTATGCTCCACCACATCGGACTACTAATCCACTTCCACCCATTATTGATAATAAAGTTATACTCAACAAAGATTTTATTTTATAAATTTTTAGAGAGAGACTTAAGGAACAACCTAAAGATCATACAATAATTTTATAATCTATCATGGAAACTAAAAAGGCTAAGCAAGTTGAGTCTTTTATCCCCATAGAGTAACTAGTTGAGAATGACTCTATGATGGAAATTATGTCTCAATAACCCCCTATAGCAACCCAACCTTATTCTATGCCACTAGCTACAACTAGTACATTCCTATCTCCTAATGTGGTATCCCTTGTGTAAGATGTTAGGTTGTGCTGCTAAAAGCTTCACCAAGATGCAAACATGAGGAGTTACGGAGGTTGCAGAGAGTTGCAGGGCAATCGATGTCAGTCTAATCAACCGACATTGGTCAGATAGCAGTGAAAAAGCAACCGACATTGGTTACCAGTCGGCCGACATCGGTCAGGGAAGAGCCGACGTCGGCAGCCTGTGCGTGAACATGTAGTTTGCATGTTGATTCCAAAGAGTCTATTTTTGGACTGTTAGTTTGCATGTTAAAGGCTAGTTGTAGTCTTGAGTTGTGCATCTAATTATTGTAATTAAGACAGTCTAATTATTGTAAGCATGAGATATATATATATATATAGACTCATGGGATGTATTGTAAATTAGTGCTAGAGAGTAAGAGAGCAAAATAAGTTCCTTCAGAGAGAGGAGAGCAATGGTGTGTTCCTCCTAGTGCCATAGTACCAAGTGTGGGTGCTGGTTTGGAGAATCAGAAGGGTTCTTCGTGTTTGTATGATCTTAGTCAACAGGTGTGCATGGCTTCTTTTGGAGATCTACAATGGTGAGTAAGGTCTAGTGATTTGCAGGTAGCAGCAGAGAGCAGGGGATCTACTTGGAGTATGGTTGTGTACTTGGTGTACTGGCAGCATTGTTTCTGATTGGTGGAGGTGAACATCAATTCTATATTAGAGTTGATTGTTGTGACCGAGAGAGAGAGGGAAGAAGGTATTGAGGTGTGGCGAGCCTTTGAGGTGGAAGAAGAAGTGGCATCTTCTTTATTGTATTTTCTTCTGAGTGATTATTAATACAATTGTGTATTGTCTCTCATATTCCTGTGTTGTTTCCTATTTCTAGTTACTTATTCATTCTGGTTAAATTCCATGTTTAGTTGCTAATACAAGTGGTAATCATATGTGCTCTAATTGGTTGAGCAAGATTCTGACAAGTGGTATCAGAGCCTGGTTGTAGGTTTAAGAGCTGATACCAACAAGTGGTATCAGAGCTTTTGGTTGGGTTGACTAACAGGTGGTTCAGATCTGGTAGTGTTTTTTTATTACAGGTCACTCTCAGGGGTTTCAGATTGAGTGGGAGTATAGCAATGGTAGAAAAAAGTAAGCTATGAATGAAGAAACTGAATAACATGAATGGTCTAATTGATGGAAAGAAAGAGCAGGTAAAAGGAGATTATTGGTTAGTAGAAGATTAGAGTGTAGAAGCAGATGTTGCAGGTGATGTTACACAGGTTGCTCTGGATAAAGTAGAATCTTGGTTTACAGATTCTTTTGCCTCTTTCCATGCAGCCCGAAATAGAGCATCTTTTCATGGGTATGTCTTTGGAGACTTTGGAGAGATTTATTTAGGGGTTGGTGAGCCTTGTCAGATTATTGATGAAGGGGAAGTGAAGCTAAAATTGCAGACGGGTAACACACAGGTGTTGAAGAAGGTCATGCAGGTACCAGTCTTGGAGATGAGTCTAATTTCTTCAAGAAAGTTGGGTGATGGGAGATGCACAATAACTCTCATAGTGGATGCACTTTAATTAGATAGTGGTAAGAAAGTAGGTATCCTTTATCTATCTACTTATATTACTGATTCACCTTCTGTTGTAGAGATGTGGCTTTGTAGGCTTGGTCACATATGTAGGAGGGGAATGCATGTTCTTAAGCGGAGGTCAGATGTCTTTGATAAACTTAAGAACTGGAAGGCCTTGGTGTTCATGGAGGAGATGATGGATAGAGATCAGCGGAGTGGACTAAATTATTCTGAGCAGGGCTGTGTTGATTTGAATAGGGTTTTGATCCATGGAGAGCTCGCGAGTAAAAATTTATCACTCACAAGTGAACACAGGTACCAGCATCGGTCAGATAGTAACCAACATCAACAATAGGAAGACTGACGTCGATCATACAGGAACTGACATCGGTAGAAGGGATATTGGCATCAGCTAGTGAAATGACATCAATAGTTAGGGTCAGTGCAGGGAACCGACATCGGTCAGATGTAGACTGGGAGATGGCTGAGATTGATCACTGGAGTAGATGGTGGGCAGATAGCAAGCTGTCAAAAAGGTCTCAAATGCTCATACTGAGGACTGAAAGGGTAAGTGAACCTCATATTCATTGTTTACCTTCTTTATATTTCTTATTGATGGTCAAGAACCAAGAAGATCTGAAGAGGCAATGCAGGTAGAATCCAGATACAGTGGGAGCTTGGCATGGATGAGGAGTGTGAGTCCTTGGAAAAGAACCAAACAAGTATTTGTTGGTGGAGTTGTCAGCTGAAAGAAAGCACTGAGAGATGGATGGATTCCCAAGTTAAAAAAGAGAGTGGATGGACACATGAGATGGAAGGCTAAGGTATATGGTCTTGAGGAAGCTGCAGGATAGTGGTACAGGGTTTGACAAGTGGATGATAAAGCAGGACTTTAGTTAATGTCAGTGTAACTATTGTGTTTGTCTTACTAAGTGGATGATGAGTTATGACATTATCCAGTTACTATATGTGGGTGATTTGCTAGCAGGTTTGTATATACAGGGTTTTGCTGAGCTAAAGGTAAGGTTAGTTCAGAGGTATGTCATGAAGAATTTGGAGCAGCAAAATTCTTTGGCATAAGAGACATGGAGATTGTCTCCAATGGGAGCTGATGTGAAGACGGTGTTGGTGGGGTTCAAGGTGTAAGTTGTAGAATCGAAAAGCACACCAAGGGCTGGATAGTTCAAGCTTAGATTAGAACAGGGTTTGAAATCACATAAGGTCTAGTGTAGGCCTGAGTTTTCCCAAGCAATGGGAGTTGTTAGAAAGTATGGAGCCAATTCAGGGAAGGAGTACTGGAGGGCAGTTCAATGGATTCTTAGGTATCTGAGAGGGACTAGCAGCAAGTTAACATGTTATGAAAGGTCAAGGTCTTCACTACATGGATATGTAGGTTTAGATGTGGCAGGTTACTTGGATGACAGGTGTAGCATCACAGGTTGTGTGGTGGTTGGTCTTTAGGATTGATCGTGAAGAGGGATACAAGCCAGGGAATAATTTAGATGGTGTATAGGTATAGGTGTAGCTGTTTATCTCCAAGTGGGAGATTGTTAGGTTGTGGAGCTAAAAGCTTCACCAAGATGCAAATAAGAGGAGTTATAGAGGTTGCAAAGGTTGCAGAGAGTTGCAGAATGAGTTGCAGGGCACCAACGTCGGTCTGATCAACCGACGTCAATCAGATAGTAGTGAAGAAGCAACTGACATCAGTTACCAGTCGGCTGACATCGGTCAGGGAGGACCCGACGTTGACAGCCTGTGCGTGAACATGCAGTTTGCATGTTGATTCCAGAGAGTCTATTTTTGGACTGTTAGTTTGCATGTTAAAGGCTAGTTGTAGTCTTGAGTTGCACATCTAATTATTGTAATTAAGATAGTCTAATTATTGTAAGCATGAGATCTATATATAGACTCATGGGCTATATTGTAAATTAGTGCTAGAGAGTAAGAGAGCAAAATAAGCTCCTTCAGAGAGAGGAGAGCAATGGTGTGTTCCTCCTAGTGCCACTATACCAAGTGTGGGTGCTAGTTTGGAGAATCAAAAGGGTTCTTCATGTTTGTATGATCTTAGTCAGTAAGTGTGCATGGCTTCTTTTGGAGATCTACAATGGTGAGTAAGGTCTAGTGATTTGCAGGTAGTAGCAGAGAGTAGGGGATCTACTTGGAGTACAGTTGTGTACTTAGTGTACTGACAGTGTTGTTTTTGACTGGTGGAGGTGAACATCAATTCTATATTGGAGTTGATTGTTGTGATCGAGAGAGAGAGAGGGAAGAAGGTCTTGAGGTGTGGCGAGCCTTTGAGGTGGAAGAAGTGGCATCTTCTTTATTGTATTTTCTTCTGAGTGATTATTAATACAATTGTGTATTGTCTCTCATATTCTTGTGTTGTTTCATATTTCTAGTTACTTATTCATTCTGGTTAAATTCTATGTTTAGTTACTAATACAAGTGGTAATCATATGTGCTCTAATTGGTGGCGCAAGATCCTGACACAAGAGATAATATCTCTTCAATCTAAGGTGAAACATCTTGAGTAAAGTACCACTAGACCTACATAGGCTTTAGATTGTTTTGTTTTTCTACATATACCATTGCCATGTCATATTGCTTCTACACCCTTGCCAAAAGGTTTTGTTCAACCCAAGCTTACTCTTTATGATGGAAAGGGTGATCTAGAGACACACTTGAGAACATTTCATGCAGCATGCTTGGTCTATGTACCCAGTGATTAGCTACTTACCAAGATATTTGTATGGAGCCTAAGGGATTATGCTTTATAATGGTTTTATAGTCTACCAAATCAATCGATCACAGCATTGAATCCTTTAGCAGACATGTTCCTAGTACATTTTAGTATTAACATTGGTGATGATGTTTCTTACGCACAAATTGATTATCAAAAACAAAGGTCAAATGATCCCCTCATGGATTATGTTCTTAGATACAAGACTATTTTGTCTAAGCTAACTAGCTCCATGGCTAATCAAGAGTTATAAGACATCTTTAAATAGAGCCTTCTACCAACATTGCATGAATCTATTATGTTTAAAATATTCTCTTCCTTCACCAAATTGTGTCAGACACTCAAGGAAAGAGAAGTCAAGCTATTTTTAATGGGCAAACTTAAGTACTCAAATATCTCAGACACAAAAAACAAGAGTAATAGCAAAGTACCATACAAGTTCAAAATTAATGACAATAAGAATTAAAATCAACCAATAGTCAATACATCTTTAGATCCCCCTCAGCATGTGGTTTTATTAGCACCTCCTCGTTGTGTATTCACCAATCTACCAATTTTTCTAGCTAGGATTTTATAGTAGTTATTGGAATGTAACATCATCACTCTCCCTCCTATTTGAGAAGCTAACCTAGTGAAGCCTCTTCCATGGGGATATGATCAGCATGCATTTTGTGATTTTTATAGGGCACCAGGCCACACAACAAATAGATGCATTAGTTTGAGACATAAGATACAAGACTTGATAGATGATAATCTACTTGATCTGAGCACTTTAGTTGAGCCTCCAAAGGCAAAGCCAATACTAGATAAAGCTTTAAAAATATTCTCAAATCCATTTCCATAACATTCTAAATAGGAGAAAGAAGACACCTCAAGTGTTCACCATACATACCATGCACATCCTCCACCAGCTACATACCAGGCACCTTCAGTTGAGGCACATCCTTTGAAAGGCATGATAGGTGTGTATGAGTCCAGAGTTCTAGCTAGGCGTTCAATATATATTTAAGTTTGGGAGATTATAGAGGATAATATAGGTTATAATGCACTTTTATTAGATCACATATTCATAATCAACCTATTCATAGTATGTTTATTGATAATGGTTCTAGCCTTAACATGTGCACCTTGACACTACTATAGCATTTGGGTTATCCTGATCTAGATATCACTCTAACAAACATAAATATTAGTGGTTTCAGTGGGTATATATAGAGTTCATTGGGTGAAATAGTACTTCCACTATAGGTTGGTCCTACATATTTGGCAACACAATTCACTATAGTTCCCAGTGTAAGAGTTTTTGACATATTACTTAGTCAACCATGGATTCAAAAACTCAGGGAAGTAACCTCTACAATTCATAGATGCATGAAATTCATTCATGATAATCAAGTTATTATAGTCAATGGAGTTCCTTATAAGTCACCACTCCCCACTTTAGATCCATCTACCAGCTTATAAACACTAGCTCCAATTATTCCACCTATTTTAGTTTCTCTTCTAGTTTTAGTTTCACTTCCAATTTAGATCTAGCCATAGTTATAGCATCCATCATTAGTACAGAGGGTTCACACACCTCTATAGTTTTAAGATTATAGATAACTTCTAGCTACAATGTTTACACCCAGATTAGTAACATTAAGGTCTTATGAAGTTACATAGAGAATAGTTGTTCAGAGAGATTCTTTTACTTCTATATGGGTCCCTGAGAGCCCTATAGTTTCATCCACTTCTCAGAGTTATAGGGGGACCCCACATTTGGTTTCTACTTTAGATATTTTAGATTAGTTACAGTATACACAAAATTTAGCTTCACAATCTTAAACATTCAATTGTGCCTCATGATCATGCATGATTCAGTTGTTTAATATAGGACACCATGATAGGGAGTCTCATCTGAGACTCATCAGTTAGTATCATTTCTTGCCAGTTTTACCTGTACATAGCCTATATCAAAATAATAAAAAAACTCAAAATATATAAAAACATTTAAATATGTCAAAAATACCAAAAAATTTTTGATTGTATGCATCATCCATGCTTTTCATTACTAATATCATGATAGGACTTACATTTTTTATTTCATTCTATTGTATGTTGATTTTTCTAAATTACCATGCTTCACTTGATCTTCTTTGAGTGTGTGTAGTGACATCCAACTACTTGATTGCTTCACTCTACCCATTAAGTGGGCATTCACATTTATACATTTGAGACACACATCGATATACCCACCCTTTGGGAGTATATTCTACATGACTACACCATCTAGGTTATGTCATTCTTACACTACACACTCTAAGTTATCATGCTGATATACATTCCTTTCTAGATTACACAGATTACTATATTGATATTTCACTAATATCTAGCACTTATGTATTTCTTAGCATATACCTAGTCTTGTACTACACATGTTTTACATACTTTCACATTTTCTTTGATTAGTTAGATGTGATTCTACGTTTCTAGTTATTACATGCTTTATCCTCTTGATAGTGTAGCTTGTGTGATTGCATTTCTAGTTCCTGCTTGTCTCTTGTTAGTGCCTTAGGAAATTTTCCAATGTCCTTTACTTCTATTCATGTGTGTGCCTTAGGATATTTATCAATGTCTTTTGTTTTTACTCTTCCATGTGCCTGTAGCCCTCATGCCAATATTTTCTTATTTCAAATTGTATGTGTATGTGGTATCTGAACATGCCTTCTATGCTTGATTTATAGTTTGAGTGACATGTGCCCATGTCTCTTGTTTGCATGACCCCTTGGCCATCCTTATATGCTTCTTGATTGTTTCTAGATTACTTTTTTGTTTCTCAATGTGTAATTCCATGATCCATATCATGCATTTCCCTTGCTTTTTTGGATGTCATGATGGAAATTATGCTCCATCCCTCCAGCTAACAACTAACATCTAACATTTCTAGTTCTAGTTTAGTAATTTGCACATGCTTTTACATTGTTATATCTATATAGGCATACCCATATTGATCTAAAAATATATCAATACAAACATTACTATATCTACAAATATCTTATCAAATATCATTGCTATATCATATATCTATACAACTTAACACAATTGTAGGACTCTTTTTCTAAGGGTAGTCATTATAGGTTCACCATTCCTACCCTCAAAAGAGGGGACAACAAATAGGGGTTTTGTCATAGAGATAAAATCTCCTAATAGTTGAAATAGTAGCATTTAGACCACCCAATTTAGAATCTAGAGGTCAAACTAGTCAGAATAAAGCAAAAAATAGTGATAATTCCATATCAGCAACTAGTCTCAACATAAAATAATGTCATAAATAGATAGTAGCACCAAAAACATGGGTGTCCTCATTTTGATGCTCTTATCTAGGTAGAAAACACTCAATTTTTTTAGAGACAAGCAAAAATTTTAGTTTAGAATAGTTTTTGCACATCTAGATTAGTTAGAATTAGCAGTTTAGTATATTTTTCTCAAAGAATCTAGATATAGGGGTTATCATGCATGACATGATGGTTCACATTTTCAATTTTAGATTAGACAATTGACATAACTTATAGATCATAATCCATGTTATAGACACTAATGATTGGGGGCAATGTTCATGGCATATTGATTTTATTTTTATTTTTGAGTTTAGTTTATTATCCAAGCATTCTCAATAATTATGTGCCTTACTCCATCTTCAGGTGATTGGCATTACTTTTAAGTTAAAATTTCATACAAGTTTAGCTTTTTGAGTACCCAAGTTTTCAAGTTGGCTTTCACATAATCCTAATACATCATTTTTAGAATTATTTTCATACAAGCCTAACCTCCATATTTTGACATGGCCAAGAGTGGCCTAGTTTTTAGCATACATTCATGCTATCCATGCCACATTATCATACTTTTAGAACATCTATGGGATCCATGAGTCATATCATATGACATCTATTCTATGCCAATATCACTTCATATCTTAACTTTATGGAGAAATGATGGAGCCAAAGGGCCAACCTTTGTATTCTTGAGCCACTTATTCATAGGGATTGGACACACAATCCAAACATTGATTATCATATGCATGATCATCTAGCTTCACTCAGTAGGCAATGATGGAGCCAAAGTGCTAGCCTTTGCATTCTTGAGCCACCTTCCAAGAAACTGATCACTCATCTTTATTCATGATATCAATTTTGGTACAACATCATCTGGCATGGTTCAACAGTACTCAACCTTACTCAAAATCACAATATGTTTTGTATTGGTTCACATACCCAGTGAGGTGTATTCATTCCTTTATCTTCCTTTTTCTTTGACTTAAATTTTGTATGTTCTTATTTTATATCACATATCATAAGAATTGATCTACTCTTTGTTCATTTCATATATTCACACTTGCACTATATGTTCTCTATACACTATCCAACATTACTCAACATCACATAAGATTCAAGGGCTTCACTTTTTGAAAATAAGTTTAGGTACGCTTTCTATTTTTTTCCTTTATCCTAGTATTTTGCTTTTTTACATCATTAAAATAAAATGGGGGAAATGTAGTCATATAAAATTAAAAATTGGATGACTTAAGTATGGATAATGACACCCAATCCATAGGTCTTCTTACTTGCTTACACAAACCTTCTAGCCTATTCTTTCATTGATTTCTAGTCATCCATAGCCTTCTAGACTAACCCTTAAAAACCTAGGTAGCTCTTTCAAGCCTAGATCCATGCCCCTAGATCTCATTCCCTCTAGATAATAGTGCCTAACTTTGATAATATCACTAAAACCTAGGGTGTCCTAATTTTGGTGATGTTGTCCAAGTGCAAAATTGGTCCTAATGGTCATATTCTTTCAAATCATTATCCTTTTTTTATCATCTTAACATGAATTCATTTAACCCATGATCATTAATTTCCATATATAAGGCCATTCAAAGTCCATTTAGAAGGGTCGCACTCCTTTACAAGAGAGAAGCAAGAATACAAGCAAGTACACTCAAGCACTATTCCCTATTCTCTACATATAGCCTTCCAAGATCATTTCAAGCTTATTCAAACCTTTACACCAGGCCCTAGCCATTTGAAGTACATTCAGTTTCACATCTATTTGAATTTATCATACATAATTACACCAATCACTTCAATGGGAGAACTATATTAGATTGATCCCTTCTCAGAGTATTGGTATGTAGGCAGTGTGCCCACATATGGGGTGTGAAGTGCGTCTAATGTATCCTTTACACACTAACCCCTTCTCTAACTTTTCCTAGTTTCTATTCAATTTCAAGACCAAATACATCTTAGGGATTTTGAATATTTAAAAAAGACACATAGTGATATTTTTAGGCTTTTAGGCTTTGATATTTCACTAACAAGGTAACACAAGCCTATCGAACAAAACCTAGAAAGTTCAAACCACTTGGACAACAATGCTAAAAAAAGACTATAGTGTCATATAGTAGGGTTTCCCACTTTCAACACTCCTATCTAATCTATAAACAAACCTCAAGATCTAATTTTTTTATAGTTTTCCAATCCTACTCCAATTTCAAACCCTATCTTAGTCTAAATCATTTATAATAAGCTAAGTTAGATTTCTCTTATTTATTACTATATTTAGAAAAGGCAAAATACAAATCTATTTACACAATTTAGTAGCTTAATTATTTCACATTATTTACTAATTTATTTTTCTCGGACCTATTTATTTAATTAGGAATTAGACTCCATTATTCTAAAAAATAATAAAATAGTACTCCCAAAATCATTGTAAGTGATCATGATCCCATCTTTACCAAAAAAATTGGACTAATTTATTTTAATTTTTGGGTACTTAGTTGGCTCATTACTCATATTATAATCCTCAATTTGATGGTAAAATAGAGTTTATCAATAAATTCCTAGAGGGGTATTTCCATTTTTGTACATCAGATAAACATGAACATTAGATGCATTAGTTACTACTAGCAAAAAGGTGGTACATCACTTCCTTATATACCTTTTATAAATTGTCTCATTTTGTGGCACTTTATGAATATCATCCCCCATCCATAAATTCATATTTTAAGGTACAAACCAAGGTTCAATATTTAGAGGAACACACTCAAAATCAATGAGATTTGCTAGTTATTTTAATATAGAATTTAACAATGAAATAAAATAGAATGAAGAAACAAGTCGATCAACATTGTAATGAGAAACATTTTGATATCAGTGATTAGGTATTTATGTGCTTATAACCATATAAATATATGTATTTGAATAAAAAAAAGGATAACAAACTTTCTACTAAGTATTATGGACCTTATCAGATCATGCAAAAAAATGGAAGTGTGGCATACAAGCTGGAACTACCCCAATCTAATTGCACTAACATATATAATTGATTCATAGAATGCCCATTCTCACATGTTACATCTTCATGATTCATAGCATGCATGCCCCTCCCATTAAAAACAAAATTGGATCAATTCTATATGTTAGTGCAATTCTATATATTGGATCAATTCTAATTGGATTAATTATATATGTTAGTGGATCCTGTATAATATGAATCATGAAGATGTAACATGTGAGGATGGAACTTTATTGCACTAACATATAAAATTGATCCAATTTTGTTTTGAATGGGAGGGGCATGCTATGACCTTATCCTATAGTGTGTTTAGGGATATATGTGGTCAACATGTGGCTTACATACCTTTCATATTATCTTATTTCATTTCTCTATGTTCATAATATGTTCAACCTATCGAATAACCATATCTAATTAGAGTATATATAAGAGGTAGTGGTTAATATTTTATCATTATATTTTGAATTATACTCTTATTTCATTATTTTGGAGGCTACCCCCTTAAAGTGACTCAGTAATTATTATCAATTATTACACTTTTTTGTCAATTATTATTGTGGATTTAGTTATTCTCCTCTTATCTAATATATACTTTCTTATTACAAACATCCAAGTAATTTCATTACATAGGACTAGGTATATTTAAATGGTATTTGTGTTTTCTTATGTATATAGACTATTGAGTTATATTAGGCACTTATTAGTGTGTTTTCCCTATGTTGGGCCATGTTTCCCTTATCATATTTTGTGTTGTCCTTACAACTTTACTATCACTTTACTCTTGATCTATAATAATACCACTATTCAATTTGAAACACTTAGAAACCTATAAATTGATTATATATTTTCCTTAGCATGACTTGTGATGCTCCTATAAGGTCAAAAGAATTATTTTTAGGGTTTTAGTTAATCCTAATATAAACACCTAATTTTGGTACAAGTCATGTAATAGTATATTTGGCTCATTTGTTTACATTGGGATCTTTTTTGTACACTTTCCCTTATATTTTACCCTAACTTGGTTTTTCAACCCTAATAGGATAAAAAATTTAATTGTAATTCAAACATTAAGATATTACATTCAAACATACATCTAAATTTAAAATACTAAAATTGATTACAATGATTTGATAAGTGGCATATGCTAAATAAATTAAGTACAACATAGGGATGAATACTTAGATTTTCTAGTTGCCTATCTAACTATGACTATGTTTTGAATGGAAATCATACTAAAGTAGGCCTCTGATTAATATAGTTTAGGAATTATACTTTTGTTTGTGTAGGGTCAATTTCATATATTTAGGTCAATATCATTGATTTGATATTGACCATCCTAGTCAGTACTAACCTTTACAATAATGATATAATGTGTCCATACAGTTGATCCTAAACCTTGATGATGCATGCAACTCTAAAAATTATCCTCATTCACCTTAAAACCTTAGGTTTTATTGTGAGAGAGAGAAACCTACAAATAATTATAAGGTGTAATGGGTGGAGTTAACCCCATTCACTCTCATTTGATGATTGACCATTATCCATGTATCTTATACTCAAAAGAGGAAAATCAAACCATATGTAGTTATCCCACCTAATGTGATTGTGAATTTTTTCTCTGTTTTATGTATGCTACTAATTATATAGATTTAATACTTGACAATGCTTACTTTGACTTGTATTTAGTATCCTTCAATCTTGGATTGTGACTAAAACTAGTGATAGATTCACAATTTGGGAAGAATAACACAAAATTTATCAATGTACAATAATGTATAGGTATGTCATAGTAAGTGTCAAGATCCTTTTGAATGAGACCTTGATTTTTATTATATACGAGTCCAAGCGAGTGATTTCTCATGCCATAAACATGATAAGAAAATAGGCCAAAACTAAGGATAAGTTTGGTTTTAAAAAATAACCATTACTAACAGAGGGTTGGTTCCAACTAGATTAGGTTTATTATCAATTAATGATACTGAATGAAGCTAATGAAATTGACTCATGTACATGTCGACTAAACTAAATGTCTAGATATGTATGTGCTAAAAACTTAGTAGGTTTTAAATAAATAATGAGGTTTTGTAGTGTGTAATATCATAATGGAAGGTTTAAACTTACATGATATCATGAAAGTGTCAAAGGATGGAAAATTAGGACCTTATTTATGTGCTCAAGTCATGGGTGGTAAATGTGTGTCAAGCTTATCATTGTCAAGTACTTAATACCATATTTTAGTATCCATAAATGATCCCATTTTAATTAAGTGATATAAATTGAAAGGTAAAATGATAAAATTTACCTTAGTGTGTAAAACACACTTTTTCTTTGGTAGGAATTTCTAGTTTTACAAGTCACTGAATAACAAAATCTATAATCATGTATAGTCAATGTATCTAGGATCTAGGATTAACTTACAACTATTCTATCTTAATACACTTGGACTTGGATAAGGGTGATCAAATATATCCTATGATAATTATTTAGTTTAGGGATGACTAATGAGTTAGATAGATTTAGGAGAGGGTTGTTTATGTCATAAATGCCAAGAAGAAAAATTCTAAATACTAATCTTATGATTCAAATAAATAAATCTCACTAAACCTCTATGAAATTAAATGATTGAAAATAAGTGATGTATGTAAAATAAACTAAACTAAAGGGAAAATGATTAGAATGATAGTAATTGGCAAGGTGTCATGTTTAACCAAATGGGGGGTTTAAGTAACATAAAATGGAATATGTAAATTCTAAGCAATCCTATTACCAAACAAGTATTAAGTGTAAAGATAACCGAAATAAGGATACACATTTATTCACTAAGTAAAAAGAAACATCTATCTACTAAATAAATAAAGGAAAGAGTGCAGGGTTAGAAATAATTACCATGAAGTGAAGCCATCAAGAATTAATCTTACCCTTCACTTAAGTGGAGATTTACAATAGATGTTTTGGGTTAAATACTTTAAATGAAATAATAAGACCTAAATATCCTCAGTTAGGGATTCTAAATACTATGACGCCTTTTTGGCTAAAATATTTGGCAGGGGAAAAAATGTGAACTTTCAATCAATAGTGTGGGGGTAGAGTCCCTCTCCTATTAGTAGCTGGAGCTACTTTTATTGAAAATAAAAAAGATGTAAGAAGTAAAGATATTTATAGCTATTTACAACACAAGTGTTTTCTATGGGGGTTATACCTTTAACTAAAAAGTACAAAAATGTGACATAAATGAAAAATGAAGAGAAAAAATAGAAAAGAGGAAAAGGAAGGAGAATATAATTTTAGACAGTTAAACACAAAAATCTAATATAATAATCCTAGAGAATAAAATGATAACTCTAAGTATCAAAACATAGAAACTCACTAAAATAATCTAAGAATTGAGATTTTAACATCAAAAAGAATTATCATGAAAATGAGATAGAAAAAACATATTATGAATATATAAATAAGATAAATACACCAAGGAGAGATTAGATAACATTAAGAAATAAAAATATAGAACTTTAGATGATATTTTATGATTATATAACATCTCAAACTTGTACACTTGGTAAACTTAGACCTTAGTTGTTCCTCTTAGTTGTACACCATTCCCACTTTTGCAAGTCTTGTATCTACTCTATCTTATTCCCCTTAGCCTATATCTCTTAGTCTAACTAGTCTTATGTTGATGACCCAATTCTTTTATCTTGCCTCAATGCTTAAAATGTACTTATCTTGATTTTTTTTATTATGACTTTTGTTCATCAAAATTTTTATCTATCACATCTTTTGTTCTTTGAAATTTTTTATTCGTAAAAACTTTTATTTAGTGCAAATTTTGTTTATTTGGTCATCATAAGTTTTTACATCGCTTAAATTGGTTTCTGCATCTTTGAAAGCTTTAGGTCTTCGTTACTTTTCTCTTTAAAATTTCACAAAAAATGTAAAATAATGATTTTGAAAAAAAAATTGACATGTGAAATCCATGAGTCTTCACATTTTGTGCATCCAAGGCATTATGAGATTTGACTAAATAGGTTTTTACAAAAATTTTGACACCAGATTTCTAAGAGTATGTTGTGTGGCACAACTGGTTTCTCACAAAACTAGTGATAAATTGACATTTATCTGGGGATAAAAATGTGGCATCCTTATAAATGTATCAATGATCTATATGGAATACCCACCAAAGTAGGTTTATGAATTTGAATTAAAAAAATAAATCAAGCTTAGAGCCATTGAATTATAATGGTACACAAACTAGAATTAAAGTCCCCAAATTTGAAGGTATATATTCAAATTATAAGAGACATCATGTCTATTTATTACCCATGTCACATCCTTATTTCTCTCTAAGCTAAATAACCTATTTAATCTATGGATTATTATGGTTAATTAGTTGACTAACTAATGTTTGATTAAGAATTATGTCATATGTTGATCATGAGACATATATGTGTTGCTTAATTTACATGATTAGTTTGCTATGAGTTAGCATTATTTTTATATTCTATATATTGTGATCATGTTTATTAACTATACAACATTATTTTATGCATATAATGATGTTTCAAGCTAACTACCTTCATTATTGAGATGGATGCAGGATAAATTCTTCTCTTAGAGTATGATGGAGGGAGAACATCATTGGAGAGGGTAGTTTAGATGAATATGTTTTGGGATGATAGAGAACAAATCTAAAAACCCTTGCACACACCACATAGTATATCATGTTTTGTAATTGATTATTTAAGATAGATAGCATAGCATGTTTTGTGTTACTTTTTCTTTAGGTGATTGTTAATATGCTTTCTAGTATGATCTTGATTACTATTGATGATAATGTTTATTTGTTTGAGTGATTTCACTAATTTTGTGATCGTGCGTACATTATTTAATATGATGCAATTGTTGGTTGAATGAATGAATCCATACATGTTTTTTATTAACTTGCTACCTTATTGGGTATGGTTGTGTAGTATAATGAATTGATGTTATGTATTCATTACTATTAATAATTACAATGGAATCCATTGTTGTTATTTGATATATAATATTAAAATAATAATAATTAAAAATTATTAATATAATATATATATATATCCTAATTTCAAAAAAAAGGATATCAATAACATTGTTTTAAAATGTCTTTGTATTTGATTAAATGTTGACCAAAAGTTTGATATTCATAATATATATTAGACAATGAATATATTGATTATATTGTTAAATGATTTAGGGAAATCATTGTGTTTCATAGTGTTTGCTTGTGGAAAACATTATAGTTATTAGTTATAGTGTTTTTAAGTACATATTTGATTCTTTATGGGCCTCGTTATGAAACATGTACTAGCATATTTACTTATATATGGGTTTGAAAACAAATAGTTAAGTCCATAATAGATAGCCTAGGTATGGGTAGGTGGATGAACAAATTGTTTGTTGTGCTTTTAGCTATATGCATAGATATATACATGAATGGTTAATGTAGATATGAAAAAGTTAAGACTTCAATTGAATTTATTATATTTGAAATACATAAATACTTAGCTTGATTGTGTATTACAATTTCATACTTAGATTAGACTATGATTGGAGTAAGAGTTTGCACAATTGATATTATGACTGGGTATGTATTTTTAATATGTATTATGCTTGAAGAGGTTTATATGGTCTGATTTGAGCTATTATAATAACAAACTCAAGTTGGTTATAGTTGTCTATGTGTTTGTATTAGTTCATGTGCATTTGATTAAAGTGTCAATAGATCAAATTGATATATTTGATTAAATGGATTTGGTAAAATGGGTGGCTATGTATAAAATTCTATATGTTTCATTTAGATAAGTATAGTGGGATTTGTCCAGTTTATAAAAAGGTTATGGAAAATTTGTTTGTTATCTGGATGTATACTTAGTTTATACAATATAATCTAATACCAATGATAGTGGATGTCATCTTAAGAGTATACTATATAAAATGAAGTAACTATATTAAATTCATACTTGTGAATTCTATATATATATATATATATATATATATATATATATATATATATATATATATATGGATATGGTATAAGTTAAACATTGATTGATTGTGTATTCAATCTAGAAATGTTTATACCATTTACACACACACACACACATGTATACATCCATGTTATGTTAACAAGTGTGAAAGTGGGTACTTGCATATATCTTAATGTTGATTAAATTATTAAAACAATATATTTAAGAGTTTAAATATAGAGCATATTAATATGTCTTAGACTATATATTTTTTTATATGTGGAATATGAACAAATATATAAGCCTATGTTATAATTATTATTTTAGGGATGAAATAACATTATAAGTTACTTTATGATTTGGGTAACTAGAAATTTTGATATGATCATACCCAGATGGTATATTTATGATTGTTTTGATTCTATTTATTATTCTATAATAAACTATATGTCATGGATTCATTGCATTTCATTTGACAAACTAAATGAATGTATTTGATATTTCTATACTTATCATATTTTTATCAGCTAAAAGGGAAATACTTTGAATGAATCTATTGGTTGTTATATTATTATATATTTTTAATAAATCTTACATTCATGACACTAAATAAGCAATGGAAAGATTCCACTAGCTTAATTAGCACCATCAATGCAAGATGAGGTGTAATCCAATTGAGTGGTGTGTATTAATTTGACTGATCCTAGAGATCATTAATTATTAAAAACTTTGGCCAAAGTAATGTTTTAATTAAATACTATCATTTCATATATTGATATAGTTTTCATATTTATGAAATATCATATTAGATGGATTTCATGGTACACATTATGTATTAGATATCTTCAGCACATGGATTCTATTTTGTTACTTTAGATTCTTGCATCATCATTATCTAGCCATCTATGAAGGGAGGGTCATCCCCTTGTTTGGGAGATAGTGGGGGGATATATGATCCATGGTTGGTGTAGAAAAGCACTCAGATGATGCTCTCCTTCTTAGTTTAAGTAATATACTAAGGATTAAACTTGAGATTACATATTAATGCTTGAGTCATGAAGACTCTTAATTCATAGAGACTCTATTTCATGGAGCTTTGTATCATGTTTTAATATTTGAGATATTATTATGTATTACTAAAAATTGTAACATTTTTACATTATACTTATAAAATAGTGGTTGTAATGTTATATCAAAAATGGATGAATTTATACTATTTCATTTATAATTAATATGTTATATTTATTAATTTATCAACTTTGTTCATGATTGTTATATATGTTTATGGTGATCCATAGGTAAGTATATTAGTTATAAACATATTAGTTAACTAAATCAATGTAGTTAGTTAAAGATCACTAATTATATTTCTCATGGAAAAATATGTATGATGAATATGTTAAATTAAATTAAAAAAATAATATATTTTGGTAAAACCAAGTGGGATTGTTACATTCTGTTATCAGATTTGAGGCTCAAACTCTAGGATTTAATGTGTTCGCTAACACAAACTTATTCTATTGATAACTAGGAATAACAATGGTGTGTGATATAATAGGAGGTGGGATGCTTTGAATATTGAACCTTCTATTGATGTAAATCAGTTTGCCACTGAACAAACTACAAACTTAGACTAAATCCTCACAATAATGCAAGAGACTAAGTACTGAATCATAGCCCTAGAGTAGAAAGTGCATGGCCATGAAGAGGAGAATGCTTAGAAAGAAATTAAAGATCATTATAATGATCAATAACATCTTCAAAATTATAAGCATGAGAAAGTGCCATAGGATGTAAGAGCTCGAGTAGTTGTAGAGCTGACATGTGACATGGAAAAGGTAATTCCACTCAAGTTCGATGAAATTGTATTGGGAGATAGATCTAAAGTGTGACTAATAGAAATGGATAAGTATTTAAAAATTCATAATTGTTCTGAAGTCACATAAGTATTTTGGGGAGCTTATCAGCTTGGTGGTGAAGCAATAACTTGGTGGGCAAACAAGAAGCTTGAG
This sequence comes from Torreya grandis, assembly GCA_037957365.1. NCBI lineage: Eukaryota > Viridiplantae > Streptophyta > Pinopsida > Cupressales > Taxaceae > Torreya > Torreya grandis. The sequence goes on along the minus strand of JARHVA010004820.1, from coordinate 1,034,159 downwards.
ATGAACCTTGACTCAACCACCACCACTTAGGCATAGTTTGTGACACTATTTGGGTTATGATTACTTCTACAGTTGTATTTAGATCAAAAGTTTATAGATTTTTATAATCTTAATCAAGGGGATTTATTTATTAATGAATACTTATAGAAATTAACCAACCTCCTTAAGTATGTACCTCAATATTAGGCAAATAGAGGTTGAAAATTAGAAAAATTATCATGGGATTAAAAACTCAATTTGGATATGAAATAGATGTGCATGGTCCATCTACTAGGGATCAGGTGTTTGATAAGGTAATCAAGTAAGAATAGAAACTAAAATCTCTTGTCCAAGTTAGAGATAAGTTTAAAAATAAGTTTGTAAGTTCTAAACTAGATTTCAAGAAGAACTAGAAGTAGAGGAGTGTAGAATATAAGGGTTAGTTCAAGAATCATAATGCCAAGTTTAATAGTGGTTCAAGGAATAGGAAACTTGGTAAGGTTTCAAGGGTGGTTTCAATGGAAACTAACATTCTAAGAAAAAAGGACTAGTTAGAGGTTGCTTCATATGTGGAGGTGACCATTTTATTCAAGAATATCCTTAAGATAAGTCAAATAACAAGGGTTTAACTTCTTAGTAAGGTAAATTCTTGTAATGGATTCATGCAACTATTGACAATCGATAAGATGAGTATCAATATTTACACATAGATCTATCAAGTATTTTTTTCAATCATATAATTTCTATTTTAATAGACATGGGAGCTACAAAATGTTTCATTGCTCTTAGAATGCTTAGTAAATTTTCTAAAAAAGATGGAGTTATGTCAAATGCATGTTCAGTATAGTATGGGAATGAGTAAAAGGTCAAATTTAAAAAATGTTTATTTGAAGTAGAGATTAGGTTAACTAAGTTCACTATATTAATAGATCTTTTTATAAAATTGTTGGGATCATATGATGTGATCCTAAGATTCAATTGGCTTGCAAAACATAAATCCAAAGTAGATTATTATTTAAAGAAGGTTGAGTGTCAAGATTATTTTGGAAATCAATCATAAATTTAAGGTGAGAAGGGGGAGTTAAATCTAAGGCAAATTTATACAATTCAACTCAAGAAAGCTCAAAATAAGGAATGATAGGTATTTATTGTTAAGATAAATGAGATGGAATAATACAAGGAACCATATATCAAAGATTATCATTTTTTGAAAAGCTTCATGACATGTTTTTAAAAGAATTACCACTATTACCACCTAAGTAAAAGTTTGATTTCATGATTGATATCATCCTTGGATCAGAACCACAATCTAAGGCATTACACATAATGACAACCATTATATTGGTTGAGTTAAAGGCAAAATTTTAAGAGTTTTTATCAAAAGGGCTGATTTAACCAAGTGTGTCATTATGGGGTACACTAGTTGTCTTCATCAAGAATAAGGATGGTACTTTTAACCTATGTATAAATTACAAGATGTGGAATAAATAAAAAATCAATAATGTAGCATTGATGATATATTTGATCAAATGTGAGGAGTAATAGTTTTTTTCAAGATTGATTTTAGAGAAAAATATCACCAATTGAGGATCCATGAAGATAATATTTTGAAAACAACATTCAAGGCTTGATATAGGCACTATGATTTCATAGTGTTACCATTTGGATTGACACATGCTTCAACAACATTTATGAGTCTTATGAATAGTGTATTTAGAGATTACCTAGATAATTTTGTTTTGTTATTTTTAGATGACACCCTCACTTATTCCAAGGATGAAGAAGAACATTTGTAATATCTAGAATTGGTTTTTCAACATGTGTAGAAGCACAAGTTTTATGGAAAGTTATTTAAATGTGTATTTTTCCAAAATAAAGTGTAGTATTTAGGACATATTATCTCTTATAATGGTGTATAAATAGATTCAATAAAGATAATAACCCTAATAGAGTGGATGACACCAAATAATTAACAAAACAAGCAATATGATTGCATACGAGCACTAGATCTAGATGTGAGACCAATATTAAAGACATTCACCATGAAATAATGAGAGTAAAGTTGAACACACCATAACACAGGTATACATTAGAAAACCTTCAAAGAATTAAAAAAATCCATAAATATTATTCATATTATGAGAAACTAACAAGTACCCAATACAATCTTTTTTCCTTTCACTTCTTATTGTTTCATTACATCTTACAATATAAACTCTTTATTATATAAGCAAGATAATCTGCCCATTATAAATGAATTTTTCCAACCACCACATTAATGGGTCCAACCTCTCTAAAAGTCATTTAATATATAGTATTATTTATTTATATGAGGATAAAATCATGATAAATAATAAAATATATTATTATTTAACCAATGTAATTTAATGTATCAAAGGTACATAAATAATACCACTTAACCATTAATTATTTCAATAATCCCCCTTAATGTTAAGTGGAGATACATGATGATTTTTAAGAGGTAATAACATAAATAACTTACACTCCATGAACCATACATGATGAGTTTTAAGAGGTAATAATTGAAGGAAACATCATCATGCCATAGTCATTTTTAAATAAATTATGCTATGTAAACATAGTGACCCAAAGGTATTACACTATGTAACTACAATCACATAATCACCTTTAAAGGAATTACACTATACAACTATAGATACCCAAAGGTATTACACTATGTAACCATAATTACATAATCACCTTTAAAATAATTACACTATACATCTGTAGATACTTAAAGGTTTTACACTATGTCCCCATAGGCACCTTTAAAGGAATTACACTATGTTATCCTAAACCACTTAAAATGAGTTTAGGTTAGTATGATTGTGAGACTACATCCTATAGTGAGAATATATCCCATAATTTTTCATGAATAATCAACCAAATATATTGGAGTATTTTATAACATAAAGACCTTCATGCTACTATGTGTTGGGTACAATGTAGACTTCTATATGAAGTTTATTAAAATCACATAAAGTGATATATTACAATGATTTAAAATAATAAGTATAGATAAATAGAAGGAAACACATGACCCACATGGTTGTTAAGAAGTGGCATTGTCATGCACACTCCCCCTCAATGGCAACTTTGATAAGTCTAGCATTGAATGAACTTCCATATGCTTTGATTTATTGGTGTTGTATTAGATTTTTTACCAAATATATAAAATTTTGACTATCACCAAGAAGGTTAGTATAATGAGGAACTTCCACATGATGTTCTTCTATCATCCTTCATAGCCACAAGGCTTTCTTAGCAACTTCCACATGAAGTGCTCCAAGTGATAGCACCTATACCAAACATAAATATATATCCAGAAGTAGACTCATCATAGTATGGTTAGTATCATAATAACCCAATAAATTATAATAATTAAATAAAAAATAATATAAATTAAAGTTTACAGTTTCTTTTATATACTGAAGTATTCGCTTTGCTAATTTTTAATTATCCAAGTATAGATCCTGCATGAATCTGGAAGCAACACCCACATATTAGAAAATATATTTCTTAATAATGGTTAGATAAATAAAAATACCAATAATATATTTATAAATAGGGTTTAGCTTTATTGCAGATAGTTTTTGGATCAAGTTTTAACACAACCTTCAATAAAAATATATGTAAGCTTGCAATCAAGCATGCTAAATTTAACAAGTTAACTAAACATTAAAAATAATAAATTCACTAATAATTTGATAATAAGTTAACTAAAAATTACAAATATTATTTGTAATAATTTCATATTATAATTTGAGTCATGAATATTTTTCCTTCCTTTTAAAGTTGACAGTATAAGTTTGTATTTTATACTAAACCAAAAAAATATATTTTAGAAAATAATTTTTTAATATGATTTATACTTGATTTTGTAATAAATACATATATTATAGTGTGTAAACACCATTATCCACTTTAGTTGATTGTAAAACAATTCAAAAACACAAATAATTGTAACAAGAGTGAAAGTTGCAAGTGTCACAAGTATCAAAAATAGTGTCATAAATTACACTATTTAAATAAATTATTGTAAAATCAATAGTAGGAGGTTTAAAATAAAATAAAATACCATCCAAATGTGATCATAAGGTGCAAAAACTTAAATATTTATTGGTCACATGACCATCTTTGACAAAGAATATGACAAGTCAATGATGTCAAAAGTGTCAAAAGCGTTGCAAACTTCACACTTGAGATTTTGCACGACTAATAATAATTTTTTAACTAATTATTTTAAAAATTATTATTTAATTTTTATCAATATATCAATATATATATATATGGATTGATATTTAATTTAAGAACATTGGATCTATAAATATTTTTAAAAAAATACTAGTAAACTTTCCTTTGTCTAATACAAGACTTCACATGTAAGCTAAATGATTTAATAAATTTTGATTTTTTTAAAACTAAATTATTAAATGCATGTAAAATAAATATCTCATGATTCTATAAATTAAAAAAATTAAATATATTTTTAAATCTTTTTTTGGAAAATACAAGTCAACACACATGGGCCCACCATGTGCTTGCATGAAAAATTAACTAATTACAACTTACCCACTAAGCACTAAATTATGTCTTATGTTTAGTCCTTTTCTGGTCTAATTTTTATTTTTATTTTTAAAAATAAATAAACCATAATTAAATACTTTCATAATAAAATGCAAGCATTTATTTTAAAAAATTTAAAAAGGGATTTTTTAAAAATTTAAGTGGGGTCCATTGCTTGGGTGGAATAAACCCCATTAAATAAATATTTTATTTTTAAAATACTTGCATTCAAAATTTAACATACCTATTAATTATTTTTTGTAGCATGTTTTATACAAAAGCATGACACATGTAGAGAGTAGGGAAGGATTGCAAGAGCTCTAGACATCTGTTTTCAATGATCTAAAGCTTGAAAACACTTGTAAATTACCATCTAAAGCTATTGGTAGACTTAGATCTATGATTTTTTGACTATAAAATGATATTTTAATTCTCTTACTATTGATATGGCATACTATGGCACCCAAGTAGAAGTAAAAAAATTAGATTTCCTTTTGATGCTCTTCAGGGTCTGAAAATGGCTCTAATAAGCTTAAATATTGTAGAAAACATGAAATCATAATTTAAATCTCAAAAAATGACTAAGAATACATGATTTATATTTTTTTTTCTTATTCCATGGCCATAGAAGCCAAAGCATGATACTTGGGAGGAGAGAAAAAAATTAAAAAAAAGTTGTAGGAGACCAAATCAAACAAATTAAATATTAAAATTACTTATAAATGGTCAAACTAAGAAAATGAAAAAAATAAAACTAAGATTTACTATCCAAAATCTGATCTTTCACTAATTTTCATTTCACACATGCTAAAAAATGACATTTGGAAGGAGAGAGAAAAATTTGAAATGAGCTATAAGAGTCCAAATCAAGTGAAATAAAGGTCAAAATACTTGAAAATGGTCAAACTAAGCCAATTGAGTGATCAGAATAGAGATTTACTATACAATTTTTTTTTAAATAAGACCATACAAAGGCCATAAAAAAATTTCTAAGCACTGATTCACTCACTTGTTGGCTCTCTTAATTATTATAACTCCCTGTAAGTGTTAAATCTACAACTAAAGAGCTTCAACCATCTTCATATAGATTATTAATCCAAAAAATAAGAAAATCTTAAAAAAATTAATACTTAAAAAGTATTTTTAACCCATTTTAAGATTCTTAGTTAGATTTATGACATGAAAATAAGCTTAAAATATGAAAAATTGCATAGATCTTAGATTTATAGGATTTTAAGAGAGGAAAACGTAGAATAACTTATTAACTACATAAAGATAAGCTTAAATTTTTTTATGATCATACCACCACTTGAAAAATGGATAAATCTAGGTTTGAACACAAGATAAAAAACTTTGATCTATGATCTTACCACTTGATAACACATCAACTAGCTTAGATATCATGACAGAACAAGCAATACGATTGCATACGAACACTAGATCTAGATGTGAGATCAATAGCAAAGACATTCACCATGAAATAATGAGAGCAAAGTTGAACACACCATAACATAGATATACATAAGAAAATCTTAAAAGAGGTAAAAATCCATAAATATTATTCATATTATTACAAACTAACAAGTACCCAATACAATCTTTCTTCCTCTCACTTCTTTTTTTCATTATAGCTTACAATATAAACTCGTTATTATATAGGCAAGGTAATCTACCTATTACAAATAATTTTTTCCAACCACCACATTAATGGTTCTAACATCTCTAAAGATCATTTAATATATATTATTATCTATTTGCACAAGGATAAACTCATGATAAATGATAAAATATATTATTATTTAACCAATGTAATTTAATGTATTAAGGGTACATAAATAATACCATTTAACCATTAATTGTTTCAATAAAAATGTGCACGAGGTAATGATCTTCATGGGGTTAGTGGGTTATTATAGGAAATTCATCCTAAATTTATCTAAGATAACTAATTCAATTACATCTTTTTAGTGGAATATTCAGAGTTTCATCTGGTCAAATAAGTGCGAGGTAGCCTTTCAATAATTGAAATTGATGCTTATTTTAGCATTAAGGCTAAGATTTCTTGATCTAAATGGTCAATTCTCAGTGATCACTGATGTATCTGGGGATGTTCTTTGAAGATTTATTATGAAGGATAGCTCAGTGGTAGTCTGTGAATCTAGGAAACTAAAAATGTATGAGGTGAATTATACCCCTCATGACCTAGAACTTACAACAATTGTGCATGTTTTACAAGTTTAGAGGCATTATCTATTGGGGAAACCATTTGAGCTTAAGACTAATAACTTTAAAATCAAGTATATTTTCACCTAACCAAACTTGAATGTTTGTCTAAGATGATTGTTAGAGTTTTTGTCTGATCATGTTTTTGATATTAACTATATCAAAATCAAGGAGAATAAATTAGTTGATGTTCTAAGATGAAGGAGGTACATAAAAATCATGGATACTATCAAGAGTACTTTTAAAGATCAAGTAATAAAATTCTCACCAAGAGATGAATTTTATGATCTGATTAGGAGAGCATTGTCTGAAAATACACAAAATTCTAGGTATAAAGGATTCAAGATAGAGAGTGGTGGTCTTTTGAGGTACAATGATAGGATATATGTGCCTAATAAAGAGAATTTAAGGAAAAAAATTCTAAATGAACTTCATAATGCCCCATATTCAAGACATCTAGGAGTAACCAATCTCATGATTGAGCTCAAAACAATTTATTTTTGAAAAAGAATCAAGAGAGATGCAATGGATTTTGTCTTTTTATTTGGTGTGTTAGTGTGTGAAAGTTAAACATGTTCATCTATCTAAATTTTTATATCCACACTATATAATAAAATGGAAGTGGTAGGTGATAAGTATCGACTTTGTCTAAGGGTTTCCATTATCATGAAACCAACATGACATGATCTTGGTTGTAGTTGATAGATGATGCCCCTATGTTTGTGAAGAGATTCATAAAGTGTATCAATTGCATGGTTTTAGAAAAAAGATCATTTCAAATTGAGATCTGAGGATGAATTTTAGGTCTTGGTTGACTCTGAATTTAGCTCTAGATAAGTAGTTGAACTTCAACACAAATTATCACCCACAAATTTATGGATAGATAGAGTAAGTTAACTAGGTTTTAGAATATCTTATTCATATGTATTACATAGATCAACAATACAAGTGGGAATAATACCTTCCATTGGTTGAGTTTTTTAATAACAAATCATACCAATAAATATTGAAGATGGATTTGTATGAATCATTATATAGAAGGAGGTGTAAAATACTAATCAATCAGGATATGTTAGAAGATAGGGTAGTCTTTGGATATAAGATGCTTTCAAAAATAGAAGGGCAAGTTAGGACAATCAGGAAGAGGTTGGCTGAGGCAAACAATAGACAAAAAAATTATGTTGATCTAAAGAGAATAGATAGATAGTTTTTTATAAGTGATAAAGTGTTTCTATAATTTAAGCTTAAAAAAATATTGATCAAATTTGTGAAATTAGTAAAATTTTACCGAGGTTTTGGAAGTGGTCAATCCTATAACATATAGTCTTGCATTATCAATAGCTCTAGATCTTTTACATAATGTCTTCTATGTGTCTTATCTTTAAAAATTTGTTGTATATCCTTCATATGTGTTGGATTGGAATACTTTATAGGTTTTAGACTCTGGGGTTGTCACAGTAGAACTAATCAGAATAATTGATACTCATAAACTCAGTTTGCATAATATAAAAATGTCATAGTGAAAGGTCTAGTGGGACCAATATTCTAAAGATAGTGCCACTTGGGAGGACTATGATGAGTTGTACAGGTTGTTTTTACATTTGTTTGCTTGATTTGTTGTTACTTATTATATTATTTTTTGTTGAATAATGTTTTAAATTCAGAACTTGTGTTTGAATAAATGTCATCAGGACAATGACCAACTCTAGGTAGAAAGGATGCAGATCTGGATTTCTCTCTAAGATGAATAACCTATTTGATCTGTGCATTATTATGGTTGATTAGTTAATTAACTAATGTTTGATTAATATTTATGTCATATATTGATTATGTGTTGCTTAATTTACATGATTAGTTTTCTATGAGTTAGTAATACTTTTATATTATGTGCATTATGATCATGTTTGTTAATTATACAACATTATTTTATGGATATAATGATGTTTCAAGATAACTAAATTCATTATTATGAGGTGAATGTAGGACAGATTCTTCTTTCAAAATATGATAGAGGGAGAGCATCATCAGAGAGGGTGGTTTAGATGAAGACATTGGGGGACAATAGAGAATGAATATAAAAACCCTTGCACACATAACATAGTATATCATGTTTTGTAATTGATTGTTTGAGATGGATGGTATAACATGTTTTGTGTTACTTTTCCTTTAGGTGATTGTTAATATGCTTTATAGTATGATATTAATTATTGTTGATGATCGTATGTATTTTATTTAATATGATTTAATTATTTGGTTAAATGAATAAATTTGTATATGTTTTTACTTACCTTATTACCTTATTAGGTATGGCTATGTAGTATAATGAATTGATGTTATGTATGCATTACTATAATAAGTACAATGGATTCCATTGTTTTTATTTGATCTATAATATTAAAGTAATAATAATTAAAGATTATTATTATAATATATGTATATCCTAATCTCAAAAAAAAGAATATCAACAACATTGTTTTAAAATGTCTTTTTACTTACTTAAATGTTGACCAAAAGTTTGATATTCATAATATATATTAGATAATGAATATATTGATTATATTGTTAAATGATTTAGGGAAATCATTGTGTTGCATAGTGTTTTCTTGTAGAAAACATTGTAACTATTATCTATAGTCTTTTTAAATATGTATTTGTAATACCATGTTATATAGTTCATATTTTGAACAACTAGTCAATAGTAATTACATGGAAATATAATGATTATTGTTTATTCAATATTCAACTTTCATGGAATAAACATTGGTTATGGAGACTCATTATTTGGTTGATTTTTGAAGTTGATGATTAGAATTGGGTTAAGTCAATGTCATGCAAATATTATATAGATTATAAAATTATTATTTTATGGATTCTTTTATATATATACCTATTTTGATATATATATATATATATATATATATATATATATATATATATATATATATATATATATATATGGAAATATAGAGCTTTTAAAGGAAACAGTCTGAGATAAAATGACTAGTTGTAGGATACCATTTAAAGGAATTCAAAATTAGTTTTGGATAGTATTCTATTGTTTTGGTTTTAAAGATGAATGTCATTTATTTTAAACTCAAGACAAGGTATTATTTATGGGCTTTGTTATGAAACCCATAACTAGCATATTTATTTGTATATGGGTTTAGAAACAAATAATTAAGGCCATAATAGATAGCCTAGGTATGGGTAGGTGGATGAGTGAATTGTTTGTTGTGCATTTGGATGCATGCATAGATATATACATGAATGGTTATTGTAGATATGAAAAATTTAATATTTAAATTGAATTTATTATATTTGAATTACATAAATACTTAGCTTGTTTGTGTATTATGATTTCATACTTGGATTAGACTATGATTGGATAAAGAGTTTGCATAATTGATAGTATGATTGGGTATGAATTTTTAATATGTATTATATTTGAAGAGGTTTATATGGTCTAATCTAGGTTGTTATAATAGAAAACTCAATTTGGTTATAGTCAGATGTGTGTTTGTAATAGTTCTTATGAATTTAATTAAAGTGTCAATCGATTGAATTGATATATTTGATTAAATGAATTTGGTAAAATGGATGGTTTTGTATGAAATCATGTATAATTCATTTCAACAAATATAGTGGTATTTGTCTAGTTTGTAAAAGTGTTATGGGACATTTGCTTGTTATCTAGATGTATACTTAGTGTATATAGTCTACTCTAAGACTAATGACATTGGATGTCATCTTAAGAGTATATCATATAAAATGAAGTATTTATATTGTATTAAATTCATACTTGTGAATTTTCAAAATATACATATAAATGGTATAAGTTAAACGTCGATTGATTGTGTATTCAATATATAAATTTTTATATCATTTATGTATGCATATATACATATATATGTATACAACTATGTTATTTTAACAAGTGTGAAATTGGGTACTTGCATATATCTTAATGTTGATTAAAGTATTAAAATAATATATTTAAGAGTGTAAATACCAAGCATATTAATATGTTTTGGACTAGATTTTGTTTTATATGTGGAATATGAACAAATATATAAGCTTGTGTTAAATGATTCTTTCAAGGATGATATAACATTATAAGTTACTTTGTGATTTAGATAACTAGAAGTTTTGATATGATCATACTCAAATGGTATATGTTTAAGACTATTTTGATTTTGTTTATTATTCTATAATAAAATAGATGTCATGGATTCATTACATTTCATTTGATATACTAAATAAATGTATTTAATATTTTTATACTTAGGGTATTTTATCATCTAAAGGGAAATAATTTGAATGAATATTGTTTCTAATATTATTATATATTTTTATCAAATCTTGCATTCATGACACTAAATAAGTAGTGGATGGATTCCATTGTCTTAATTAGTGTCATCAATGCAAGATGAAGTGTAATATAATTGAGTGGTATGTATGAATTTGACTGATCTTGGAGATCATTAATTATTGAAAATTTTGGCCAAAGTAATATTTTAATTAAATATTGTCATTTCATATGCTGATATAGTTTTCATATTTATGTGATATCTTATTAGAATGGATTTCTTTATGGTGCACATTATGTATTAGATATATTCAACATAGTTTATGGTTACTCTAGATTTCCACACCATCATTATCTACCCATCTATGAAGGGAGGGTCATCTCATTGTTTGGGAGATAGTGTAGGTGATTTATGGTCCATGGTTGGTATGGAAAAGCACTCAGATGATGCTTTCACTCTTAGTTGGAGTACTATAGTAGAAACTACACTTAAGATTACATATTAGTACTTGATTTGAGGAGACTATGCTCTTGGAGCTTTATACCATGTTTTAATATTTGAGATATTATTATGTATTACTAAAAATTGTAATATTTTTACATTAGACTTATACAACAGTGGTTTTAAAATTGTATCAATCATGGTTGAATTTGTACTATTTCATTTATGGTTAAGATGCGATAGTTATTAATTTATCATCTTTATTCATGATTGTTATATATGTTTATGGTGATCCTTAGCTAAGTGGATTAGCTATAAAACTATTGGTTAACTAAATTAATGTAGTTAATTAAATATCACTAATTAGATTTCTTGTGGTGAAATCTATAGGATGAATATGTGTAATTAAATTTAATTTTTTTACTATATTCTGGTAAAACCTAGTGGGGTTGTTACGCTAGTAATTTATTTTTTACCATTAAAGCACATAAAAATTATATTTTATGAGCCAAGACCAATGTGATGTTATGAATTAACCTACTTTAGGACTTATTATTCAAAATAAAGGTGTTTGATAGCTTCGTACACCATGTCAATCATAGAACAAATGTGGCCTATATTTTGGGGGATACATTTCTAAGATACAGACAGCTTCCCATCATAGACACCATGTATGATGGACACATAATTTCATTATGGAAGAAGATTGGCACAATTGAGAGTGTAATAAGGAAATAGTTTATCTCAAGAGAGAAGGTTACTCTCAAGTCCATAAATCCCATACTAATTACCAAATTTAAGATGGTATTTCATATTGGGATGGCCTTATTGAATAGATGATATGGGTGTGTAAGCATCCAATACATTTGAATAGAATGGGTGAAACTATTTGATTTATTGATGACCTCAGAGCTGACCTTTACCTTGGGAGAGATTATCAATGCTAAGATATAGGAGTAAATGTTCTGTAAAGATAAGATAATAGTTGATGGCCATTTATTTATGATGCCTTACCTACTGGATGTAATTATGTCACCTATTTATGTCCATAATAGATTGTTTTAAAGCCCAACCTAAGACTATATCAAAATAGGGTATGCGACTTCTATTCTTTAATGCATATGTAATCATATATAAGGATCATTATTTGTATTGATGAGAATATCTACCCTCAATTATGGAAGGTAATCCATGAAGAACCCTTGGCCCAAGTCTCTAAGAACATCAAGAAAACATTATGACCAATGGGGGACTATTAGTTATACCTAGATTATATAGTAATGATGGTTATGAGAACTAAGGTCTCACCTTTATATCTGCCCAAGTATGTCCCAAACAAATTGGCTAAACAAGAAATGGCATACCATCTCTAGTAGAACATTGATGAAGACATGAATAATAAATATAAGAGTTTTTTTCATGAATCTTCCCTAATGATAGGATAAATATGTTATGCATATAGGAAACACTTCGATGAGGTTGGGAAAATCAAGGAATTATATTCATTAACATCCTTACACTATAGGAATTTGAATCCCAATGGCCACATTCAAAAGTATATCATAGGCCAAGGCATCCCTTATTAGCATCACCCATTTGAACACAAATTTATTTTCTTAAATAAATATGATGATGTTGTGGTTGTGTCTATGGAATAGATGATTAAAAAGATATAGGATCTCTTTTGGGTGATACAATAATCTCCCTCCCTCAAAATTTAAGAGGCATACACTAAACTTCCACTTGTAAGTGGATGGGCTTCAATGAATTATTGGTTCTTAGGGACTTCCCAGCTAGCTCAATCAAAAGGAGAGACATCCTAAAAATGCCCACCCAGTGTGATTATGGTTTTAAATTAAGAACAAGGTGTGGATGAATCCCCTACTATTTATTGAGAAGTGTGGTCATTGATGTCAAGAATAATGTCATTGATGTGATAAGGAAGCCTTGTGATAAGAGAGAATTCGAAGGAAACCTAATGATTCCTATATTGTTTGATGTAAAGTTTGTTGAATTGGTGTGAGAGTGTTATCTTATGAGTTTTATTATTTGATATCATTGAGTTAAACATGTTTTATTACTAGTTCTTAAGTACATGGTGTCTTGAGAAGCCTAATCTAGACCCTGTGAGAAGATGTGTATAGTGAATTTTTTTGAAGTAAGCACAAGTTTTTGATAGGTTGTTTGGTATTGTTTTATAATGTAATTTAATTTTATATACTTTAAAAAGTGTTTCAAGGTCAGTTTTCAACTTTTAAGTACTTAAAAAGCCTTGTCATGGCACTAGTCATAACATGAAGAGACCTTGTGAGAAGGTATGAGTATGATGGCTTGGTGAGATGAGTGCACATAGGCATAAGTGATTGTATGAGGTTGTTTGATCATATATGTGAAGAATTTTAACACTAATTAGAGTTTTATGGTGAGTCTATAAAGGTAGGACCTATAGATCAAGTATGCAACTAAACCACTTGTGGACTCTACTTGGCCTAATGAGGCATCATGATCTATTATCAAAGAATATGAAGGATGTATGAAAATATTTAAGCATTAGATAGGGTTATTTATTATGTGATTTAGGTGTAGATCACATGGAAAGAGGCATGACAGTTAACTTTAAGGCCTAATGTGATTTATAGGTCAAGGTTTAGAGAACAAAGAGAGAGAGTGTGGCCTAATGAGGGTTCATGACCACATTTAGATATGTTTGAGATTATGTGAGTATGTAAAAATTTATTATATGTTGTTTCAATCATGTTAAAAAAATATGAGATCATGGTTTGAAAGAAAAGGCATGAAAAATGGTTTTGAGGTCTCTCAAATGCATAAAATGAAGGGATACAAACCTGAGAGGGTCTTTCAGGTGTTTGTTGGAACGTGAATCCTTTTCATATGAACCTGATATGTTAAAGAAAGATGGAAAATGGTAAAATATAATAACTATAGGCATTGTTTTTGGATTTAAGGGGCAATCCTTTATGACCAATTGTTAACACCAAAGGTTATGTTAAACCTCTTGAAAACCCTAACAAGGACCCAATGTGAAATATATTTTTAAAAATAGATTATAATTATCTCAAATTAATATTAAAACTATTTTATATTATATTAAAATATTTTAGGCACCTCCAGGTGTGATTGAGTTGTTAAGTGTTTGATTAGACCCTATAATAAAGTGCACATTTCTCAAAGATTTATTGTAAAAGTCAGAGTTGACCAAGTAAAAGTATGAAAATAGATGGAGTATTAAGTTTTAGACTCATTTTTAATGTAAAATAAGGTTTATGGATATTTTATATCCCTTAATTATGCTAAAATGGTCATCCATGTTAGCTAGTCGCTAATAGACGTAATGGTGAAAATAGTGAGAAACCTAGGCAGTAGTGAGAAGATGATTAAGAATGTCTTATCATGAAATAGTGATAAAAAAAAGTTCATGGATGTATTTTTTAGTAATTTTAATAAATTATCATGTTTTTTATAATTTTTTTAGGTTATTGATTATAGTGAAACAGTTGCTCACAAGTTGACCTATCTAGTTCAAATGAGACACTGAGATACAAGGTTATAAAACTGGTCTCCAAGACCAAAATTACCATTTCACCATATTATATTTATATCTAAGAATGTTATAATAACATAATAATATCATATAAATTTATCGTAAGTATTTATAAATTTTTAGATAGGTGTTGAAGGTCATTATCACCATGACTATGCTTTAAGGTAAACTAGCAGTTTTGGGTAAGCAAGTTGTAGTGATGAGTTTGAGACTTTATGCCCTAAGTTGAAGTATTTATGTATATAGTGTTTTTATTTGGAAATTTTATGTCTTATCCATTATTTTTATATAGTTTTTTTTTGGGAATTTTGTGAAAGTGGTTGAAATGTTGAATCTAAAATAGCTTATTTGGTTCTAGGTTGACTTGTGTAGTGAGATTAAAAGATTGGTCTACAAGACTAATATTTGACATTAGACATTATGGTTTTTGTATTTTATATTGTTATATATATATCAAAATATATTTTTAAATTATAATTATTTATTATAAATTTTATTTCACATGTTGAAGATCAAGTTATTCATGACTAGGTTTTGGAGTTTTAAGTGGGCTATTTACAGAGAAGTGTTTGAGTCCTTTTAACCTAAGTTGTGAATTATAAATCACATGGTGATGTTTTTAAGGTAATTAAGTTTTTTTTTCATTATATTTATTACCATGTTTTTTATATTTAATCTTCAATATTTCAAGACAAACTCTCTCTATATGAGAAGGCCTAATTGTGAATAGTACAAATTATGTGCTTCATGTGGTGGTTGGATCTAGAAGTTATTATGGATCTTATATGAGATTATAATAGGTATATTTTATTATTACATGATATTTTCCTACCATGTGAAGTTTTAAAGTGTTTTAATGAGATCAAATGGTAATGTGTGCTAATGAAGGCCTAATTGAATTAGGTCTCCTTAAGGCCTAAAAGAGGCTTTGGTATTTTATGTCATGAATGACCTATTATAATGATTTATACATGTATTAAATGTTTTATAATACATATTAAAATTATAATCCATGTTTTCAATTTTATATGGCTGACCAAGAGGTATATGATCAAGAGGCTTGTATATATATAAGGCAATTTTAGGCCTAATTGAGTGTGTTTTAGGGAAAATGAATAAAATAACATATTGTTGAGCATAATGAGGTATTATAAAAAATAATATAATTTTATAATATCTATGATAAATATTTTATATAGATTATGTGTATGAAAATCAAAGTCATATGACCTAATCAAGTCAAGAAGAGCGCTAGTTTAGTGAAGGAGCCTAAAAGGTAATTTGAGAAGGATATAAGAGTGAAAAGAGATCAAGAATGTGATCATCATATATTGTGTGATAAATAATTTTTTTTTAATGTGATCAATATTCTTAGGTGATTGAGTTGTTTTTGAGTCATCTAGGGGTTGGTGCCTCCTTGCAAGTAAGTGCTTGTTAAATCCTAGATGGGTTGGTGCTTAACTACTTGGGATTGGTGATCCATGTGAAGTTGGTGATTAAATAAAATTTATTTTTGTATTATAATAATGAATTTTATTCCCCTTAAGGTTTTCCCATATAAATTATTTATTTTTATGTTTCATGCTTATATGGATAAGTGTTTATGCTTGCTAGATATGTATGTTTCCTTAAATGATTCATGATTACTTAGGTGAATTCAATTCATGATTAATTAAGTGAATTCAAAGGAATTTTTTTGAATAATTATTCACCCCCCCCCCAATAATTTTTATTCCAACATTTGGTATTAGATCAGGTCCTTTGAAGTAGACCTAATATCCTAAAAGAGATCCTAGAAGAGAGGATGACTAGTCATCAAGCTCAAGGTAGTTTCTCTACTAGTAAGGTTTCATTAATCAATGTAAATAATTATTATTTTTTTATAATTATAATGAGGATATATATAATTTCAATGTTCCATGACATATGGTAGTCAATTATGGATGGATACACCCCACCTCCTACACAACCAACTGTGTAGTAGGAAACAAAGAAATTGAGAGCAATTCCAAGGTAATGAATGCCATTATATGTGGCCTCTTAGAGGTATATTTTGTAAAGGTGATGTAATTTGAGTCATCTAAGGTGATATGGGACAAATTGAGGACTTTATATAAAAGAGACACCAAGGTGAATATGGCCAAGTTTCAGACCCACTAGAGACAGTTTGAAAATATAAAGACAAATGAAGATGACACCATTGCATATTACATTTTTAAGGTTGATTAATTTTTTCAATGTCATTATAGGATTATGAGAATAATTTAAAGATTATAAAGTTTCTCAAAAGGTATTGATATCACTAACTCCTAATTTTGATTTTAAAATGTCTATAGTAGAAGAGATGCAAGATTTGGACAAAATAGAGATGGATGGGATTCATGGAATCTTAACTACCTATGATGTTAAAATAATAATGACTAAAATGGGGTGGTGAATCATTATTCAAAAAAATTTACAACTTCAATTTATCATTCATGAACTATCAAGGCAATAAAGTGAACTAGTAACACATCAAGAACCATTTATATGAGCATGAGATAAGAGCATAACATATAAAACATTTATCTGAGTGGGAAAACCTCAAGGGGAATAAAAACCAATTATATATTCAAATATAATATATTATTATAATACAAAAAATAAATTTAGTGAAGCACCAATTTCACATAGAGCACCAACCCCAACTAACTAATAACCAACTCAACTAGGCTTTAGTAAGTACCAACTTACAAAGAGGCACCAAATCCCTACATGATTCAACACTAACTCAGTTACATAATTGTTTTTATAACCTTAAAGACACATTTTTTCTTGAAAAATTGATGATGACCACCTCTTCACACTCTTATCCTTCTCAAACTACCTTCTGGACCTCCTTCACTCAACTAGGTCTCTTCAAGACAAATTAGGTCATTTAACCTTGATATTAATAAATAATATCCATATTATATCTTCATGATAGTTTTAATGCACCATTTTTATGGTATAAAATACCTCATTTTATTTATTTAAAGTGTTATATATTCCACTTCAACTCACTCATTCTCTAACTAGTTAATTAAGCCTATTAGGCCTTGTTCTTATACTAAGATCTTGCTCATACACCTCTTGGTCATAAATACACACTTGTTAACTTATATTTTACATACAATATACCTTATTACATTAAAAAAACATTAATAAAAAATTAAATTAGGTTGGAAATAGCTCAAATGGACCAAATCCTTCTTTAGGCCTTAAGGAGATCTAATTCAATTAGGCCTTCATTAGTACACATTCCTTTTTGATCCTATTGTAACACTTTAAAACATCACAAATAGTAATAAAAATTAAAATTATACTAAAATATATGCCTAATAATATTTTCTTAGGTCCATGACACATTTTATCTCCAACCACCACTTGAATCATGCTATTAGCACTGTTCACAATTAGGTCTGTGAACCTACAAAAAGTCTATCTTGAATTACTGAAGATTAATAATAAATTATCTAATAAATAATGGAAATAAAATACATAAAAAAATTATATGACCTTATGGACATCACCATGTTATTTAGACTTCACAACTCAGGTTAAAAGGACTCAAACCCTTCTTTATAAATAGCCCACTCAAAATTGCTAGAATACCTTCAAGCATAGTCATGGTGATAATGACCTTCAAAACCTATGTAGATACCTTTAATGAATTATGATAAATGTATATTATCATATGATATCATTATTCCATACTCATATAGAAATATAATATGGTCAAATGGCATTATTGGTCTTGCATACCAATCTCATAACCTCATTGTACACAGATATCACTAAGCTTAATAAGTCAAATTGTGAGCAAATTTTTCACTATAACCACTAAACTCAAAAAATAATAATATAAATTATCATGTCTTAAAATTCATATAAAAAAAATCAATGTACTTGGATTCATCTTTGTTCCATGATAACATTTCCTAAACACCTTCTCACTACTGCCTGAGTTTCTCACTATTTCAACCATTAAGCCTGTTAGTAACTAGCTAACTTAGATAATAAATGTATAATACATGAGTGATATAACCTATCCAAAAACCACAATTTAAATCAAATATAATTCTCAACCTTATTTATCTAATTATTTTCATACTTTGACCTAGTCAACTTTGATTGCTACTATAAATATTTGACAAACTATCACTTTCCTGTAGGATCTAATCACACACTTGACAACTCAATAACACCTAGAGGTGATTGAGATATTTTAATAAAACCTAAAATATCTTTTATATTCATTTTAAACCATTCTATGTTGTTTTGATCAACATCTTCAACATCAAAATATTATTAAGGTTTTAAGAGGGTTTAAGCCTATTTTCACTCTTAATGATCATTCATAAAACATAAATACTTAATATAAAAAATAATGCTTGTAAATTTTTCCTATGAACCTTCACCATATACCATGTATATATATTAGGTTCCCATGCATAGGTGTGATGAGCTAACAAACACAATAAAATCCTTCTCAGGTTGAGAACCCTTCATTTTGTGTACTTGAGAGACCTCAAACCCATTTTTCATGCCTTTTATTGTAAAACATGACATTAAAATTTGTGAAAATGATTAAAATAATATACCATACCTCTTAAAACACTCACATATCCATAATTTTCTTGGAAATAAAACCTCATACCCCATTAGACCATACTCTTTCTCTCTTTGCTTGCTTAGACCTTGACCTACAAACTACATTAGTCCTTGAAACTAGAATTCATGCATCTTTACATGTACTATAAACCTCACTCACATACTAAATAAACCTCTCTCATGCTTATACATATCCATACATCATTCACAGACCTTGACAATAGACCATTATACCTCATTAGGCTAGGTGCAGACTAGGTCTATAGGTCCTACCCATGTAGGATCACCTTAAGACTCACATGAGTGATCCAATGCCTCATATACATGCTCAATAAACCTTATAAATAATTTCACTCCTATGTGAATTCATCTCACCAATCCATCATGACATTTCATGCATAAGACTAGGCATCCTATGCACATACCTTCTCAAGTCACTTACTAGGTTCAAGCACTTAATAACTTTGACAACAAGGAACTTTTATGATGACCTTTAAATCACTCATGAAATAATAAAAACATATACCAAACATTTATTACACTATCATAATCATTACAACATTGATCAATATCCTCTCTCATAGTTATATTCTTCAATGACCTCATGATTGCCTTTCTCAAGAACCTTTGACATCAATGATAACATCGATGCCAAACCTCAACAACATGAACAATGCTCAACAATATCCCCCTTTTTCATTGATGGAAAAATACACTACAAACTAATCATTCTTATCTCCTCATCTTGGTCTTTTCCTCCTTTGACATAAATGGCAAAGTGATGTCTACAACTCTTTGGATCACACTCCTTACAACCAAAATACTCAACACATAGAACAATGAGTTTATGAGACATAATAAAATCATGATTCCCTTGTCTCCATGCATACCTTATTATAACAAATCACCTATTATTTAATATAATGAGCATGATTATCTCCCCCTAATTACTTGGCTTCCTCAATGATTGTTAGGGGTAGGAATTACCCAATTCCTCTCTTAGGTGTTAAAATCATTACCTTTAGAAGTGGTTTGGTAAAAATATATAAAAATGATCCTATGTAGAAAAATATTCAAGTTTTACACTTTTTTCACTTACCTAATCTCTTAAAAAATGATACCTAATGGGAATGTGTTTGGTCCTTGAGTGCATGACAGGGTTCTTTGAGATGCTCATAGTACTTGTGTTATCATAATAGATAGGGAAAGGACCATCATACTCCACCTTGCAGTCTTTTAGATTCTATCTCATACGTAGGACTTGAGTGCAACATAAAGCTATTGAAATGTATTCAACATCATAAGTGGATAATTCTACTAATAGTTGCTTCCTGATTATCCATGAAACTAGGCACCCACCTAAGAATAAATCTCCTCCACTAGTACTTTTCATATCATCTAAAATTCTTACCCAGTCTACATCTCTATAGTTGTTAAATTGAACTCCTTGATTATTGGATACCACAACCCATACTCTATAGTCCCTTTGAGATACCTAAGTATCCTTTTGACTCCTTACAGATGATTCTCCTTTGGATTTTCTTGAAACCTTCCCACAAGACCTATTTCTTGCATGATGTTAGGTTTAGAGGTAGTGGTGTATAAAAAACTTCTAGCCATTAACCTATATGATGTCTGATTGACTTTTGAATACTCATCTCCATTGCTCAACTTACATCTTGTGATCATGTGTGTACTAACTTCCTTACAATATTTCATCTCAAACTTCTTCAACAACTCTTTTATGTACTTAGCTTGTGATAATGAATATACCTTTTTTAGATTGAATGATTTATGTGATTATAGGAATTTGACAATATAGAGGAGGTTAGAATAAATGTTAGTTTCACAAAATAAAATGAAATAAATACACTAACAAGCTAACATATCTAAGACTAGATCTTAGTGGTATCATAGTGAATAAAATACATATGAAATCATAACTAAAATTCAAATAATGAAAAATTCCTTCCTTGAGAGTTCCAAGTGATATTTTCATGGCTTTCTCAGCTTGTGCTCAAAGAGTCTTTGGCAATTGAGCTTGGCTATATCCTTATCTCCTTGGCACCATGGTTTACTTTTATATAGCTTGATTGATGGCTTAGCTTATGATTTTGGCATTATAATAATATTTATTTCAATCTTGCTACAAAACTTGTATTATAACTATAATTTCTCCAATTTCTCCAAATGAAGAGGAAAATGCTTATATTTATAGGTTTAGAACCTAACCCCAACTCAAGGTGAGTTAGAGTGTAGTTTAAACATGAAATGGGTTCAAACCTAACCTAAGTGAGTTAATTAACCTTATTAGAGTTAAAAGGTTTCAAAACCTCATGATTTACAATGAATAGGCATGGGTGAGATATTTTTAGATATTTGAAAAGGCTTGACAACTCATAAAAGTTAACTATGAAAACCTAAGATATTATGGATTTTTTAATTTATCTTTTTAGAATTTCATTAATTGCTCATAGATAATTCAAATAGGCACTCAATTATGTTTAGAATTTTAATTAATTTTGTTTAGGACTTTTAGCATTTTTAACATTTGATTTAATTTCATGTGTGCACTTGCCCCATTTAATAGGTCTATAGGCCAAACTTCATGTTGTGATGTCATATGATAATCAGAGATGAATTTGTGAGAGGTTTTTGTTGCTTACAGTAGGATACCCCAATTATGTATGTATCAATATGATTCTAGGATTTGGTGAATGATGGACAACTATATTTGAGATGTTTAATGATTCTTAGGTTTAATTTGTGTTTTATTATTTTGGGAATTAGGTGTTTAATTTTTAAGCAAATAAAAGTATGAGTAAATGTAAATCAGTAAGTAAATATGTCTCAATTAGCCTACTAATTTATGAAAATAGATATGTATTTTACCTTTTTCTAAAAATAGTAATAAGTGTGAATAAATCAAACTTATATTATTCTAGGTTGAAATGGATGGTACATGGTTTAAAATTTATTGTGAAAAGATGGCAAACTATCACAAACAAGACCCATAACTCTATTTCTACATTAGACAAGAGTGTCAAACTTAAGACACCCTACCACTTAGTGTTATAGTTCACTTTTTGACACTGTTGTCCACTTTTGGCACTTTTGTCTACTTTTGGCATTATTGTCTTAGTAGTCTGACTTTTCTAGATTCTATTTGGTAGGTTTGTGACACCCTGGCAATGAAATATTAAAGCCTAATTTTGTGTAGAGATCATTATGTGTCTGATTCAATATTCAAAACCCTTAAGAACTCTTGGTACTTAAACTCAAGTAATAAAACTTGGGAAATAGAGAAGGAGTTAGTATGTAAAGGATACACTAGATGCACTTCACACCCCTTGTGTGGCACATTGCCTACATACCAATACTCTGTAGAGGGATCAAGCTAATGTACTTCTCCCATTTGAATTGATTGGTACAATTTTGTGATGTATTTATCTATAATGTGAAACTAGAAAGTACTTTTTATGACTAAGGACTAATATGAGTGCTTAAATAGGCTTGAATTGGTTTTGGAAGGTTGTATATAGAGAATAAGGAAGAGTGCTTGAGTGCACTTGCTTGTATTCTTGTTTATTTCTTATGAATGAGTTCAAACCCTTCTAAATGGACTTTGAATGGCATTTTATAGTGAAATTAATGATTGTGTGTTAAATGAACTTGTATTAGGCTGATAGGGAGAAAGATAAGGAATCAGGAAAACTTGACTGTTAGAGGTAAAAATGAACTTAGACAATAGCATCAAAAATAGGCCACCCCTAAATTTTGGCATTCTTGTCTAAATGAAGTGCTATTCTCCTAGGATGATGATCCCTATGGTGATGGATCTAGATACGAGACTATTTCCTAGGTCTCAAAAAGCTACGAGTGACTAAGAATCAGTTAAAGTCTAGCTGAGAAGGGTTAAGTGAGAAAAAAAGAAGACGTATAGGTTAGGTGCTATTAGTCATACCTAAGTCATCAAATTTTTTATTTTATATGATTACATTTTCCCCCATTTATTTTAGTGATGTAGCAAAGTGAAATACTAGGATAAAGGAAAAATAGAAAGCATACCTGAGCTTACCTATAAGGGAAAAGCTCACAAAGTTGTGTGATGTTGGATGTGCATAGAGAGAGCACACTGTGATGTGTGAATCTGTAAATAAAAATATGAAATATATTAGTTTTTACTATATATGCTATATCTAAAATAATAATATATAAAAGTTGAGTAAAGGAAGTGAGAGGAATGAATACACCTCATCAAGTATGCAAACCAATACCAAACTTGTGATGATAGATTATGTTGAATATGTGTTGAATCAAGAGTAATATTATGAATAGAGCTAAGTGCTCAATTACCTAGGACATATCTCAATAATTCAAAGGATAGCCCTTTAGCTCCATCATCACCAACTAAGTAAAGTTATCAAATCATGGATATGTTAATCGATGTCTGAACTATGTGTCCAATCCCTCTGAATAAGTCGCTAAAGAATACAAAGGTTGGCCATTTGGCTCCATCATTTACCCATGAAGTGAATCTATGAAGTGATACTAATATATAATAGATTTCATATGAGACATCTCATGGATCCCATGAATGTGCTAGAAATTTGACACTATGGCATTGATAACCGAATGTGTGCTGGAAACTAGGCCACTCTTAGCCATTTTAAAATATGGAGATTATGCTTATATGAAATACACTCCAAAATTGACATACTAGGCTTATATGAAAGCCAACTTAGGAACTTAGGTATTAAAAAAGCTAAAATTTTATGAAATTTTAAATTGAATGTGATGTCAACCACTTGTAGATGGAGTAACACACACAACTTTTAAGAATGCTTAGAATAAATTAAACTCAGAAACAAAACAAGATCAATGTTCCACACACATTGCCCTAAATCACTAATGTATATAACATGGATTCTGATTTAGAAGTTATGCCAACTTCCTAATCTGAATTAAAATTGAGAACCATCATGCCACACATGATAACCCCCTGTATCTAATAAAACTGTGTTGATTATTCTAAATGCTACTGTTTTGATTGCTAGGAGATTTTATCTCTTTAATAAAGCCCATGTTTGATGCCCCCTTTTATGAGGGTAGGAAGATAAACCTACAATGACTACCCTCAGAAGAAAAGAGTCCTACAAGTGAGTTAATTTTGAAAAGATATATGATATAGCATTTGGTGTTTGACAATATATTTCAATATATAGAAATGTTTGTATCGATATATTTTTAGATCAATAAGGGTATGCCTGGATAGATATAACAATGTAAGAGCATGTGCACCATGCTAAAATAGAATTGAAAATTTTAATTATTGGTTGTTAGTTGTTAATTGGTAGGATGGAGCATGATGTTCATCATGGCATCCAAGAAAGTAAAGAAAATGCATGATATGGATCATGGTATTGCACACATTTGACAATCGACAAACAAACAAGAAAAAAACAAGAAGAAATAAGCATACTAGATGGGTAAAGGGGCCATATAAATAAGGGAAATGGGCACATGTTAGTCAAATTGGAAACAAACATGGAAGGCATGTTTAAATGCCTCATACACATACAAGTGAAATAAGCAAAATTGGCACATAGGCCACAAGCACATAGAGGAGTACAAATAAAGGACATTAAAAAATGTCCTAAGGCACACTCATGAAAAATAAGTAAAGGATATTTTAAAATGGCCTAAAACACAAGTAAAAAATAAATAAGAACTATAAAATGCAATCACATAAGCTACGCTAAGCAAGAAGAGAAAACATGTAATAATTAGAAGGATACAAGCACATGTAACTAATCAAAGAAAATGTGAAAGTATGCAAAACATGTGTAGTACAAGACTAGATATATCATAAGGGTTACACAAGTGATAAATACTAGTGAAATGTTGATATAATATTTTGTGTAAGCTATAAATTAATGTACATTAGCATGATAACTCAGAGTGTGTAGTGTAGGAATGACCTAATCTGGATGGTGTAGTCATGTAGAAGATGCTCCCAGTGGGTATATATAACAATTTATGTCCCAAATGTAGAAGTAGGAATGCCCCTATATGGGTAGAATGAAGTAATCAGATCATTGGATGTTTCTGTACACACTCAAAGAAGATCAAGTGAAGCATGGTAATGTAGAAAATTGACATACAATATCATGAAACAACAAATGTAAGTCATAGCATGATAGTAGTAATGTAAAAATGAATGATGCATACAATCAAATTGTTTTTGGTATTTTTGACATATTTAAATGTTTTTGTATTTTGATATAAGCTATGTATATGTAAAATTGGGAAGAAATGATACTAACCGATGAGTCTTGAATGAGACTCCTTGTCATGGTGTCTTGTATCAAATAACTGAATCATGCATGATCATGAGGCATAATTGAATGTCTGAGATTGTGCAGTTGAAATTTGTGTAAATTACAACTACTTTGAAATATTTGAAGTGGAAATAAAATGTGGGGTCCCCCTATGACTCTGATAAGTAGATGCAACTATAGGGTTCTTAGGGACCCATCTAAAAGTAGGAGAAAAATATATATGAATAGGTGCTCTCAGTGTAGCTATATGAGATTTCAATGTAACTATTCTAGGTGTGAATACTATCATTAGAAGCTATCTATAATCCTAAGGCTATGGAGGTGTATGAATTATTTGTATTGGTGATGAATACTACAACTATGTCTAGATCTAAAGTGGAAGCAAAATTAAAATTGGAGAAAATTTGAAATAGGTAGAAGAATTGGAGCTAGTGTTTGTAAGCTGATAGATGGCTCTGAAGTGGGGAGTGGAGACTCATAATTAACTTCACTAACTTTAATAACCTAATTATCATGAATGAACTTCATGCATCTATAAACTATAGAAGGTACTATCTTGAGTTTTTGAATCCATGGTCGACCAAGTAGTATGTCAAAAAATCCTATATTGGGAACTATAGGGAATGGTGTGGCCACATGTGCAGGACCAACCTATAGTGGAAGTACTATCTCACCTAATGAACTCTATATGTTCTGATTAAAAACACTAATAATTATATTAGTCAGAGTGATATCCTACTCTGAATAACTCAAATGTTGTATTAGTGTGAAGGTGCACATATTAAGACCAAAACCATTGTCAATGAGTACACTATAGATAGACTGATTATGGATATGTTTTTTGATAAAAATGCATTATAACCTATATCATCTTCCATAATATCCTAATCTCAAAAAGATGTTGAAGTCTTGGTTGAAACTCTAGACTCACACACACCTATCATACCTTTCAAAGGATGTGACTCAATTGAAGGTGCTTGGTATGTAATTGGTGGAGGATGTGTATGGTATGTATGATAAACACCTGATGTGTCTTATTTATATTATTTTAAATGATATGTAAATAGATCTAAAAATATTTCAAAGATTTATCTTGTGTTGGATTTGTCTTTGGAGGTTCAACTGAATTGCCTAGATCAAGTAGATTATCATCAATCAAATCTTGTATCTTATGTCACAAATTGATGCATCTAATTGTTGTGTGGCCTAGTGCCCTATGAAAATTACAAAATACATGTTGATCATATCCCTATGGAAGAGGCCTTTTTAGATCTACTTCTTGAATAGGTGGGAGATTTATGATGTTGCATTCCAATAACTACTGTAGAACTCTAGCTGGAGAAACTAGTAAATCAATAAATGCATGTCAAGGAGGTGTTGATAAAACCACATGCTGAGGGGGGATCTGAAGCCACATTAGCTATTGGTTGATTCTAATTCTTTTTGCCACTAATTTTGACTTTGTATGGGACTTTGATATTACTCTTGTTTTTTGTGTTTAGAGTACTTGAATACTTGAGTTTACCTATTGAGATTAACTTCACTTTTCTTCCCTTTACTGTATGACACAATTCAGTGAATGAAGTGAATCTTTTGAACATAATGGATTCATGCAGTGTTGGTTAAAGGCTCTATTTGAATATGTCCTATAGCTCTTGATCAACCATGGGAATAGTTAACTTAGCTAGAATAGTCTTATATCTAAGAACATAATCTGTGAGAGGCTCATTTGACCTGTGTTTCTTTTGTGTAATCTATGCATATGAGACCTTATCACCAATGTTAATACTAAAATGTGTTAGGAACATGTCTACTAAAGGATTAAAATCTATGATATATTGATTTAGTAGACAATAAAACCATTGCAGAGCATAATCCTTTAGGATTCATGGAAAGAGTTTGGTAAGTAGCTAGTCATTAAGTACATAATCCAAACATGCTACATGAAAGGCTCCCAAATGTGTATCTAGATCACCCTTGCCATCATAAAGAGTAAGCTTTGGTTAAACAAATCCTTATGGTAAGGGTGTATAAGAAATGTGATATGCCAATGGTGTATGCATAAGTGCAAAATAATCTAATGCTTGTGTAGATCTAGTGGTAGCTTGTTCAAGATGTTACACCTTAGATTGAAGAGATATTATCTCTTGAACAAGGGTTGTTACATCAGGAGATAGGGATGTACTAGTTATAACTAATGGCATAGAAGAAGGCTGGGCAACTATAGGGGGTGGTGGAGACATAGTTGCCCCTATAGTGTCATTTGCAACTAGTTGTTCTGAATGACTAAAAGACTCAACTTGCTTAGCATATTTTATTTCCATAATAGATTGTAAAATTAGTGTATGATATTTAGGTTGTTCTTTAAGTTTTTTTATAAAATTTTATAAAACCAAATATTTGTTGAGTATGACTTCATTATTGACAATGGGTGGAAGTGGATTAGTCCTCCAATGTGGTGGAGCATAAGCATCGGTGTGTACTTCATCATTATTATTTTCATATTTCTCTTTCTCAAAATTATCCTCATTGAAATTGGCATAATCTAGATGTGTAGAATCTATTAATAGAACCTAAATTAGTTATTTATCCATGGTAAATTGTTAAGTTGAAAAAATTTGGGTAAACTTAGGAGGATTGCCACTAAGTATTGCACTTCATCGTGAAGGAAAATATGCAAGGAATTTAGGTGGAATAAGGAAAAAAAACTTGGATAATAGTAAAAAAGATTAAGCTGATATAATCTAAACAAGGAACTAGAATATGCATGAAAAGGATACGAGACTCTAAAACATGTAAGGTGATACCTCAATAAGCAAAAAGGAGCTAGTATATATAATTAGGGATTTTTCAAAATAATATGAACTTTTGAATTTTATTTTTATTTTTTTGAGTTAAATATGCCACTAAATTTTCAAAATATTATTTAAAAAGTATTGAAGAATAACTGAGAACGTATTTGATGCAACTAGGGTTTTGAATGAATTTTTCCAAAATTAGTGAAATAGTTTGAAAATTTTATAGAAAATTTATAGTTTTTAATTTTTAAAAATTTCAAAAAAATCTAAAAAAAATATTTCTAAAATTAGTAGTATATTTTTCCTAGTGGTTTGAAAGTACTTGTATGCAAATAAGACCTAGTATGTGCAAACTAGGGTTTGAAAAGATTTTTTTTTCAAAATTAGTATAATAATTGAAAAAAATTGTTACAAATTTATATAATTTATCTTGAAAAAATTAGGAAAAATCTAAAAATATTTCTAAAATTAGCAATATATTTTTCCTAGTGGTTTGAAAGTGTTTATGTGCAAATAGGACCTAGTATGTGCAAACTAGGGTTTGAGTGAATTTATTGAAAACATTTCAATTAATTTATAGTTTTATAATTTTTAAATTTTTTAAAAATCAATAAAATAGTGAAAAAAATCATAAATAATTAACCCTAAGGTTTTTAAGGTTCTTATACAAAAATTTGAAGTAAGTCAGGTTCACCAAATGTTTTATTATTTTGGGAATTAGGTGTTTAATTCCTAAGCAAATAAAGGTCTTAGTAAATGTAAATTAGTAAGTAAATATGTCTCAATTAGCCTACTAATTTTTGGAAACAAATATGTATTTTACCTTTTTCTAAAAATAGTAAGAAGTGTGAAGAAATCAAGCGTAGCTTATTCTGGGTTGAAATGGATGATGTAGGGTTTGGAAATTATTGTGTAGGGATGGTAAACTGTCACAAATAGGACCCAAAACTCTATTTATGGATTTTACATGAGTTCCAAACTTAGGACACCATACTACTTGGTGTTATAGTCCACTTTCTAGCACTATTGTCCACTTTTTTGGGTTCTGTTTGGCAAGTCTATAACACCCTGATAGTGAAATATCAAAGCCTAATTCTATGCAAAGCTCCGTATGTGTCTGATTAAATATTAAAAACCCTTAGGAAATCTTAGTACTTAAACTTGAGTAGTAAAACTTGGGAAAGAGATAAGGAGTTAGTGTGTAAAGGATATTCTAGATTCACTTCACACCCTGTGTGTGGGCACACTACCTACATACCAATACTCTGAAGAGGGATAAAAATATTGTAGTTATCCCATTTTAAGTGTTTGGTAAAATTATGTGATGTATGTAATTATAATTCAAAAATGGAATGTACTTTAGATGACTAAGGATCGGTATGAGTTCTTAAATAGGCTTGAATTGATTTTAGAAGGCTATATGTAGAGAATAGGGAAGAGTGCTTAAGTATACTTGCTTGTATTCTTGCTTCTTTCCTATGAATGAGTGCTAACCCTTCTAAATAGACTTTGAATGGCTTTTTATAGGGAAACTAATTATCATGAGTTAAATGAACTTGTATTAGGCTGATAGGGAAAAAGATAAGGAATAAAGAAAACCTGATCATCAGAGGTAAAAATGAACTTAGCCAATAGCACCAAAAATAGGACACCCCTAAATTTTGGTGATCCTATCCAAATTGGGTGTTATTGTCCTAGGATGATGAGCCCTAGGGAGATGGATCTAGGTTTGAGAGTGTTTTTTACGTCTCAAAAAGCTAAGTTTAGGAAGTTAAGGGTGATTGGGAATCAGTGAAAGTCTAATTGAGAAGGGTTGAGTGAGCAAAAAAGAAGACCTATAGGTTGGGTGCTATTAGTCATACCTAAGTCATCCAATTTTACATTTTATATGATCACAATTTTTAATGGTTGGTAATAATTAGCCTAAATTTTTTTATGAATCCATTGGTGACCAATTTTAGGTGTCTACAATTTACCCTAATTTGGGAAGTCATTTCAAGTTGTAAGCATAGTAACATTTTCTCAAAGAATGAAAAGGTCCTATATGTTTACAAACTCAATTGCAATAGATGAATTATAAGTGCTCCCTCAAGGGAGTGATTAGCAAAGGGGTCAAAAAATAGTCCCTTGAAATAAGGAAATGTGTGAACCAAATAGATGAAATGGTTTAGAAGGGATTGATTTGTCCAGAGGTGGTTATAATCAGTGGCATATGGAGCTACCCCAGTTAGGGAAAATAAATAAGATGATTTTCCCATAGGTAATTATAATCATCAGCATAGGTGGGATAAAAAAGGTCATAATTTTCTCAAAGGTAGTTAGAACCATCAAAAAATACTTAAGGTAACAAGAGAATGATTTTCTCAAAGGTGGTTATAATCATTAAAATGGAAACAATGATTTGCCCAAAGGAAGTTATTATCATTGGTAGAATGAAAACATGCCCCAGTTGGGTAGAAGAAATAGAATGATTTTCCCAAAGGTGGTTATAATAATCAACCTTCAAATAGATGGAAACATAATGATTTTCCTAAAGGTAGTTAGAATCATTGGTAATTCAAGTGGGATGGTATATAGTTATTTTCCAAAAGGTGGTTATAATCATTATACCCTGATTATGACAAACATGAAATGGAAGATGATGGAAAATTGGTACAAAGGATAAATATGAATTAGGTAGCCTCCTAGTAGGAATATGCTTTCTTGAATTATTAAGGAGGAAATTTATTTCATTATTTTAATTACTTTGTTTAAGATGTGATTTGGATTAGATTGGGAATTTTATTGATGCCAAGGAGATATATTAATGCTACATTATTGTGTAGAATTTTCAAGCTGATTTTTGTTGTAGCACATGATGATAGGAATCATGATAGAACACCATGAGGACTTGTCCAAAACATTTATATGAATTGACTCGTGATCTAATAAATAATTGAAAACAATGCACTAATAATAAAAACCATGATGACAATGTTGATGTATGAATATAGATGGATTCAAAAATAATATGCAATGAATCACCCAATGAATGCATATATATTGAATCAAGGCACAATAAGAAATCAAACAAATAAGAAAATAAAAAAACAACACCAAGAAAAAGAAAGAAATAATAATAAAAAAAAAAAGACACAAATAAAACAAAAACAAACAATGGTTAATCATAATTTTAGCACAAATAGGATGACACAAATAATATGACAAACATTAACCCTAAATGATAAGAGATAATGAAACAAACAAATATAATGGGGGAATATAAGAAAAGTAAGGGGTGGCTGAGCTTTCTCCAAATGCACTAGACAAGTGGATGTTACCTACATAGTTCCATGGATGTAAGATCCAATAAAAAATTCAATCCAAATGTAGTTCTCCTGGGAAATGGGATAGAAGAAAATGATTAAAAGAAAAACATGATGGATGTTATATAATAATATGGGAATGAGCTCATAAAATAATGAGTGCATGGGAAAAAGACCAAAAAATATGAAGAGACTAAATGATAAGTGGTTTCTTGTGATTTAGTGAGGGTTCCTAGAATACTTAAGGCAAAGAAGAGGTTAATTTTTTTTGTATTTTCTAAATTAGTTTTAAAAATGTTTTTGGAATCTTTAGAGCATCTCAACTTGATGGAGAATGATGAGATACTAAATGTTCCAAGATCATAAAATGGTGAAATTGTGGCTTAGGTTTCTCTTAAAATAGTGAGAGCATGGATTAGGTTATTCATAAAATGGTGAGGGCATTAGCAAAGGGTGACTGAGCTAACCTCAATGTAAATTAAGCACTGCGTACATATTCCTAGGGTGGGACCTCAAGTAACTGTAGTTTTGCCTTATAGTGGAGGACTTTGACTATTGTAACAACCAATTCAAATAAAATAGGAAAAGTTGGAAAATGGTATAGTATGGCATAGGTTTGAAAAGGTGGTACTTCAAGGCATGATAGACAAATATTATCCCTAGTTTTCCCATATGTAGTTATAACTAGGAAACAATGGCATAAGTCAATGATACTGATTTGCCCATAGGTGGTTATAATTAGTAGCAAGATAGTAGGACACTGATTTACCCAAAGTCAATTATAATCAAGTGCATTTGGTAGAGAATGGGATAATTAATAAAGGATGAAACTACCAAACCTCTATTATACTACTCTAAAATATGGCCTCTATCTAAAATACTTGAAATTATTGTTGAAATTGATCTAAATATTCATAATGAAAGTGACCATGGAACCAAAGTCAAATGGGCTAGGTAGGGAGGATCAAAATAACTCAGTTGATAGAAAAGGTATGGTAGAATGGAATGGTGGAATGGTAAAGTGATAGAAGGGTATAATGGTATGGTACAAAGAAGAAAGTCGATATTATGATACAATTTGAAATAGTTCTTATAGATAATACACTAGGTCACTCAAGTGAAGTAATGTGTGAGGTGTATAATGTTCATTGGCCCATCAAGTTCATCCTCATTTGTTGTAGCAAGCATGTATGCTCTAATGCCATAGTTTTCAATAATTATGAAAGGACATACCTAGTTGGGTTTGAACTTGCCTTTATGTTTCTTCTTGATCATGGTATTCTTTTGATTTTATTTAAGAATAATATCACCAAACTCAAATTTTGTGTTTTAGGTGCCTATTATAATGGTCACAAAGTAGATTCTAGTGTGCTTGAAGGTTGTTAACTATGGTAAGAATTTATTATCAAGTAACTCTAGTTATTACAGGTGAGTTACTTGATAGTCTTAATCATCTAGGACATGTTTCAAGGAGATGTGCAAAGAAGGTAACTCAACCTCAATGGGAAGAATGGCTTTAGTGTCATTAATAAGTGAGTATGGAGTGGCTCATGTTAGAGTACAATTATTGGTATAGTATGCTCAGAGGGCATGAAATATTTAGAGGTGTCAATTATGGCTAGCAACATTGACAATATTTCTGAGGATGTCAATAATGGTTTTGTTAGATGATTCTACTAAGTCATTACCTTGTGGGCAATATACCATGAAAAAATGTTGTTTAATCTTGTACTCAACACATAGATATTTGACATCCCTATTTTAAATGATCCACCATTATCAGATATAATGTCAGAGGGGATACCATAGTGTAAAATGAGATGGTTGAAGATGAATTCAGAAATTTGCTTTCCAGTCATCTAGGGGTATAGCTTCAACCCACTTAGTGAAATATTCTTTGGTGGTAAGGATTTTTTTATGGCCATCAGATGAGGTGGGTTTTATATTTCTAATGAGATCAAATTCCCATGTAGAAAATGTCCATGGTATAAGCATTGGTTTCAAAGTCTTTTTTGGGGCATGAATCAAATTAGCATGTCATTGACATTTATCACATCTTTTTATATGTGTAGTTTTATCTACTTCCATCATTGGCCAATAGTACCTAGTACTCAAGAGATTTTTGGATAGGATGGTCCTACTGGTATGGGATACACATACTCCTTTTTGAAATTCACATAATGCTAATGTAGATTTTTTTAGAGTTAAACAACAAAGAAAAGTTCCATCAAAATTTTAGTGGTATAGGGTTAATCTGAGTAAAGTATAATATACAGAATGGTGGAAAAAGCCTTTGGATTTTTTGTGAGATAGGTTTGGTGGCATAATATGGTCATGAACATAGGAATATAAGTATGAATACTAAGTAGAGATGGGATTAATAATATCATAGATCATTATGATAGTTGAAGGTTCATGAGCTACCACTAGTAGATTTTCAATGAAAATCTGGTATTATTTTGTAGTATTTATTTGTTTAATCAAATATCCAATGGTATCCATGGCATCTATTATTATGTCACTAGCCCTTGGTATATGTTCAAATTAGACATCAGTAATTTTTTGTTTGAGAGTGTCAACCATGGCCTTTTATGATACCATCTTGTCATCCTTAGTCTGAAAGTGGTCTATAACCTGATTGATGATTAACTAAGAATCACCATAAACCTTAAGATGATGTATGTTCCATTATATTTCCTATCAAATCCCTACAATGAGTGCTTCATATTTAGCCATGTTGTTGGTACAAGGAAAGATAATCCTAAATGACTTAGGGATTAGATCCCCCTATGGAGTAATAAAAAAAAGGCCTTCCCCTGATCCATGGGTTGTAAATGACCCCATCAAAATATATCTTCAAGTGTTATTCCTTAAGAGGTGTTTAAATGATGGTCATAATGGATTTGTCTAGGAATTAGAATGTTAATAGCTTCGTATCTTCAATGGGTGCTTTAGTAAATTGATCTATAAGGACTTGTTCCTTAATGGATTTTTTATTAACATACTCTATCTCAAATTCACTAAGAAGCTTGATCCATTTGGCCATATAGCTTTATAAATCTATCTTAGATAGTGTATACTTGAGTGGACCTAATTTGGAAATAACCATGGTTTTATTATTTAACATGTAATGTCATAGTTTATGATCTTTGAAGACCATAGCTAAATAGGCTTTTTCAATGGGTGTATAATTGTGCTCATACATAACCAGTGTATAGCTTAAATAATACACAACATGTTCATTTCCATTATCATCATGTTGAGCTAGAAGTGCCCCTAGGGCTTTATCGATTGCTAAAAAGTATAGTAAGAATGGATTTCCTAGCATTAGAGGTAATAAAATAGGTGGATTTATAAGATAGTCCTTCAATTACTAGAAAAAATTATGGCATTCATCATCCTAATGAAATTATACCCCTTTCTTTATAAAGTGTGTGAAGGGATGGGACTTGTCAACTAGTTGAGAAATGAAGCATCTAAAGGATTATATCTTTCCCTATGAACTATAGAGCTTCTTCAAATTGGTTGGTGGTGGCATCTCTATTATGGTTTTTAATTTGGTTAGATCAACTTCAATGCCCCTATAAGACACAATAAAGCCAAGAAATTTGCCTAATGTTATGCCAAAAACACACTTTTTAGGATTAAGCCTAACTTTTTATTCACACAATCTCTCAAATATCCATTGTAGTCTTGTTGGATGATCAACCCTAGTTTTGGATTGGCCTAGTATGTCATTAACATAGTCTTCAAAAATGACATGCATTATATTGTGAAATATGATAGTCATGGCTCTTTGATAAGTGGCCCTAGTGTTTATGAGACCAAATGGCATAACTTGATAACAAAATGTTCCCCATGGAGTGGTGAACATTATTTTATGTTGGTCTTCTAGTGTGATTCATGTTTAGTTGTAGCCTAAGAATATATCCATTAGTGAAAGCATTTCATAGCCCACTGTGGATTTGATAATCATATTAATGTTTGGTAGAGGAAAGTCATCCTTGGGGAATGCTTTATTTATGTCTCTAAAATTATTACAAATTTGGATTCCTTTAGGTTTCTTACTAATGGGTACAACATTTGAGATCCACGTTGAGTAGTTGATCAACGTAATACATCTTGCTTCCAAGATTTTTTCCAACTCTTTATTCACTTATATAGTAATATGAGGATGTATCTTACACAATTTTTGTTTTACTAGTTTGGCATCAGGTTATACCATAAGGTGTTAAACAACCAAGGTAGGGTCCAAACCTAGTATGTCAAAGTAAGCCCATGTAAATATATCAACAAATTCCTTCAAAATGGATATAAATACTTCCCATTCCTCATTAGTGAGGTACATGCCTTATTTGATCCATGTTGGGTCATCTGGAGTCCTAATGTTAACCTTTGTTCATGTCCTTTATGAGAAGATTTGAATTATCTTATAGAATGGTTAGCAAATATTTAAACTAGCCTATATTGGTAGAGTCCTGTATTAGGATTGGATCCTCAAGTTATCCTAGGCATGATGAATTATAATCTCCCAATGGTAGGGATGGCCATATGATAAATACAATTTGAAACTCTTGGATGATTTGATCAAAAGCTTGTTATTATTCAAGGCTCAACTTAGACCCATAGGTAAGTCCAATATTGGTGGTATTTTGAGCTATGTTTGAAGAAGGTTGAACACCCCAATCTAATGGTGCTTGAAATAGGTTTTCACCACTAGACTGACCTTTCTATTTTCTATTTTCTAGGTCCAAAAGTTCCTCAAAGAGGTTTTCACTTTAGGACCTCAATGTTTTATTTTTTTTGGCTAAGGGTGTTTACCCATTCTCCAAAATAGGTTGCAAGATCTATTTTGATTGAAAACACTTGTTTGTGGTATCCCAATGAAACATTGTCCCTAAGGTTGAATAAATTGCATAAGGCCTCATCATTATAAAACTCATCAACTAATATTATTGATTCTTTTTGGTCCCAGTCCTCTATTGAGGATAATATAATGGAAGCATATTATGGTAAATGACTAGTATAAGGGTACAAATGACATTAGTGTCAAAAAAATTAGTATTGGCTAGGTCATCAAAAAGGCTATGATCAAACTTTGCTTAACTATCAACATTGATGTCACTATTCATTAGCAAATAAATTTAAATAACATACATGGGTTCACCCCAGGTGTTTTAAATCTTAGACCATATGTTCCTTCATACTGAGTGGAAACAATTGGCTCAAGTATAACTTGTTGATTTATCCCATGACCTCCTCCTTTATAGGTGTGATTTTCCATGATTCTATTTGAAATAGGATACTTGGCATTAATATAAAAATCAACTAGTTTGTCATTATACAACCATGATTCATCACTATCAAATGGATCCTTTTCTTAACTAGATGTTGGTATAAAATTGATAGGTATTGGACTGTGTAGATGTTCCTTTCCATTTCTTTGTCATTCTATGCAAGGTGGTTTAGATTTTGGTCTTTAAAGGACTTAGGGTTCTATGGAAGTTTGGCAATGTGGAAGATGTCATGGGTTAAATATTATCCTAGGTTATTAGTTAATATGGTATAATGATTAGATATCTCAGGAAGTGACATGTGAGAAAGTGAATTAAGGGTATCAGGGTCAATGCAGTTAGCCTTTGGTTAATCAACAAGTATCTCTTTTCCTTTGTCTTTCTTGGAAACTAGATTCAAGCTAAAATGATAGTTATAGCTTAGTACTCAGCCTCTAAATGCTTATAGTGCTCATATGACTACAAATCTCCATAGAAGGTGACCTCCATACCTAAATGGGGAAACTTGATACACTAGTGCAATGTCAAAGGGATTGTATGAATCTCATGTATCCAAGGTCTACCGAAAAGCATATTATATGACAATTCGAGGTCTAACACATGTCATAGTGTATTATGGGTTAAGAGGCCAATGATAACTAGAAAGTTGATGGTGCCTTGTGATTCATGTTCTTCATTATCATAGGCTTTGATGGTGTTCATCTCTAGCTAAAGATAGGTCATCATGTTCTTGAAAATATTGATGATATTTAGAGACATAATATTTAGGCCTAATCTATTGTATATGAGGACATGCTTCTCTTTGTGCCACATTATGACAACTTCTATGTATAATGAATTATTATGCAAAGGGATAAGGGACGACATATCATTTTGGTCAAATTTTAATTATTGTCCTAGAGTTAGGTGTCCAACCAAAGATTGGAATTTTTCTAGAGATATGTCATTTTAATCTTGGGATTAGCTAAGATATTCTATTAATATATTCTTATGGATTGTAAACATACACAACAAATCCTAAATGGAGATTTCTACAAGCATCTTCTATAATTATTCCACAATGTGAAACATATTTTCTTGGATAATATGAAGTGGTTTGTTCCTAGCTAAAATGGTTAGTTGGATGGGTGAAATGGTAGATGGCTATGGGCCTAGTATGTTAATATTTGACAACCAAGTTATGATTGCATAATCAGTATTAGATAAAAGACCATTGTTGATAACAAATGATGGTGGAGGGGGACTAGATAGGATAAGTCTCAATTATCAGTGCACTTGTGCATGGTCATGGGATAATGATGAGTTATCAGTATAGTGTCCAAAAATGGGAATCCTTGCTTACTTGTATGAATTTATGCAATCCAAATTAAAATAAGGATCACTAGCATAGATTGGATGATTGGTTATGATTAATAATGGTCTTGTTTGATTTTTACTTAGTCTCAAATTGATGGAAATGGTGTTAATGTGATCTCTTACAAGATGGATTATAATTTTTTTGTAGTCATGTGTAACTACATGGCAAGTCTATTGGTTGTTGGCATCATCCTGGCCTTTTGGTTCTATCCATTATCTTGATGTTATTGGTTTTGTTTCTAATGGTGTTAGTTATGTTTGTTCTTCATTGGTTATTGATATTGTTATTATTTTCATCCTAGTTGATGTTGTTATTGTTGGTTGTTATGTTGTGGAAAGGCATTCTGATAGATCTCAAGGTTCTAATTAGACGTAGAATCTCCATGATCCAATGTTATCTCCCCATTTTCCAACATGGTTTTAATCAAATATTTATTTTGCACATAGTAGTGAAAATATGGCCATTGACCTTATGATACTCACAAAATTCATTTTACATATACTAGTTTAGATAGTCAATGCCCTCAAAATAGTGCTTCAAAATAGGACAGATAATTAGATTAGCTATAACAAGCTTGAAAAACATAAATTCAATGGGTTCTCCAAGGTCACTAAAGACACAATGGGTAGGCACAATTCTCCTTGGAGGAGGGACTTATAAAGGTATAGGTTATTACATTTATTGTGTTGGTCTAGGCTATTACACTAGTTGCATTTGTTGAATGGGTTAGTGGTTAGGATTAATTTGCATATATGGCACTGGTTGAGTAGATGGTTTTTTCACCATTTAGACATGTCATGACTTGGTTACTTTATTTCCTACAACATTTTGTGATGATTGAACTACTTGGTTTTGTCATAATTATTTGCATGGGTTTATTATGATGCTTGTGCTTGGACTTGGTTATGATTTTGGCCATTGTTCTATTTTTTTTATCTAATTTGATGGGGAAAGTTTAATGATCCCTTTATTAATAAGGTATATTTCAATAAACAAACCTTTTTCAATGATTTTCTTGAAGGTATGTGCACACTTCAACTCTAAATGATAAGATATCTCACTTTGTAAAATTTTGGTAAACATAATAGCTAGTTGTTTATCTGATAGACTATGGGTGAATCGAATTGAAAGGGCTCTCCATTACTATAGATAGATTGTGAAGCTTTCATTGGCCTTTTGTTTGTGTCAAGTCTACTAATGAAATCTCATGTTCAAGATTGTAGGAGAAGTGTTTCACAAAATTGTCTAAAAGATTGTCAAAATTAGATACTAAATTCTTGGGCAACTTTAGGAACCATTCCAATGCTTATCCTATTAGGATCCTAAGAAATAATTGTAAAATATATATGTTACTATAGGCCACTAGATACCATACAACAAAAAAATCCATCAAATGGGCCTTTGGGTTACCTTTCCCCTTGTATTTTTCAAAATTTAGTGGCTCATACCCTGGAGGAAATGATATCTATAAATACTCCATGTTGTATGGGTAAGGACACATGTTGTCCAATTTGAAATTTTTGGTCTATTTTTTAGCTTAGATGACGGCAATTGCATCCTCAATTTATTATAGTGTTTAAGATAGGAAACCAATGAGAACTTTGGCTTGAAGTGGAGGCTAGATGGTTGAAATTGGATTACTTTGCTAGGGGTATAGTGGAGGCATTTAATAAGGTATGTTGGTCTAGTTTGGAAATGAAACAAGAATATTCATGCATGGATTAGGGTGTGATTGATGAAATTGCATGCACTAATGTGAGACATTCTAGTTGGGATTAGCTAAAGAAGCCTAGTTTTGGGTGATTATGGCTAAGATGGAGGGATATGGTTTTACTATGAATGTTGAGGTTGAATAGGGACATGTTGCTAACTAGTCAAACCTTGATGATTAAGAGGAACTTATGGACTAAGGCCCTATCATTGAACTTATGGTATGTTTTACATGAAAGGCAATTATTGCCTAATTGGTGCTTGTGGAACATTGAAACCTCTTGGTTGCATGAATCCCTATTGGGAAGTAGATACATCTTGGAGATTCAAAATTTGTGATTAACCAATACTTGTATATTATTGGTTAGACATCATTTGGTTTTGCATTGGCATATTGGTCTATGATTGAATATATATGTTCACTGCTACCTGATGAGGTGGAAAATTGGTTGCTCCCCATTGAGGTGAAAAGATGTTTTGCCTTTGTGTCATGGGTGAATTAGAATATGCCTATTATTATAAAATATTACTTATCACCTACAATGATAGAGTAACATTCATCACATTTTGTTAAGGCATGACACTAGTCATTTATTGACTAATTAATCCTTGATGTTGTGTGATTTAAGAAGTAGTTAGCTGAGGATTTGAGGTAGTTGGTTGAGGTTGGGATGTAATTCCTACCACCTATGTTTTTGAACCACTCATGGTGTGAACTAAAGGCACATTTTATTATGGACTATGTGTTTATGTGTTTACACCACTTTGGTCTATAATGGTATTGTTTGCACATTGTCCACTATATTTGGCTCACTATTTTGTATGGAAGCAAAAGATACTTTTATGATAGTTGAGGTACTGAACATGTTTTATACAAAATTTCTTTATGAAAATGTGTCTATACCCTAATTTTATTGGCCTATAAACTTTATTAAAACTTTTATTGAAATAACTAGCTCAATAAGATGAGCATTTGACATGGTCATATTATTTAAGTTGCATGCTAGGTTTAGGTATATTTGGTATGCTATCTATATCTGACTGAAATGATCCTCTAGGATGCCTTTTCCTATGAAAATCATATGAGGGTCCTAATATGGCATTGACATAATGGCATGAGGGTTGCTAGAAGAGGCTTATTCATTATTCTAATTATAAGACACATTGCAGGGCCCTCTTACTAGATTTGGCAAGTTTTCATGGGGAAATTCTATAAGAAACTTAGCCCATACCTTTATGGGCATAATTAAGACTTCATATTTGTTCAAAAACAAGTGACGATTAAACAAGTATGGATCATAAGCCAATGGCATTATATCTTAGTAATGTTGCTATTGAACTTGTTCTACAATTGAAGGTATGCTAGCCAAATATTATACCATTTATTCTTGGTCTTACTCTAAATATGAAGGTGTGTTAAAAAAATAATGGACCAAAGGGTCTTGACTCTATTCCCCTGATTGAGTGTTATAAGGTGGATAAGGATCCATCTCACAAACTACATTGTCTCCATAAGGGTCTTGAAAAAAGTCCTCTTACATGACAACATTACCATATCCTATATTATACATGACACCACTACATTTATATTGAGACATGGTTAAATTAATGGTGAATTTTTCACAACAAGATCGGATTAGAGTTCTACAAACTTTGAAAAAGAATGTCTAAAAATACAAAAATTTCAAACTAGGTTTAACTTGGTCAAAGGGATGGAGATATATTTCCAAAATGGTTTGTGATAAAATTTGGTATAAATTAGTATAACGTCAAATGTCTAATGTTAAATGTTTCACACAAACAAGGTAAAATGGATGAACTAAAAATGAAATTCCAAACTCTAAGGACAAAGTGTTTCAAATAGGTCTAAACTAGGAAATGTAAAGGTTGTTAGGACTTTTATCTAAATGCAAAGACTTTAGATAGAGGGGTATTTAATCTAATAAACTTGGAACACTTTGGTATAGGCTAAGCATTTTCTTTCAGATATGAACTTGATCAAATTGGTATGATGCACACAAAAAAAGGCACTTGGGGATAGACTATTTTCTCCTGAATAATGATACCAAAAAATAGTCTTCAAATTTGGGTAATAAATTAACCTAAGTTATGCAACCCAAAAGAGAAAGATTAGTATCTAATCCCTAATTATACAAAGTCTAAACAATAATCAATCAATGTTTGGATTAGAACTTGTCAAGTTTAATTAAAAACTCAACTTAGAAAAACTTAGGCTTTTTAAACAAACAAGATATACAAAATTGAATAACATAAAAAAACTAGACAAAGACCACAAAGTCATACATGGTTCAAATGTGAAACTTGGACACACTACAAGATAAGTCTATGAAATAATTTGAGTAGCATAATGACTTTATCACTCTCTAAAGATGTAAATAATGGTTTGTTTCAAAAGGATCTCTTATAAATAAAACTTTAAATGATTTGGGTAGTGTAACATTACCCATTTTAATCAAGTGACATGCAAAACATTTTTGACACAAAAGTCTAAGATAAAAGCATGGTGTTAAATAGATGACATAACACCTCCTGAAATAATAGAGTAGTGTGGACAAACAACTCATTTTTTATTTGATATAAACAAATAAAAAATTTAGACTCAAAAACCAAGTAATAAAGTAAAAATACCAAATAAAACTAAGTAAATCATCTTATTCCCTATAATTACAAGGTATGGTCAAATGGGGTTGACTAAAACTATAGTTTTCAAACATCTAGATTGATCCCAAATGTGATTAACACTAGAGAAGTTTCATATCAATTGAGTTCATATTGGTTAACTTACTATGCAAGGGTCTATTCTTTTTCATAACAATTCCATTTGTGGCCTACTTAGTTGAATCCCCTGGTTAACCAAACCTAACTTGAGCCTTTGTTATGAAAGGAGAGGTTAGTTGTTCAACCCATAGCTCCTATAGTATTCATACCCTAATTGGTATACCCCACTATGGAATGGGGTTAAAACACTACCAAGAGATGAATCCATAGGTTAGTCCTTCCCTAAATAACTCATGAAGAAGCTATGAACTCCCCTTCACAAACCAAATTACATGAAAGAAATGACTAAGTGTAAAGAATTTAGAGGTTATTTTTAGATCACCCA
The DNA here is from genome assembly GCA_037957365.1 of Torreya grandis. NCBI lineage: Eukaryota > Viridiplantae > Streptophyta > Pinopsida > Cupressales > Taxaceae > Torreya > Torreya grandis. Next base: position 990,499 of record JARHVA010004820.1, on the reverse strand, counting down.
AACCATGTGGGTTTTGGGGAGAGCCTAAAAAACATTATTTTCATGCCTTATACTAGGCACAAATTGTAATTAAAAATGTTATTTTGATCACCCAAGTTCTCTATAAGGGATGGGGGAGATCATATCTACACTCTTCATTTTTCACAAAAACACATAAGCAATAAATACCTTCAAATTTTTGAAATCTAAATGAGTCTCAATTTGGTGTACCAAATGAAATATTTGATTAAGTTCTTTGGCCCCTTGGCTTAATTGTAAAATCTAGAAAGAAATTGCACAAAACCACTTTAAGAAAAAACACCTATGTTCATTTTAGGCACTAAAACCAAATATTCAAGATTTAACCATTCATTTCAGGCACCAAAATTAAGTGTTAAAAGCATTAGCAATTCTAGGTTCTTTTTAAGCACTAAAGTCAAATGTTCAAGATTTAACAATTTCTTTTAACACCAAAATGAAGTGTGCAAGAATTAGCTAAATTCATTTTAAACACCAAAAATGAAATGTTCAGTAGTCTAAACTTGAAAATTCATGTTTTATTCCCACCTTAGTCCTGCAAGGTAGAGAGTTTCCCTCTGCTTTGAAGAACATTCAATGATGAGAAAATAAGATTTCAAAACATAGCTCTCAAGTTTCTATTTTAAAAACATAGAGATTGATATTAATCACTTATGACTGATGCCAGTTATCAGGTAACTAATGTCGGTTGATAATGACTAATACCAATCGATAGAGACTGAGATCAGTTGCCTATGAACCCAAACATAAAACCAACATGAGATAAAACATTAGTTAGCTCAAAATTAGATAAAAACTTCTCAAAACCTACAATGATATGATTAGGTAGAGAGTATAAAAGCTAATAAAACCAAGAAATAACTAGGAAGAATGCTAAAAATATTCAAAATGCAAGTTTTATAAACTGTGTATTCCCCTGTAACCTTGATTAATGATGGTCACATAGAACTGAGCTTAGTTAGGGATAACTGATGAATGTTGGGTAGAATTGATATTGGTTATGCATGATTGATGTTGATCTCTATGTACATCTAAATTAGCACAAAAATTAAAACTACAATAAAAACAAAGCTAAAACTTTAATTTTGAAGATATTCAAGAATTCATTTGAAGATTAATGAGTTGCATCTTGGTCTCCTTGGTATGTGGAGTCCTTAGGGTCCCACCAGGCATGCCATTTATGATCATAGGAATTTTATGATAGATAATAGGTTAGAACAAGTGTTAGTTTCACAAAACAAAATGAAATCAACACACTAAAAAGTTAACATCTCTAAGCCTAGATCCTAGGGAGAGCACAGTGAAAAAAATACATATGAAAGCATAACTAAAATTTAAAGAATGACAAAATTCCATTCCTTTCCTTTATTGAGAGCTCTAAGTGATATGTTCATGGCTTGCTTGGCTTTTTCTCAAAGAGTCTTTAGTAATGGAGCTTGGTTATCTCCTTCTTTCCTTGGCACCATGGTTGGATTTGATATGGCTTGATTGATGGCTTGGATTATGATTTTGGTATTTTAACACTATTACTTTCAATCTTGCTATAAAACCTACATTATAACTTTAATCTATCCAATATCTCCAAATGAAGAGGCAAATGCTTATATTTATAGGTTTAGAAACTAACCCCAACTCAAGGTGAGTCAGAGTGCATTTTAATCATGGAATGGGTTCAAACCTAGCCTAAGTGATTTAATTAACCCCATTAGAGTTAAAATGTGTCAAAACCTCATGATTTGCAATGAATATGTGTAGGTGAGACATTTTTAGATATTTTCAAAGGCTTGACAACTCACAAAAGGTAATTATAAAAACCTAGGATATTCTTGATTTTTGAATTTCCTTTTTTAGAATTTCATTAATTTCTCATGGATAATTCAACGAGGAAATTAATTAGGTTTATAATTTTAATTAATTGTATTTGATATTTTTATCATTTTTAATATTTGATTTAATTTCATGTGTGTAATTGCCCCATCTAATAGGTTTATAGGCCAAATTGCATGTTGTGATGTCATATGATAATCAAAGTTGAATCTATGAGAGGATTTTATTGCTTATAGTAGGATACTCCAATTAGGGGTGTCTGAATCTGATTTTGAGATTTGATAAATGATGCACAAGAAAATTTGAGATGTTTAGTTATTATTAGGCTTAATTTGCAATGATTGGTAAGAATCAATCGAAAGCCCAGTATGAAGATATTGATGGCCAATTTTAAGTGTCTATAATTTACAACCCAAGAAAGAATGATAGTTCTCCAAGAATGGACATATCAAACTCTTTCTTCATCACCTATTCAAAGTCCTTAGTCATGTTCTCATTATTTACACAAATATGATGTAATCTACATGGACAACTACTATCAATTTATGGGCGTCTTTTATCTTGATGTATAAATTACTATCTGTAACACCTCTTTTGAAACCTTGATCCAACAAATACCTATCCAACCTAGCATATCAAACTCCAAGAGATTGCTTTAGATCATCTGATAGTGAGAACCCCTTAGGTTTTTCAATATACACTTCCTCTTCCAAATTCCCAATCAAAAACATAGATTTGGAATCCATTTGATATACTTTAAACCCTGCACATGTTATAAACAATCAAATGGATTCTAATCTTGTTTCTATTTTAAAGGTATCCTCAAAGTCTACCCCTTAAACTTGTGTATATCCCTTGCATACCAATATATCCTTATTCCTAGTGACTTCTCCATTTTCATTCAACTTATTTCTCAACACCCATTTTGTGCCAATGACATTCTTGTCTTTAGGCCTAGGAACTAGTTCCCAAGTCTCATGTTTCTCTATTTGGTCTAATTCCTCAATCATGGAATCTATCCAAAATTTGTCTTTGATTGATTATATAATATTATTAGGTTCAATATTGGATAATATAGCAACATTCTCTTGATTTAGATTACTTACTAGTCTACTCCTTGTTTACATATCTGCATTCTTATTGCCAATGATTTGAGATTCAGGGTGATATCTATGAATCTATCTTGAGGGTCTTTTTGAGTCCTATATCTCTTCAAATTATTCTTCTTCATCGTCATCCTCTATATTCTCCTCTTCATTCTTAAAGTCCATATTATCTAAAGTGTCCTTTGAATGTGAGTGTGATTTGCATGTCTCATCAATCTTCACAATGGTGTTTTCCACTATCTTTTTTAGCCTCTTATTATAACATCTATAGGTTGAGCTCATTGATGAGTATCCTAAGAATATTCCTTCATCAGATCTAGAATCAAAATTTCCTAATTCTTCATCATCTCTTTTGATGAAACATTTACTCCCAAACACTCTAAAGTATTCCACGTTAGTCGGTATGCCCTTTCATAGTTCATAAGGAGTCTTATTGCCATTAGTATTTATTTATCCTCTATTCAAAATGTAGATTGTATTTATTACTACCTCTATCCAATATCCATAAGATAATATAGACTTATTTATCATAATTTTAGCTATCTCTTGAACTGTCTTATTCTTTCTTTCCACTACCCCATTTTGTTGAGGTGTCCTAGCTATTGAGAATTATCTCCTTATTCCATTAACCTCATATAATTAATTAAACTCATTGGAAAAAAACTCTCCTCCTATATCATATCTTAGGCACTTGATATTCCCATTATTTTCATTCTCAGTAAGAGCCTTGAATGCCTTGAAATTATCAAGAACTTTTTAATTTTCTTTCAAGAATGCAACCCAAGTCATTCGTATATAATCATCTATAAGTAACATGAAGTAGATATCTCCTTGAATAGTTTGAATTCTTGTAGGCCCATATATATCAATGTGTATTAACTCCAAGGGTCTTATAGTATAGTACTCCTTGGACTTAAACCTTCTTCTAGTTCACTTACCATGTTGACAAGCCTTATAAAATATATTTGTAGGTTTAGTGATCTCAGGCATATTCTTAAAAGACTTCTTAGTGATAATATTGACCATATTATAAAATTTTAGGTGACCTAACCTTTTGTAACATAGCCAAATTTCATCTATCTTGCTCATAAAGCATCTCTCCTTCTTGATCTCATTCAATACATATAGATTGTTCTCAGTCCTCTTAGCATTAGAAATTAGCCTTCATAATTTGGCTCTCTTTATCTCACACCCTTTGTCATGAAAGGTTAGTGCATGTCCTTGATTACACATTTGAATTAGACTATGTAGGTTATGTTTCAAACTTTCCACATACAACACATTTTGTGTCTTGGTCTTCCCATTGTCCAAACTCAAGACACAGTTGCCTACTATATTGGTAGTTATGTTATATCAAAACCTCATTATTCTTGTAGCTTTATTTTTCCATGAGATTTATTTTTTTATCCTATCATGTGGCTTTATAAACAATTATCTATATACCATTTCATGCCTTCATCTTTAATGTGAAAGCCAGTCTAAGTTAGCATAAAATCTTCTTTAGTCTTTTGTTCCTCCTTAGAAAATAATCCATCTTGACTCTTGATCTCAATATGATCAGTCCTAACTTGATTTTGATTACACACCAATTTTTTATCCTTCTTATGCATTCTAAGAGATTCATATGTCTTTTTGAATCTTGAGAGCCTTTTAACTCTACTAGAGTATAATCTTGCAATGTGTCCTATATTGTGATAGATGTAATAAACAACATTTATGTACTTACCTCTTGACTAATTACTCATATTCCTATAGTCCCATGATGGCTTATCCTTTACTTAATTGAGTTACCTAATTGGTCTTTTCATGTTGTTACTCTTGACTTGTCCTGACTTCTCACACTCTCTCTCAAACTTTATCATTCTATTTATGAGCTACTCGTGTTCAACCTTTAATAAATCTAGCTCTATTTTCCACTGGTCATACTCAATTTCCTTTTTTCTAAACTTTATATTGACACTTTATATTTGATTCCCAAGTTATTTTATAGTCTTAAATTTATGCTTAAATTCATCAAGGGAAATTATGAGTTTAACTTCAAGGTCTACTTTAGCTTCTCCTTCTTCACTGTCATAGTAGACTTATCATACATGTTGTCTTCTTCCTTTTGATCATTGGACATATTTTTCTTCTTATGATCACCTTCAAGATGTTAAATTTTCTTAAAAATAATAGGATTTTATACTAATTATTGGAAGCACAATGATTGAGAGGGGGTTGAATCAATCTTCAAATACTTTTACAACTTTATCAGTCATGAACTATCAAAGCAATATAGTGAATTAGTAACACATCAAGAACCATTTTTATGAATATGAGACAATAGCATAACATTTAGAACATTAATTTGAGTGGGAAACCCTCAAGGGGAAGAAAACCCACTAATATATACATATGGACTATAGTCTTATAAGATAAACACCAAATTTATTTAAGCATCAAATCCACATCGAGTACCAACCCCAACTAGCTAAACACTAACCCCCTAGATGACTTAGCACCAACTCAACCACTTAATTGTTTTTATCACTTTCAAGACACCTTGTTTCTAAACCAATTTATGAGGGCCACATATTCATCTCTTCACACTCTTATCCTTCTCAAAATACCTTATAGGCCTCATTCTCTTAACAAGGTCTCTTCAAGATAGATTAGGTCATTTAACCTTGATACTAATATATAGTACCCATGTTATATATTAATGATATTTTATATTCACCATTATGATGGTATAAAATACCTATTTTTATCTCTTAAAAGTGATATATCTTTCACTTTAACTCATTCTCTAATTAGGCAATTAAGCCTATTAGGTCTTGTTATTATACTAGTCTCTTGTTCATACACCTATTGGTTATCCATACACACTTGTACACTTATATTTTTCACAAAATAGACCTTATTAAATTCCAAAAACATGAATCAAACATTATATTAGGTTTTCCATACCTCAAATGGACCAAATCCTTCTTTAGGTCTTAAAGAGACCTAATCCAATTAGGCCTTCATTAGTACACATTACTCTTTGACCCTATTAGAACACTTTAAAACATCAAAAATATAAGTAAAAATTCATATTTTACTCAAATATACCCATAATAATCTAATATTATGTCTAAGACACATTTTCTCTCCAACCACCACTTGAAGCATGTCATTAGCATTGTTCACAATTAGTTTTGTGAACATATAAAAAGTCTATCTTAAATTACTAGAGATTAAACATAAATTATCTTATAAATAATGGAAATAAAATGAATATAAATAATATATATGACCTAAATGACATCACCATATTCTTTATACTTCAAAACTCAGTGCAAAAGGACTCAAACCCTTCTCTGTAAATAACCCACTCAGAATTGCCAAAATACCTTCAAGCATAGTCATGGTGATAATGACCTTCAACACCTATGAAGATAACTTAAATGTGATATGATCCATATATATTATCATATGATATCATTATAACATTATTATATAAAAATATAATATGTTCAAATTGAAATATTGGTCTTACAGACCAATCTCATAACCTCACTATACACATATCTCACTGAGCCAGACAAGTCAACTTGTGAGCAAATTTTTCACTATAAAAATTGACCTCAAAAAATTATAATAAACATTATAATATATTAAAATTATTTAAAAAAACTCCATTTACTTGTATTCATCCCTATTCCATGATAAAATATTCCTAAACACCTCATTGTTGCCTAAGTTTCTCACTATTTCAACCATTAGGCTTGTTAGCAATTGGATAACTTGGATGATTAGTTTATCATAAATGATGGATATAACATATCCATAAACAAAAATTTATGTAAAATAAAATTCTTAACCTTTTTCATCCAATTATTTTCATACTTTGACTTGGTCAACTATGACTACTACTACAAATCTTTGAGAAATTAACACTTTTTTGTAGGGTTTACTCACACACTTGACAACTCAATCACACTTGGAGTGCCTAATAGAGTTTAATACAGCATAAAATATCTTTTATATTCATTTTATACTATTTTGGTATGTTTTTATCAACATCTCCAACATTGGGTCCTTACTAGGGTTCTAGGAGGGTTTAAGCATGTTTCCACTCTTAATGATCATTCATAAAGCATAGCTCCTTAATACATAAAATAATGCCTATAAATTTAATATAATACAATTACCCATATACCATGAATCTTAAGTTCCAATTTATAGGTTTGATGAGCTAAAAAACATAATAAAATCCTTCTCGGGTTGAGAACCCTTCATTTTATGTACTCAAGACATCTCAAAACCACTTTTCATGCCTTTTATTGTAAACCATGAACTCAAATTTTTTTTAAATGATTAAAAAAATATAACATACCTATGAAAATACTCAAATATCCATACTTTCCTTGGAAACATAACCTCATAGCCCATTAGGCCATACTATCTCTCTTTTCTTGTTGAGACCTTAACTTACAAACCACATTAGGCCTTAAAACTAACATTCATGTCTATTTCCATGTAATATCCACCTCACTCACACACTAAATAAACCAATATAATTATTATTCATATCCATACATCCTTCACATGCCTTGATAACATGTCATTATACCTCATTAGGTCAGGTAGGGTCTAAAAGCAGTTTAGGTGCAGACTAGGTCTATAGGTCCTACCCCTATAGGCTCACCCTAATAATCACATGAGTGGTCTAATACCTCATGTACATTATCAATAAAACTCATATAAACTTTCATGCATATGTTCATTTATATCACCAAGACATCATAAACTTTCATGCATAAGACTAGGCATCTTATGCACATACTTTCTCAAGTCACTTACTAAGTTCAAGCACTTAACAAATTTGACAATAAGGACCATCCATGATGACCTTAACATCACTAATTTATTCATAATAACATATACCAAACATGTATCACACTTTTAGAATCATTACAACACTAATAAATATCCTCTCTCATAGCTACATTCTTTAATGCTTTCATGAATGCCTTTCTCAAGAACCTTTGACATCAATGACAACATCAATGCCAAATCTCAACAATGGTAACAATTATTAACATATGAGATGATAAAAAATGAAGGAATATCTTCAAATAAGTAATCATCATTTAAATCTAGGAAGAAGTCAAAATTCAAGAAGGCCAAGGATGAGGTATGTTTAGATGCTACTGATCACCATGTTTACTAGGAAAATTGAGGTTTGGATTTGGTAAGTACAAGGTTAATTTACCTTTCAAATGTTTTATTTATGGTAATATTGGTCACTTTTCATCTAAGTTTCCTAATAAGGATAAAATTGAGCATGATGAACATCATGATGAAAATCATAGATATGAAAAGAAGGCCTATAAGCCTAATAAAAATAAGAAAGATTTTAGGAAGTATGAAGGTAGGAAAGGGTAATTTAAGAATAAGAGAATATTATATACCAAAGAAGATAACAACTCGTATGATGTAAGTGACACAAGCACATCTGATAGTGATGATGATAGTAATGAACATGAATATGACAATAATGAAACCTTATTAATGGATATAGAGATAGATGATGAGGGTTAATTAAAAGGAAAAGACCCTATGGATAATTAAGAATCAGATGAATAAGAGGTTAAAGTAAACCTTGAGGTAGAATTGGTGAGTGCTCTAGAGGATTGAAATTCCAAAGAAGAAATAATCACAAACTAAGATCATTAGTTAAGGACTATGAGGAAAAGATTGGTTTGTTTGAGGACAGACTGAGTAACACATCCAAGGAGTGTGATAAGATCATAAACCAAATTTAATCATAAATGGAAATAGTTCATACTAGCCTAAAAGCTAAATAAGAATAATGCACCATGTATGGAACTAATATGGCATCCTTGAAAATGGAATTTGAATAAGCATATATAAATATGAATACCTTTATGAAATTTTAAAAAAGAACTAAGGCTCTAGATGATATCTTGATTAGTCATAAGTCTAAAAGTGATAAGATAGGTCTTGGTTTCAAAGAAGACCAAAAGGAGGCATCTCAAGTCAAAGAAAAAGCTAATAAAGACAAGAAGCTCAACATGAAAAGATCAATCAGATAGCCTAATGTTATGAGGAATAATCAATCAATAAGTATGTATTAAGTTGTTTGATACATTTTTCATAATGTGGGACACATTAAAATATTCTACCCTAATAGAGTTAGAAGGTCATCAAGTCAAAACAAGATGTTTGAATCTTTTAGAGTGCAAGAGAGAATTCAAATAAATGTGTGGAAACCAAAGATAGTAAAGGTGATTCATGATCAGTTTACAAGCTTAAGTGGACTATTTTATATGGTAGATAATACTTCCGATGTGAAATAAATTTAGTAATATTAATTATTAGTTCAGATTGTTGACCATATGGATGAGGAAGATGTCAATCCTAAAAGGATTTTGAAGGATATGCAGTCTTGTGAGAGCCTGGAGATCTAGGAATATACTGAGTTTGTGTTGTTTTAGTTACCTATGGGAAGGGGTGACTCAATTAGGATTCATGGAGACACTATTTATTTATCAAAATGATGATGGATACTTGGTTTGAGTGGGATCTATTTAGGTTGTTCATAAGATCCAAAATGTAGTTGTCGATAAGCATAGAAGAGGTAAGCAAAGTAATTCTATGTTTGTAGTAGTTGGTAGTTGAGCATGAATTGTGTTGTATATGATTTGATAATTATATTGATTAATTTTTTGAGCCTAAGTTGTGAAGACAAAGTGGTATTTTGGTAGCTTTGATTTCTTTTACAAGTTTCTAAGAATAGTTGCTAGAGAGGAAGAATGAGTAGTTCCAGAAGTTGTAGTATGTATGACCCTTTTTCATTAATATAAAAGGGGGATAAATTTAAATAAGGGAGTTTGAAAATTTTGGGGGAGTTGAGAGTGATTATATTGAAGAATGTTTTTCCATCAATGAAAAATGGGGAATTTGTTGAGAAGTGTTGTCATTCATGTTAAGATTAATGTCATTGATGTGATAAGGAAGCCTTGTGACAAGAGAGAATTTGAAGGCAACCTAATTATTCCTATATTAGTTAATGTTAATGTTGTTTTAGTGCTGTGATAGTGTTTTTTTATGAGTGTTCTTATTTTATACTATTGAGATAAGCATGTTTGAGTACTAGTTTTTGAGTACATGGTGCCTTGATAAGCCTACTCTAGACCCTATGAAAAGATGTGCATAGTGAATTTTGGTGAAGTAATAAAGAAAAAGTTTATGAGAGGTTGTTTTTAATTATGAGATAATGTAATTTAAGTGTAGATACTTTCATAAGTGTTTCAATTTTAGTTGTCAAGTTTCAAGTACTTAAAAAGCCTTGTCATGGCAATAGCCACAACATGAAGAGACCTTGTGAGAAGGTATGAGTATGATGGCTTGATGATATGAGTGAACATCAGCTTGAGAGACTGTATGAGATTTCTTGATCATGTATTTTAATCATTGGATCACTCATGAGAGTCATAGGGTGATCCTAAGGGGTAAGACCAATAGATCAATTATGAAACTAGACCACTTCTAGACCCTGCTTGGCATAATGAGGCACCATGATATATTGTCAAGGAATATGAAGGATGTATGAAATTATTTAATAATGAGATAAGTTTATTTATTATGTGAGTGAGGTTGAAAGTACATGGAAAGAGGCATGAAGTTTAGATTTAAGGCCTAATATGATTTATAGGTCAAGGTCTAGAGAACAAAGAGAGAGTGTGTGGCCTAATGAGGGGTCATGATTATATTTAAATATTTTTGAGCTCATGCAAGAATTTATATAGGTATGATATGTTTTTTCAATCATTTTCACAAATTTTAAGGTCATTGTTTACAAGAAAACACATGAGAAGTGGTATTGAGGTCTCTCAAGTAAATAAAATGAAGGCATATAAAGTTGAGAGGTATTTAAGGTGTTCATTTTCATGTGTATCCTTTAGATGTTAACCTAAGATATTAAGTATATATGGGAAAGGGTCCTAACTAATAACTATATGAATTGGTTTTGTATTTAAGGGGAAATCCTTTATGAACAATTATTAACACCAAAACCTATGTTAAACCTCTCTAAAATCCTAAAAAGGACCCAATGTGAAATATATTGTTCAAAATAGATAAAAATGTTCTAGAAATTACTATATAAACTATTTTACATTGTATTAAACTCTTCTATGAACTTCTAGGTGTGATTGGACATTTCTCAGAGATTTTTTGGAGCATTTAGAGTTGAACATTCAAAGTATTAAAATGGATTGAAGATTAATTTTGAGACTCATATTTAATTTCAATTAAATTTAATGGATAGTTTATATCCCTCAAGTGTGCTAAATCAGTCATCCAAGTTAGCCAGTCACTAACAGACCTAATAGTGAAAATAGTGAGAAACTCAAGCAATAATGAGAAGATGATTAGGATTGTGTTATCATGAAATAATGATGAAAAAAATTCATGGAGGTGTTTTTAATAAATTTTAATTCATGGTCATGTTTGGTATAATTTTTGGAGGTCATTGATTACAGTGAAAAACTTGCTCACAAGTTGGCCTATCTGGTTCAGATAAAAGAGTGAGATATAAGGTTATGAAACTGGTCTATAAGACTAATATTTCCATTTAACCATATTATATTTATATTTTATAATTTTATAATTATCTAATAATATAATATAAATTCATCATAATTATTTTTAAATGGTCATACAGGTGTTGAAGGTCAATATTACCATGATTGTGCTTTAAGGTAAACTGGCAGTTCTGGGTAAGTTACAATGATGAATTTGAGACTCTATGCCATGAGTTGAATCATATATGTATATATATTTTTTGTGAATTTTATTTCATATACATTATTTTTATATTTTTTATAATTATTTAAAGTGGTTGAAATGTTGAAGCCAAAATGGCTTGTCTAGTTCTCGGTTGACTATGTGTAGTAAGATCAAAAAATTGGTCTGCAACAAAAATATTTGATAGTAGAAATTTTGGTTTTTGTATTTTATAGTGGTATATATATTTAAAAATATATTTTTAAATTATCATTAGTCATGGTAATTTTTATTTCAAGTGTTTAAGATCAAGTTGTTCATGACTAGGTTTTGGAGTGTTCTAGCAATTTTGAGTGGGATATTTGCAAAGAAATGTTTGTTAGGACTTGTTCCAAAGTCTTAATGTTAGGTTAGATTTTTGGTAGGTAATAAATAATTATTGTAAATGGGTCATGCATTTTTTAGTAAAGACACCCCCATAAAATAAACTTAGTTTAATTATTAGGTAGTTTTAATGTTTTATATTTATTAATTAGAATTACCTTACGGGTTGTTTTCCTATATTTAGTTGGTTATAGGATTAGTTGTTTTTACCAGTCATTGGTAAAAACTATATAAATCTATGTTTGCATTGTAAAAGGGTTAACAGAGTAAAGGCACCCTTATGTACTTGATTTTTTGAAATTAATAAAATACTTGTGCACTCGCACTAAGCGGGGACAAGGTTCAACCTACTTTGGTTCAAGAGTTATCAGTGGTATTAGAGCATGGTTATTTTGGAAGCTTGGTGAATTTGAAGGAGCAAGGTGAAAAATAAATTCACGTGATATCTTTTGGCATGAAATAAGGTATGCCATATAAAATAAAATTATTTTATTGGTTTAAATGTTTGAAAAATTATTAAATTATTTTAATTTTAAAATAGTATTCACATTTAAACCTGTATTTTCCATATACCACAGTCTGGTCTTTTTGATCATTTGATACTCCATTGTCTTGTGTTCAAACCTCCTCATCTGGCATAAAAATGAATTTTTAGCATTTTAATGTTATTAAATTCTTTGTTTTTTAGCCAAAATCAGATTTGTATAGCCTATTTTCTATTGAAAACCTCTAAAAAATTCCATTCATGGCTGCCTTTGTTATTTCCATTCATTCTCAAGCCTCTTAATAGCTAAAACATTTGCAAATGGTATTAAACCCTTTTTTTTGCATTCAAATTGAAAATCTAGAATTTTTTTGAACTTGTACGGCCTATTGTATGGCCTTCCAATGCCCAGGCTTCATTTTGAATCCATTCCCTACAAAACATACCTTGAAAATCTATAAAAACTCAGTAAAACTTCATTTTATCCAGCCTGTATGGATTTATATGGCCTGCAGGAGAGAGAACAAGTGAAGAAAAATTTGCCAAGAGTTGCCATGGCATCCCAAGCAAACTTGGCACTGCAATAAAACTCAGAAATTTATTTTTGGTGTTTCTAATGTTTTTTTATCAAATATTTGTTGTGACTGGGTCCCACGGGAGAATCTTGGATGAGAAGTTTCAAAAAGGGAAATTTTGAATTTATTTACTCATATGTAATTTTTTAAATTTTCCCTCATACACAAAATTTGGTATAAATAGAAATTTCTGAGTATAATGTTCTGCAAATGCTCTTAGAGCAATTGGTTAAGCTTATTTTGTTAGAAGCTTGCAAAGGAGGAGGTCAAGGGTTCAAATCCCTTCTTTTTGGAGAAAGTTATTTTTTGCTTTAGAATATGCTTTTTTTGAAAAAGAAATATTCTCTTTTTTAAATCAGAATATTGTAAAACACATACTTATTGTATTGTGTTATTTAAATTTTCAAAAAAAGGGTGGAATTCAATCATATATTTTTTGCATTGTTGTGGTGAGATAAGGTTGTAATTGGTGGAATAAGGTTGTAATTTGGTGAAATAAGGGTGTAATCATTGATTTTTGGTGTGGTTAAGTGCAAAACCCATCAAAAATAGCTCTACGCGGAGGTTAAGTGCAAAACCCCGTAGAAGCAGTGTCTTGTGCAGTGAGTGTGATATTTGTTTCATTTCTTTTGCATTTTGTCACACATTTCTCTACTACACTTGATTTCATTTCAAAATGCCAAAAATTTAAAATTTGTTTTTAGATGGTGATAGATTAACAATTTCCAATTATTCAGATTGGAAACAATTGATGGAGGCTTCACTAGTGTTTAATGAGTTATGGGATATTATTAAGAATGAAAATCCCACATTGCCAAAAAAGTAGGCTAAATTAGATATATTCAATTTGCATGATTTTAAGGCCTTATCTCTCATTAAATGTTGTTGTACTTGTGACACTTATGTTCATATTGAAAACTCTCCTCATAGTTACACTGCATGGAAAACATTATCAAATTTGTATGATAAGAAACCTAAGCATAAAAAGATAGATATTCATATGTAGTTCTTTACTTTGTCATTAGATGAAGATGGGGATATGGGAGAATATATGTCTAAGTTGAAAAATATCACTACTGAGTACACTAAGGCTGGTTTTGGAAAACTAGATGATGACCTCATAGTTACTGCTACTTTGAAAGGACTACCAGGGTCCTATATGAATTTTGTTGAAATGTTGCATGTCTCTGACAAGATCAAAAGTATCACCTTTGATAATTTGGCTAAGTTTCTCATCCAACATGACCTCTCTCTACCCAAAAAATCCAAGAAAACTAAAGAAGCCCATGTTTTAAAGTCAAAGCCTAGTTCATCTTCATCTGGGCATCAAAACAATAGAGGAAATAGTTATAGAGGGGGTTGAGGTTATAGAGGAGGCAGATATCAAAATAGAGGTTGGGGTCATTCAAATAATCAACAATCTGATCAATCACATTCACATGAAACAAGTGATCGAGGACATGGTCACAATTCATATAGGGGCAGAGGTCGAGGTAGATCAGACATTCAGTGTCATAGATGTGGAAAATTTGGTCACATTGCCTCACAATGTAGGATTTCTTTTGATAAAATTTAGAGGCCTCAAAAAGTGAATAAGACTAACTCTGCTCAGTATGTCGATCATGACTATGATGAATCTAGTAATGTTGCCCATGAATCTGCATTCACTACTTTGGGGCACATTGATTATATTGAATATGAGGCTAGAGATGAGCTCACATATGTATGGGTTTTAGACACAGGAATAACCAAACACATGACATTTAGGAGAGAGTTATTTTGGTCTTATAAGGAAGCTTTTCTCTCTCCAGTTGCCTTAGCAAATAATTCTATGCATATACCACTAGGACTTGGATCTATCCGGATTCTTCTTCCTAATGGGTCTATAAAATACTTGGAGGATGTTTGGTATGTTCCCACATTGAAGAAACACTTAATTTCTTTGGTAACTATTTTAAAGAAAGGTTATCAAATTTTTCTTGAAAATGGGCTCATTTACATCAATTTAGTAAAGGATGATTATAAAACAATATATACAGGATATGAAGATGGAAACTTGGTTAGATTGCATTATAAAGTGCTTCTTCTCAATATAGAACTTCCAGCAATTGTTGACACAGGTACAGGTACTATTTCTACATAGTGGTTATGGCATCTCCGCTATGGACATTTGAATATCCACTCTTTAGTGGATTTTTAGAGATATGGTATGGTGAATGGGTTGCCCACTTTTTGCAAAGATAGTATTCTTTGTGAGTCATGTGTTTTGGGCAAACAAAATTAGGAAAAAATTCCTAAACAGTCATCTTAGAAAGCTAACAGATGTTTAAATTTAGTTCATAGTGATGCATGTGACATGAAAAAGTCATCCATTGGTGGGTGTAGATACTTTGTCTTGTTTATTGATGACTTTTTTAGGATGACTTGGGTATTCTTTATGAAAAACAAATTTGAAGTTTTTGCTAAGTTTGTTGATTGGTTACACTTAGTCGAAAAAGAAACAGGTTCACATTTGGCCACTCTTCGTTCAAATAATGGAGGTGAGTATACCTCTAATGAATTTTTAGATTATTGTCGAGAACATGGTATTCATTGACAATATAGTAATGCTTATACTCCACAACAAAATGGAGTATCTAAACGAATGAATAGAACTTTAGAGGGCACAGCACGTGCCATGTTGCACTATAAATAGCTTGATGATAAGTTTTGGGCTGAAGCTATTGGTACTACAGTGTATTTGAGAAACAGGTCCCCCACAGTTGCACTTTTGGGACAAACTCCATATGAGGCATGGTATGGATTTAAACCAAAAGTTAAACACTTGAAAGTGTTTGGATGTGTTTGTTTTGCTTTGGTTCCTATTAAACATAGAACTAAGTTGGAACCATGAAGTCAAAAATGCATCTTTCTTGGTTATTCTGAAGATAAAAAGGGGTTTCATTTGCTTGCATAAGATTCAATAAAATTCATAGTGAGTCAAGATGTAATATTTGATGAGTTTGGGACTATGAGCATTGTAGAGATTCAATCTCAACTTGATAGATTAGAGAGGAAAAATACAAAAAGAGATAAGGGTTTGAATAATGGGGATAACTCTTCAAAGTTATGGTATGAGACTCAAATTCCTTCACTTTCCTCTCCTTCATCTACAATTTCACAAGTTGATGACTTAGAAATTGTTGAAAATTCTCTAAGTCCCCCATTGAATAATGCACCTAATGAGAATTTTGGAGTCCCTGATTTGAATAATTTATCTAAATATCCAAAATGGGCTCAAAGTACTTTTTCTGACTTGACAGCAGATGAAGTTGGTTTAACAGGGCCCAAGAATTCTCAAAAATAGGTGAACTATGCTATGGTTGTTACTACTTCCACTGAGCCATCCACTTTTGAGGAGGCATCTACTGAACATGTTTGGCAACAGGCAATGAAATGTGAGTATGATTCCATACTTAACAATAATACATGGGTTTTAGTTGATCCTCCTCCACATGTTAAACCCATAGGATGTAAGTGGATTTATAGGACTAAGTATAAATTAGATGGCTCCATTGATAAACATAAGGCATGACTTGTTGCAAAAAGATATGCGTAACAAGAAGGTATTGACTATGAAGAAACATTTGCACCAACTGCCAAATGGCACACTATTCGTATGGTACTTGCCTTAGCAGCACAAAATAGTTGGAAAGTACATCAATTGGATGTTAAAAGTTCTTTTTTAAATGGTGATTTATAGGAAGAAGTCTATATGAAATAACCTCAGGTTTTTGAATAGGTGGGTGTTGAACACAAAGTGTGTAAATTGACAAAATCTTTATATGGGCTCAAATAGGCACCCAGGGCTTGGTATGAGAAAATGGATTCATACTTGAAATCCATTGGTTTTCATCATAGTGAATCAGATGATACTCTCTATTTTTGAGTGTAGGGTAAGAAAATGGTGATACTAGTTCTCTATGTTGATGACTTGTTTATTACAGGTAATGATGAAAACCATAACAAGTTTGTGAAGAAGGAATTAAAAGATGGGTTTGAGATGACAGATCTTGGACTTATTCACTACTATCTATACATAGAGGTAACTCAGAAAGAGCATAGTAATTTCATTTCACAAACTAAGTATATTTTTGAGTTATTAGAGAGGTTTGGCATGAGTGATTGCAAACTTGCCCTCACTCCCATGGAAAGTAACTTGAAATTGTCTAAGGATGATAGCAGTGCCTTTTTTGATGGCACCACATATAGACAATTGGTGGGAGGTTTGATATACTTGATGACTACCAGGCCTAATATTTCATTTTTAATTGGAATTTTATCTAGGTTTATGCATGAGCCTAGAGAAATTCATTGGCATGCAGCAAAATGAGTACTTCGTTACCTTCAGGGAATGAAAACATATGGCCTTGAATACCACCACAATAAGAAATTCAAACTTTTTAGATATTGTGATGCAAATTTTTGTGGATGTGTGGATGACAGTGTCAACCACAGGATACACTATGCATATGGGTTTAGCTACCATGTCTTGGTGTTGTAAGAAGCAGGATACAGTGGCAAATTCATCAACAGAATTAGAATATATTACATCATGGGATGCTTCCATAGAATTTTTTTATCTTCATCATACTCTTGAATATCTTCAAGTTTCTCAATTTGCTCCTACATAGTTATACATTGATAATCAGAGTGCAATCAAGATGTCTAAGAATCCAGTGTTTTATGCCAAAACAAAACATATAGATGTCAAATACCATTATCTATGAATGCTGGTGGCAAAGAAAACTCTTGATCCAATATATTTCCCAACTGCCAATCAAACAGCTGATATCTTCACAAAACCCCTTGACAGAATCAAATCTGAAAAATTCAGAAAAATGCTTGGTATGTGTTCAAAGACCTGACTTTGGATCATAGGGGGGTTTGTTAGGACTTGTTCCAAAATCTTAAATTTAGGTTAGATTTTTGGTAGGTAATAAATAATTATTGTAAATGGGGCATGCATCTTTTAGTAAAGACACCCCCATAAAATAAACTTAGTTTAATTATTAGGTAGTTTTAATGTTTTATATTTATTAATTAGAATTACCTTACGAGTTGTTTTCCTGTATTTAGTTGGTTATAGGATTAGTTATTTTACCGATCATTGGTAAAAACTATATAAATCCATGTTTGCATTATAAAAGGGTTAACGGAGTAAAGGCACCCTTATGTACTTGATTTTTTGAAATTAATAAAATACTTGTGCTCTCGCACTAAGCGGGGACAAGGTTCAACCTATTTTGGTTCAGGAGTTATTAGTGTTTGAGTATTTTTTCCCTAATTTTTGAAGTATAAATCACATGGTTATGCTTTTATGTTTATTAATTTTCTATTTATTATATTTATTACCATTTTTGTTAATATAATTTTTATTTAATCTTCAGTAGTTCAAGATAGACTTTTTGTGTATGAGAAGGCTTAATTATGAATAGTACAAATTATATGCTTCAAGTGGTAGTTAGATATCAAAGGTATTATGGATAATATATGAGATTATAAAATTTATATTTTATTTTTATATGCTATTTTATTTTTATATGATATTTTACTTTTTTTTGTGAAGTTTTAAAGTGTTCCAAGGAGATCAAATGGTAATGTGTGCTAATGAAGGCCTAATTGAATTAGGTCTCCTTAAGGCCTAAAAGAGGCTTCGGTATTTTATGTTATGGATGACATATTTTAATGATTTTTACATGTAATAATTTTTTTATAATACTTATTTAAAGGATAATCCAAGTTTTCAAGTGTATATGTCCGATAAAGAGGTATATGAGCAAGAGGCTTGTATATAGACAAGGTAGTTTTAGGCCTATTTGAGTGTGTTTTAGCACAAGAGAATAAAATAACATATTATTGAGAATAAGGATGTATTTTAGACCATTATATGAGTATATAATATTTGTGATGAATATTTTATAGATTTTATATGTATGAAAATCAAGGTCATATGACCCAATCAAGTCAAGAAGAGGGCTAGTTGAGTGAAGGAGCCTATAAGTTAGTTTGAGAGGGATAAAAGAGTGAGAAGAGATAAAGAATCTAATAATTATTTGTTGTGTGAAAAACAAGTTTTTTTTAAGGTGATCAAGAGTTTAAATTGGATGCATTGGTGTTGAGTCATCTAAGGGTTTAGTGAATCCTTACATGTAGGTGTTTGATAAAGCCTAAATGGGTTGGTGCTTAGCTAGTTGGGGTTGGTGCTCCATGTGAAGTTGATGATTCACTAAACTTGATTTTTGTCTTATAATGCTATAGTCCATTTATATATATATATATATATGGGTTTTCTTCCCCTCGAGGGTTTGCCACATAAATTATGTGCTCCTATGTTTCATGCATATGTGGATAAGTGTTTATGATTGCTAGATCTATAAGTTTTCTTGAATGATTCATGATTACTTAAGTAAATTTAAAGGAAATGTTTTGAAGACTGATTCACCCCCTCCCTTCTTATATATATATATATATATATATATATATATATATATGGGTTTTCTTCCCCTCGAGGGTTTGCCACATAAATTATGTGCTCCTATGTTTCATGCATATGTGGATAAGTGTTTATGATTGCTAGATCTATAAGTTTTCTTGAATGATTCATGATTACTTAAGTAAATTTAAAGGAAATGTTTTGAAGACTGATTCACCCCCTCCCTTCTTATATATATATATATATATATATATATATATATATATATATATATATATATATATATATATATATATATATATATATATATATATATATATATATATATATATGGGTTTTCTTCCCCTCGAGGGTTTGCCACATAAATTATGTGCTCCTATGTTTCATGCATATGTGGATAAGTGTTTATGATTGCTAGATCTATAAGTTTTCTTGAATGATTCATGATTACTTAAGTAAATTTAAAGGAAATGTTTTGAAGACTGATTCACCCCCTCCCTTCTTAGTCATTTTAATTCTAACACTATTATAAATTATTAAGGAGGATAAGGGGAGCTAATTATTATTGATTATTATGACTTTAAATATTCAAGACTCCATGATGTAAGTCTATTCATATTAACCTAAGTGTGATTGTTTCATATTCTATTATAAAATAAGATACTCTCTTGGTTGAAAATCTAGTACTTCATTAAAATAGAAAATCAAGAGCCTTCAAGGTTCTTACAAGTTCAAACACTAGGACATTGTTCTAAGGAGAAAATATAAACCTAATAGAGACCCTAGTGTGGGTATAGGTTGCAATAATAGGTGGGAAAACTCATATCGTTTACAATTTAGAGGATGATGAGGAGGAACTATAGAGTGATGAGATCCTAAGCCTCTAGGTGTCAAAGGAAAGGTACCATAGAGACTCAAAAATTAGGTGATGCCATTACTAATTCACCATATATTTCTCCTATTATTTCATCAATTCCTAATGTCTCCACCATTTTTGATGATCCTATTATTTCCTTGGTTCCTATTATATCTACCATTTCTATTTCTCTTGTTGTTTCCTTGATTCCTATTATCTCTAATGTTTTTATAGATCCTATTGTTTCCCTGGTTATTATTATCTCTCTTGTTTCTATTCATCCTATTATTTAATCTATTCATATTACTACTATTATATCTTCAATTCTTATGGCTATTTATCTTGATTCAACTAGTGTGAGTCATACTTCTACTCATTCTCAAGTTTTTTAAGGCTCCTAGAGCCAACAAGGTTCATTTTAAGAAAAATGTGGAAGCACTTTCCAATACACAATTGTCTACACCTTCTACTTAGTTGGGTATACTGATGCCACATTATATTACCACTTAGGCTACCTCAATTATATCATCCAAAAGAGTTGGTAATATTACCACATATATTGTGCATCTTATGCATTAGTTTGGCAATGTAGACTGGCATAAAATCATCTTTCCATCCTTACCAAACCCACTCCATGTGGGGGTACTAAGGCAATATTCTGAGGATGTTTTTTCAAAATATTTTCCCAAGACACCCATTCTATTTACCTTAAATAATTGGTAAGTACAAAGTGGGTGGCATAATTGAAATCCCGAGCCACTTAGAGGCCTAATTTGGTGATAATAGAGCTACCCAATATAAATTCAATTTTTGATAAGTCAATAAGAATTATATAGAGGGTTACAAAGATAAAATTACAAAATTAATTTATTATAGGGATGATCCATGAATAGAGGTAGGATGTATTCTCCTTGTCTAATAAAAATAATATAAGAATTGTAGAGTCTCCTTATAATGAGGATTTTGTAAATTATTTGGGAACCCACATAAAAGCTTTCATGTAACTCCATGCAGGAACCAAGTAAGATATAAAATAGATACAATAAGAGATAAATAAAGTGTGAGATCATAAAAAAATAATGCATGTTACTCGAGATATTAAGGATGATGTATATAATGTATCCCTCAGGCTATAAAATATTCTAGACACCATTAATTCAATCAAAATAGAATTGTCTCCCCATTTAGTTGAGACATCAAAATTATTAAATTATTTAAAATAAGATGTATATAAACTAAATTACTAAATTTAATTATACTATACATGAATAATAATTATTTAACCATATGGATCTAATGATGCCACTTAATGTATCCAATGCTCTCAATTTGGTGGTCATCATAACACACAAAGCTTGAGATTGGGTGACAAGATCATAAGTCTTGATCCCAAAGTTGGTTGAGCATGAGAAACATGTTTAAAAAAATTTGGGAGAATTGAGGTTGTCTCAATTTATGGACACTTCAAGAAAATTTATGGATAGGGTTATTTTTGACAAATTATTTTAATAAACATCTATTAATTTCAAATAGAATATTTAAGGGTACACTTTGGAGGAAAGCTAAAAAGAAATTAGATTTTCTAGAAAGAAAGTTTAAGATAGATATCAATTAAATTTTGCACCCATTTATTATTTGTAGTGTTATGAGTAGCATGAGTTGTAGTACATGGAAAATCTAATGACACAATGGGATCACTTCCAAGATGTGTAACCTTGGTGAATTGAGGTAAACATCTAGATAAAGTCAACTTCCTTTCACTAAGCTTAGTGCAAGTGGTATATGACTTGTTCACATCAAACTACTACCTCTTAGTGATATTTCTCCTAATTAGGGTTTAACTTGTGAGGAAAAGAGTTTTAAAATGAGTTTTAAAACTAGAAAATGGTGATTACACCAAATAGTATAGTGGAAATTAATGCTTGATTTATTTTAACATAGTTGAATGTTTAATATGCTGAGTTTATTAAAGCATAATCTTGCATAAATATGAGATCAAAGGTAATATGAAATCTTTATCAAACAAGGAACATATTTCTTGTTTTTAAATCAATAATATTTTAAAAGGGCATAAATAATACCATAGATTAATCTATATGACTAGAATAATAATCAAAGCATTCATAAACTTAATAAATAGCCATACATACACAAAGAAGAAATAACACAAGGAAGGTAAAACTTCCATTTATTAGCTTTCTCTAGGTTATAGCATGTAGATCAATTTTTCAAAGGTAGAATAATCTCTCTAATAGTAAAGAGATAGATGGGATACACTAAGGTACCCATATGTATACAAAAATACTCTCTCGAAAAAGAGGAAGTTAACAAAACCTCACACCCAGTTATTGAGCAAGAAAATCTTGGAAACTTCATGCAAACATCCTCCTCTTTAGCTTTAAATAGAATTCTTAGTAGAGTATATGGCTGGAAAAAAAGCATGAAACTATCGGGTGCCTCAATAAGTGCTAGAAAAATAAATAAATCCATTGAAATCTTTTATTTGAACCCTTTATTATTTTATTTGTGTTGTTGTTATCTCTCCCAAGAAATGAGGCACTAAAATGAACAATTACTTGGTAAATATTGAATGCTTTGAGATATTTTAGGTTATAAATTATAGAACCTAATTTTTAATTTGAAGTGAAGACTTTTACATCTTCTTAAGTCATTCAAATTGATAAAAAGGAAAGTGTAAATTACAACATGATTTTTTGTAATTGAAGCAATTCAAACTTGCCAAAATAAAAAGGGTGATTTACAAGTTTGCACTTTACAACTTAAATCTTAACAAAAAGATAATTGCAAATTACAAGTGGTTCTTTCTTAAAAAGAGTTATCAAAATGATAGTTGCAATTTATGACTTGTAATTTTACAATGTTTATTACAATAAAAATGTAATTTATAGAATGTATTTTTATAATTAATCTGAAATAATCAATCCATAACCAGGACCTCTAAATATTCCTTATCCTTTTTTGCGTGTATCTTCTCAATATAAGCATCAAAGCTTTTGAAGATATTCTGAAGTTATTCTTTATCAAGACCAAGGGTGCAAAGGTTACTTATCTCACATTATGCTATCACTTCAAATAGTTCCCTAGATATAGCTCTGTAGACTTGAGTATCTTTTCCCATATGATCTAGTGTATTGTGATACCTAATGAATCAATGGATGAAACTCAAGTTGAAATTTGTATCCTATGTTAATTCTCTCTTGACTACTTATTTGAATTTGTCTTGAACCTATTAGACCAAAATGGGTTGATTTGGTGATCTATTGATTCACATGATAATTTACCAAGTGAATATTCAATGTCATAAATTGTATTTATGGTCTTATCACATGTACTTTTAGCCTTATTAATATTCTCAATGAGTATCCTGATTGTGAAATGGGTTTCCCTATCCATCTCTTCAAGCTCTACATAATTATTTAATATATTTTATAATATGAGGGTGTCAATATCAATTAGTTCAACAACCTATAATTTTGGAAAGAATAGGTTTAGTCTTTCAATCTCTTCCTCATATTTTTTTATCTATACTTTCAGAGATGCATGATCATCCTTCAGAGTTTTATAATAGTCCATTACCAACTCTAGCACTCTATTTCCTTTTGTTATGAGTTTATCAACCCAGTATTTTATGGCCCTTCCCATGCTAAAAGTCTCTATCATTACCTCAAATGTTTATTTATCAAGGAATTGAGTAAGAGATTGAGTTAATTGGGCTACTGCATCGATGAACTTCCTCAAGGCAGCTGTCAACTATTCAACTTTATTCTTCAAATCATCTTTAGTAACCTTTTCACTATCCATCTTCTCAAAAAGAGAGTTGATACTTGATTGAAAATCATGATTCAATCCTTCTCTTATCAGATGACCTAGGTGCACTTTCGATATTTGATAATCCCCCACCACTAGATCTTCTTTTTGTTTATTCAATGGGATAATTGATATCTCCACATATCTTTCCCTTGATGCATCATATGATATTATGGATATGATCCTAGGACCTATCTTTGGTTGTTTGGATGCCTCAAAAAAATGAAATTCTAGAGTGTTAGGAGAGACCATTTGTTTTTTTATTTATTATTGATTGTGCTAGCCAATGTAGAGTGACAACCTATGAATTTAGCACTATCATCTATGAATCTATAGATAAAGTTGAAACACTAGTGGTTATTATCACAAGTGTTTTATCTATTAGTAATGTTTTTGTTGAATCCTCAGTTAATGATTTGGTTATATATTTCCCATTTGTGGGTTGAGTAGTCACATTTATATTAATGGGTCCTTTGTCTCCACCTCCTTGGTGGGGGCTTGGGTTATTATGGGAGTGTAATAAATGGGTACTTAAATGGGTGAGGTGGTTATATTTATGCTTATTGAGGGTTTGGAAACTAAGAGTGATATGAATGGAAAGGTAGGCATGGGTAGTTGGAAAAGGGGAACCTATGGAAGGGTGGAATCTGAGGCAGCAAATGAATCAATCAATGTAGTTGGAACACTTAGATTGGATGAAATAGGGAGTGTTATAAAAGGTGGAAATGAAGTTGTATCTATCCTAGTGGTTGGGATGACTAATGGGGTTGTAGTCAAGATGACTGATTCTATAGCCATATATTGTTGGGTGGTATTAATGATTAATGAAATGGTAGTGGATATTGGGGATGAGGTGGAAGTGATTATAGAATATGGAGGTGAAGTTGGAGCTTGAGTATCCAACTATGTTTATTAGATTGTCACCAAAGGAGTCACTTACATAGGTGGGTCAGATGAAGATGAAATTACTTGCACTGGTAGGCTAGTGGAAATAGGATGGGTAATTACTTGAGATTAATGGGTAGTATATATAAGAGGAGGGAGTACTATGGTTGGTTGAATAGTGGAGACAAGAATAAAGACTACTTGTGTTGGTTGAGAAGTAACTATTTCCTTTGTATGAATTGATATTAGTTGATCCACGAATTGGGTTATTGGCTCTTGGCTACTATAAGAATCCCTTTTTGTCTTCTACTTTTACTTTTGCTTGTGTGACACAAGTAGCCTATCTTCCTAGTCTACATGGGTTCTATTATTGGAACCCTTTACTATTGTTTCCATACCCTTCTCCTTCATTTCTTTAAACTTGTATGAAATACTTAGGGTCTCTTTGGTTATCTTGACTCCTTTGTTCCTCAACTAGTTTATTATTTTATTTATAACTTGGGTGGTCCTATCTATCAATGAGAAGGATTTAGGTATGGACTACCTGACTAGTGGAAGAGGTTGGAGATAGATTTTATTATCATAATAGACCTTATCTACTAACTGCTCATCATTTTTCAAGTCTTCAGGGACTAGTTCCACGTTTTAGTCTTTGATTTGATTTAGGGTCATCCTTGAATAATCTCTTAATCTAACTTCCTCTTCATTCTACATATCTTCCCAATAATATTCATATAAAGGGATGTGGGAATATGTAGCACCTACTATACTAGTAACATATCTAATCATATCAAAGAAGGGCCTTACATCGAGAGCTATCAAATTCATTTGAGTCATTTGATCATCTACACATTTGGCTTTTGATAGGGAAGGGAAGGTATATCTCCCTATTTTGATAGGTAAGTTAATCCCTAACTTATGCTTGTTTGATAAAAACTTGTGGGTTTCTTCAAGTTTCCTCACAAGTTCCATTAGGGCCCATTTGTCACTTATGTACCTTAGAAGGGTGTAGGGACAACCACTAAAACCTCCTATTCTAATATATGAATATGTGGGGAACTAAATGAGAAATACCCCTCACTTTTAATTTTATGTAGTTGTAGCATCAAAAAAAATTCTCCTTCCTAGCTCATTTTCAAACATAATAATGATGCAATATTCAAAAGCATCATTGACCCTTTTGAAATGTTGTTTACTTACCTCAAGGGTGAGGTTAGGGTAGTAGTTGAAGACCTTATTTATTTTATCAGACATTATGTTCAATCTTGGGAATTCCCTCCCTTTTGTTAATATATAGACTACGTATGAGGTCTTATAGAAATTTCCTATAGTTTGGACCTCCATCAATTATTTATGTATGGAGTCAGAAATCAATTAGACCCAATAAATGTATTATTTGTTTTGGTGTATTACCTAGATATACTAGTACATCAAATCTTGATATTTTTTGGCATTTAGGTCCCTTGTAACTCTACTCAATAGTATAATAATGTCTTCTATTCCATCCTTGAATTCTATTCTGGACAAGGTTTTAGGTATTATTATGGTTCTAGGTCTAGAGTTTTATATCCATTATTTTTTAACACCCTTAAATAGGTTTAATTATTATCTTGATAGAACTTCTAGGAAGAATAATGGGTTATATCTAGATATGTTTCATATTCTAAAATCAAGAACATGATGTCAATGAAATTAGGGTCTAGATTTAGAATCTTCTCTCTTTTTTCATTCACCACCTCACTCTTCTCACAATCATAGTATTTTTCCTTTGTGAGCACAAGATCAAGGATCTACACTGATAGTGGGAAATTGTTTACCTAAGGTAAACCAACTATTGTAGATGCTTTGAATCCAATCATTCTTAAATTCAACATTTATTTTGTTCCAAAAATTTGTTAGGTCTATGTGACCTAGATCTGTGTCAGTAATCTCATTTGTATTTGATTTTAAGATGGATGGGGCACCAAGTCCCTTTGATTTTAACTTCATCACCTTTCCATAAATGTATTCTAATAAAAATGGCTTGGGAGAGCTAACTATAGAGTTGGTTAGGGTTAATAATTTTATTGCAATTGAAAATTCCAGTGGAGATATAATATGTAATTGTAACTAAAATGTTTAACGGGGTTTTGACTTGTAATTTTCACTTGTAAAGTCCAATGAAAATCCTAATGGGTTTTTGGTTTTTATAAGTAATTTATATCTTTGATGGGAACTTAAATTTCTTAAGACAAATGAAATCTCTGCTAAGGTTTCATATCTGTTTTAGAAACTAGGATCTCCATGGGGTTTGATCTTGCAAAAGCAAGAGGGGTTTTCACTTGAGTTTGTGTGGAGAATACTATGGAAATATTATAGATGTCAATAACAGGACACAAAGCCTAGATTTTTTGGAAAATATTTAAAGAATAATCTTTGTTTGATAGTATGTGAATAAGGAAAAGAGGAAAATATGTAGACAACACTAAAGAATGAGAGTAAGAATAACAATTTTTAAGGTAAAAAACCTAAACCTATTAGAACACCCTAAATTTTCAAAGCTAAAACCTTTACATGAATTCAAAATAAAGCTATGTTTTACTGATAGAAATAAGAGTAGTGCTTTAATGGAAATGTGAATGACCTAGAGGAATACCATTTTATTCACACATAGGATGGTAATGGTGTGTGTGGCATTGCTTGGTGTTTGGTTTATAGGTTTCTTAGCACATAAAGCTCCAATCTCAATTTATAAATGTTAAATAATGACCAAAAAAACCTAATTGTATTAATATAACCCACATTTAATGATAATTAGGGTGGTGGTTAGGTAAATAACATGAAAGCAAGGTTTTAGGAGTATAGTATAATTTTCCAAATTGCAAAATTATATTTTGAATTTTGATCTCCACTTTTTGCTAAGTGGTTTGGTGAAGTAATTGGGTATTGAAACTTCATTTGTACTTTACAAATTTGAAAAGTTATGAAGTGTAGTAGAATTTTTGATTTCCACTAGGTAGGAAGGAAGGGTGGAATCAGAACTTGAGTTACACTTTGAAACTTTGCAAAGTTGTAAAGTGCAATCAAAGTTTTAATTTATATGGGTATTACTAATGGTGGAAAGCAAAACTCAAGTTACACTTTGAAAATTTTCAAAGTTTCAAAGTGAAATTGGAGTTCTAATTTTTTGAGTATAAGGTAAGAGTAGAAGGTAGGGTTCCAATTTCATTTTTCAACATTTTAAAGTTTCAAAGTGCAACTAGAGTTCTAGTTTCCACTAGGCATTAGGAATAGCAGGAAGTAGAGGTTTGGGTACACTTTGCAAATTTGAAATTTACAAACTTCACCCAAATATTTGATTTATGCTAGGTAATTGGAAAAGGTTTATTGGTTATTTTTTAAATATTTTTCCCAAAAAATTAACGGGTCTCCTTTAAGGTATAAGATGGTCTGATATTTTTGACATGAAAATATCAATAAAAACTTAATAGCTATTTTTATCACCTAAAAAATTGAACTAGTTGATCATGTTAACTAAAATTTTGTGAGGATTTAGGGTCAATATTTGGATATAAATACCACCTTCACTTCAATCCAATAGAGGGAAAAATTTATTTTTTCATTGTTACAACTCACAATTCTACTAATTCTTCATTTTAGGAGTCATTGTTTGGGATTTTGGCGTAGAAGGAAGCTAGCTTATCTTTTAGGAAAGTCTTAGATGAAAAGTATGAGTTTTTTAGCCTAGAGATAATTTCTATAGCATGATACTTACAAAGCCACAACAACCTATTTCAAATCACCATTGGCCAAGGGAGAAATTGAGGCATGCTAGGTTTATCCAAAGGTAAGTATTTCTAAATTTTACTCTTTCATTTGGTAGATAGATATTACATAAAATAATATGTTAAATGTTTTACTCCTTGCTTAATTTACCTCTCAATTAACTTGAATAGAGTTTTCTTTGTTTGTTATGTGTTTTTTTTGTTAATTATTCCCCTTTGTGCCATAAGCTTTAGTAATCACTATATTAGATTTATTTTATGTATTTTAGGCCTAGTTAGGGTTATTTTGTGGTGCTACTTCATTAAAGGATTTAGAACCATATCTAGTGGTGTTTTGTGATAAGATATGTCTTAGGTAGGTTTATCAAATCCAAATTGGTCATGTCTGTTAGGGACCCCTTATCCAATAGAAGCACAATTGATTACTTTCTTATAAGCAATTAAACATAGAATTATACCAGAATGATTAAGTAACTATAAACTTGAGACAGCAAAGAATTTGAGAGACAATACACACTCTTATATTAAATATTACTAAAAGAAAATACAATAAGGAAGATGCCACTTCTTCCTCCACCTCAAAAGCTTGCCACACCTCAAGACCTTCTTCCCTCTCTCTCTTGCTCAACACAACAAACTCAATATCCTGAGTTATTATCCCCTCCTTGAATACTTCAGCTAATCTCCTTGACCTTACACCTGTAGATCTCCTTGACCTTGCTTCAATGCTTTACTTGCTTGCTTTTCAAATTACAATGCATGCCTCATGGGTCTTTAAATAGAATCCCATGCATACAAAAATAGAACTCTAACTACAATAATTAGACATGCAGCTCGTGATTATAATTCATCAACAGCAGTTCTGGAACACACAGGCGATCGATGTCGATCCCTACTTGCCTAGTGCTACCAACGTCAGCTAACTATCTATCGACGTCGGTTGCCTTCTGCACTGGTAATGACTGACATCGGTCATGCTGCCAATGCCGATACTTTTGGATCTTTAGCAACCTCCCTTCTTCATGTCTGCAATAGTTGAAGCTTTTAGCTCCACACCCTAACAATCTCCCACTTGGAGATAAATAGCTGCTATTGTACCTATACCTATACACCATCTATTTTGTTCCCTTGGCTCTGTATCCCTCTTCATCGTCACTCTTGAAGACCAACCACCACACAAACCTATGATGCTATACCTGTCACTTATGCCAAAAGAATTTTGCTGCTCCCAAATTCTTCATGACATACTTCTGAACCAACTCTACCCTTAGCTCAGAAAACTCCCTGTATATGAAACCCTGTAACAAGTAACACAATACAGTAATAGGATAATGTAGCTAATATTATCCAACCTGGTAAAGATAAAATACAATGGTCAAACCTCCATTGTCTTGCAGCCTAATCAAGACCATATACCATAGCCTTCTATCTCACGTGTCCATCCACTCTCTTCTCTAATATGGGAATCCATCCCTCATCTATTGCTTTCTTCTAGATGACAACTCTACCAAGAAATACCTATTTGGTTCTTCTCCAAGGACTCACACTCCTCATCCATGCCAAGCTCCCACTGTTTCTAGATTCTACCTGCATTGCTTCTTCCATCTTCCTAGTTCTTGACCATCAGTAAGCAATATAAAGAAGGTGAACAATGAATATGAGGTTCACTTACCCTTTTTGACCTCCATATGGGTGTTTGAGACTCCTTGATAGCTTGTTGTCCACCCAACATCTATTCCAGTGACCGATCTCGGCTATCTCCCAGCTGCTCCCGACCGATGTCGATTCCCTGCACTGACCCTGACTACCAACATCATTTCCCTAGCCAACATCGGTGTCCCTCCTACCGATGTTAGTTCCTACCTAACTAACATCAGTCTTCTCCTGTCGACTCTACCAACCCTGTTGGTCTGCACATGACTGATGTCGGTATCTGGCTGACTGACGTCAGTCCCAAGTGACTGACATCGGTGATTGTGTGTTCCTGTAAGTGATGAATTTTTCATTTGTGAGATCATCTTGGATCAAACCTCTATCCATACTACCCTGCTTAGAATTAATCAGCCCCTGTGACTGATCCCTGTCCTTCATCTCCTCCATAAAGACCAAAGCTTCTTTGTTCTTGTCAAAAGCATCAAATTTCCTTTTCCTGCAATGAACTCTATCTATGCTTTCTGAATCTGAACACATACCTTTTGAATCAAGAACATCCATTCCCTTCTTATTCATATGACCAAGCCTATTAAGCCACATCTTCGAATCTACAGCT
This sequence comes from Torreya grandis, assembly GCA_037957365.1. Classification (NCBI taxonomy): domain Eukaryota; kingdom Viridiplantae; phylum Streptophyta; class Pinopsida; order Cupressales; family Taxaceae; genus Torreya; species Torreya grandis. The sequence continues at coordinate 959,250 of JARHVA010004820.1, read as the reverse complement.
GAAGTAGATAAACCAGAAGTAAAATCAACAATACAAGTAGATAGATAAAGAGTATCTACTTTCTTACCTCTTGCTAGAACAAGTGCACCCTTGATAACCTTCCAAGAATCCACTATGATGGTTATTGTGCATCCCTCATCACCCAACCTTCCAATAGAAATCAAACTCTGCTTCAGAACTAGGGCATGCATGACCTCCTTCAACACCCATGTGTTGTCCATCTACAATTTCAGCTGCACTTTCCCTTTGCCAACTATTTGACAAGGCGTACCATCCCCTAAATAAAGCACTCCAAAATCTCCCTGTTCATACCCATGGAACAAATCTCTGTTTGGGGATGCATGAAAAGAAGAACCAGAATCTAAAATCCAAGATCCTACCTGACTATCCAAAGAAAGTATGAGAGCATCCTGTACCATAATATTTGCATCCTTTGCTTCTTCATTACCTACATGTTTATTCTCTTTATCTCTCAACCAACACTCCTTCTTTGTGTGTCCTTTCTTTCCACAAAACCAGCATGTAACACCTCTGGACTCAGATCTCCCTCCCACCTTTGATCTCCCTTGCTCAACCTTCTCCCTTTGCCTTCCCCTGCTTTCTGCACTTAGAGCATTCCCTGATGATTCACCTGTGCTTCTCCTGCATATTTCTTCATTCAAGATCACACTCCCAACATCATCAATTTTTAATATTTTAGAAGCAGATGCAGAATTACTTATTACCATAACCAAACTGTCCCAACTTTCAGGCAAAGGACATAAAATCAAGAGAGCCTTTACCTCATCATCAAAAACAATATTGACTGAAGCTAACTGGTTTACCAAACCATGGAAATCACTAAGATGAGTATGTACCAATCCACCTTCCTGCATTTGCAAAGTAAATAGTTGCTTCATAAGAAATACCTTATTAAAAGCCGAGGGCTTTTCATATAAATTTACCAAGGACTTTATCAACTCTTCCGTTGTCTTGCACTGTGATAAGTTGGAAATCATAGACGATGCAAGGCTCAACCTTATGGAACCGAGAGCCTTTCGATCAAGAACATTCCATTCCTCATCCTTCATATCTATGGGCTTGCATGCAACCCCACCCAATGGTAAGTACAAATCCTTCTGATACAAATAATCCTCTATCTACATCCTCCAATGTTGATAATTCTTGCCGTTATACTTCTCCATTCGTAGCTTACTTTCTTCTGCCATTGCTAAACTCCCACTCAATCTAGAAAACCCTGTGAATGACCTGTAATCAAAAATAATAACCTGCTCCCTGCAAACCGTAGCTCTGATACCAATTGTTAGGGACCCCTTATCCAACGAAAGCATAATTGATTACTTTCTTATAAGCAATTAAACATGGAATTATACCAGAATGATTAAGTAACTAGAAACTTGAGACAGCAAAGAATTTGAGAGACAATACACACTCTTGTATTAAATATTACTAGAAGAAAATACAATAAGGAAGATGCCACTTCTTCCTCCACCTCAAAGGCTTACCACACCTCAAGACCTTCTTCCCTCTCTCTCTTGCTCAACACAACAAACTCAATAGCCTAAGTTGTTATCCCCTCCTTGAATACTTCAGCTGATCTCCTTGACCTTACACCTGTAGATCTCCTTGACCTTGCTTCAATGCTTCAATGCTTTACTTGATTGCTTTTCAAATTACAATACATGCCTCATGGGTCTTTAAATAGAATCCCATGCATACAAAAATAGAACTCTAACTACAATAATTAGATACGCAGCTCATGACTATAATTAGTCATTTAACATGCAAACACTCACTTCACTTAACTGACTGTTCGTCAACAGCAGTTCTAGAACACACAGGCGACTAACACCGATCCCTGTTTGCCTGGTGCTGCCGACGTCGGCTGACTATCTGCCGATGCCGATTGCCTTCTGCACTGGTAATGACTGACATCGGTCATGCTACCGATGCCGGTACTTTTGGATCTTCAGCAACCTCCCTTCTTCGTGTCTACAATAGTTGAAGCTTTTAGCTCCACACCCTAACAATGTCCTAATATAAATAACCATGTAATAATTTGTTGGTAAGATTACCTTCTCTAAATTTAGAATTCAATAAGTAGGACAAGTTGTAGATGTATCCTAATTTATTACATACATTATAGTAAACTAACATGAATCTAAGTCTTGTACTTTTAATTTTTCAATCAGATTCAAATAGATCAAGTTGGTCAATCAAGTTTCATTTTATCAATATAGGCTTATTTTTAAGCTAACTAGATTGATTTGATCAATTTGGTATTTTTATCTATCTATAGATCGAAGGTTTTAATCTAACTAGATTAAGTTGATCAATTTAATCATATTATCTATCTATAGGTGCAATGTTTTGAGTTAACTAAGACATGTTGGTCCACCTAATTTCATATTCTCTTTACATTTTTTGATTTTGGCCATCTAGAATTAATTGATCGATCTAATCATTTAACTAGTTTTTGAATTTTATTTTATATCTAATAAAATTGATCTACTTGATTGTGTTATTCAAAACTTTTAGTTTCAATTAACTAAAATGAATTAGTCGATCTAACCATTTTTATTGCTTTCTACTTATAGTCAATTAAATTAATCTATCTAATTTTGTCTAATTTGGAATACTATTATTTTTAGTTTAAATAAACTAGATTGATTTGGTCAATTCTATTTATTAACTGTGTTTTTATCTTTCTACCTCTACATGATTAAAATATTTCTTAGGTGGCCCAGTCAATAAAAATTCAATAATATAACTAAATCAAGTTAGTTAATTATGTTCTATCTTTTTGGTTTATTCTAATAGCTTACCATTTCCATATTGTCAATTTTAATTGATTTATAATTCCTTTTCAATTCAAAAATTTACTTACTATTTTCCTCAGTTATCAATTTTTTCAAATTTTACACAAATAGTAAACTAAATAAACCTGCTCGATCTAGTTCTATGTCTATTTTTTTTATCACCAAACTAAATCAACATAATCAATTTAGTTTGTTTGGGTCTAATTTTCTAATAGACTATATCAACCAACTTGATCTTGTTCTATAATGTTCTCTCAACTAGATTGACTTATTTGATCTCGTTCTATATGTTTAATTTTTCAACACAAGTAAAAGAAATTAACCTATATTTTCTTATTAATTACAATCACTTTTACTTTTGAAATAAATATTTAGTTTCTTGTTTATTTTATTTCAAAAAATTTAACTTCATTTTTGACAAATTGATTTTTCACCTTTATTTTCATCTTGTCTAATTTTTTCCCTATAAATTATGTACTATAATTTTTAAAATTACTTAACTACAATATTGAAGGACTATTTGATATTCTATTTATGGTCATTGTCTATCATTTACAGATATTGTGGTGTAAAGGGCTTACCTCAATACTCATAGCCATAGTATAGAGTTAAACATTAGTTTCAACATACCTCATAATAATTTAAAAACACCTAGGATTTACCTTTGTATTAAAATTTAGGAATCCAACCATCTGTTTGATTGTGTGGTGTATAGGTTAATGGTTAGCATCGAGAAGCTACTCTAGCTTACTCTTAAAATTAGGTTTAGTGAGCTATGGGAACAACACTTACTCCATAGTTAGCACTCTAAAACATTGGGCTATCATTATCCAATGGACAATCCAATATATTTAGAAGCCCAAATTATCAAACACAACATTTTATTATAAATTATTGATCTTTTTTTTGGGTAATTAGTTAGCATTAATAGTTATAAAATTACATTTTTTACTTGTTGCTTGTTGATGTAGAGCATCACCATGTAATAAGGTGTTAATATGTTTTTTAAGTGTTGCAATGACCATATTTGGTCTTGTGAGGTGTTATAAGTCCTATCGGGTCCTACTAGATGTTTATGAGTCTTTGGAATTCTTTAAAAGTGTGTGTTTATAGGTATTTTAGTTTTCCCACCAAAAATCCTATTTTGAAATTTTGAATTGTTGAATTAAGCTTGGAGAGGTATTTGGAATCTTAGGTAAAAGTTAAAAGTTGGAAATTTTTTGAATGGGTCTTATAATTTCATAGAATGTTTTCAATAGGTACTTAAATGTACATTTCATGGATAAGATCAATGCAAATTAAGAAATCAAAAAAAGACAATTGCCCTTCAGCATGGGATGGCAAAAATAGGAGTTTATTTTGCATGTTTTAGATGGTATAAATAATATAAATCCATGTAGGTGAGGTAGTAAGTGTGGTAGGATATTATATGAGAGCATAATGTCTAAGGTTATGGATGGATATTTCGCAAAAAGATCAAAAATTTTATGATCTTTGCATTCTTTATGAATTTTATACATAATTTTGTGCTTATGTTCATGAAAGTTGAATAAAGAATGGTATTTGAAGAAAAAGTATTGAATATTAGGGTTTCTCATGAATATATGTGATTTTTTATTTTATATTATGCATGATCATATTGAATCATTATAATCATTACCTAGTTAGCAATATGGCAATCTACACACAGTTCAAGAAAAGGGTAATATGTGTTTCTACATTCTTAAATGACAAGAAGATTGGCATGGTTGATGGTTGTTAAGGTTTATTACAGAGTATAAAGTGTAATCCTATTAAATTTTTTATTTAATTATATTTATTCCCTTAGATGTTCCATTAGAGGTATAATATTCCTATGAAATCTTAATGTAGTCATTCACAAGCCTACAAAATTATATATAAGTGCATGTAAGAGTCTTTTAGAGGATGCTAAAATAAAAATAACTATTTAAAAAGTTTATGTAGGGTATTAAAACCCATAAAATATTACTATATTCCTTTATAAGATTAAATTCCTAAGAATAAATTCAATAAACTAAAGAAACTATCATGCAATCCTCCATGAAAACCCAAAACTCTATATTTTCTAGTATTGAGACCTTTTTGTGATGGTTTAAGAGAATTTAATTGTTTGAGAATGCATATGGAGGTGGGTAATAAAATTTATAAGTAAAAATAAGTATTAAAAACATTAAAAATTCAAATTAAGTATTTATTTCTCCTCTCAGCCTTGTACAAGCCTATCTAAGCCTAGACCTAGGGTTCAATCTTGAAACTCAAATAACTTTAGTTTCAACCCTTAAAATTTGATGAAACTTGGTGATTAATTGTATTTTTATGATTAATATATTATTAAAGAGTTTTTTTAATGTTATAAGGATGTATTATATGGTTTCTATCAATGTGGGAGTGTTTAAGGCCTAAAGAGACTTAATTGCCTGGGAGATGGTGCAAGAAAAGATACTTACCTTGGGAGTTGAGTCAATAAAATTTTCATGAAGTAGGAATAAATTAATGGGTATATAAAAATGGTTTTATTTTTATCTTTAACCTTGTATATTGTTCACAACTAATAAAAAAGGTTACAAGGACTAAGCCTCAAAGGAGGAAAGTGAAAATTGGTTGAGAGTTTTAATTTGAGGTTTGAATATTATGGTTGAATAAGTAGTAGGATTTTAATATTAAGGGTAAAGTATATTTTAAATTATTTGATAATATTATAAGTTTTAATAATTAAAGAGGAATTTAGTCTGAGGATACTATACCAAAGGATGAACAAGATTATTATAAGATTGAAGAGTGAAGAGATGAAATGATGATTGGTTAAAGATGATGATGGTGATGTATCAGATTAGAGAGAGTACAAATAATTTTGAAATGATAATATATCTTCAAGAGAAATAAAATTTTATACATGCAATAAAATTTTATTGAGTTTTAAGAGAGAGAAATTGATCAAGAGAGGTCAAAAAACAAAGAATGTACGAGTAGGATAGAAACCAAATCAGAGGTCATTAAAGTCATTAAAATAAGGAATCAAAGCCAAGTTTATGAGGTAAGAGGTTATAGGAATTAGGCCCTACATCACTTTCTATTATCTTTTGTATTGTAGATTTTATTAGCCAACATTGATACAAGTTGTGTGTTGTGTGTTTCAACTAGATCAACCAAATCAATCTAGTTTCTTGTGTGTGGATAAACTATGTTGAATAACATAAATCAGTATTATATTATATTCTTGATTTACTTCTATTTTTTAACTAAATCATCTAGTCTTAAACAGTTTAAAATTTTTCCTACCTATAGAATTAAATCAAACAACTTGATTTAGTAGACTATTATTTAATCTTATTTGCCTAAATATATCAACCATCTCAATCTAGTAGGTTTTTAGATGAATATTTTATCATGTTTACCCAACCACATCGACCAGATCAATTTAATAGGTTTCTAGACTATTATTTAATCTTGTCTACCCAACTTTATTAACCAACTCAATCTAGGAGGTTTCTATACTGTTATTTCATCCTCTCTACCCAACTAGATTGACCAACTTGATCCAATAGGTTTCCAAACCATTATTTCATCCTCTCTACCTAACTAGATTGACCAAATCGATCTAGTATGTTTCTATATTGTTCTTTCATTATATATACCCAATTATATCGACCAACTTGATTTAGTAGGTTCTTAGATTGATCTTTTATCCTATCTTCCCAACTAGATTGACTATTTTGATCTATTAAGTTTTCAAGTGGATCTTTAATCTTGCCTACCCAAGTAGATTGACTATCTTGATCAAGTAGGTTTCTAGACTATGTTTCTATCTTTTTTGTCTAACTAGATTGACCAACTTGATCCAATTGATTTTCAACCTATTAAACTTTACCTTTCTAATAGGTATATGAATATGTTTCTTTTATCATATTATTCATCATATAACCCCTATTTAATAAATGTACATAACACAATCAGACTAACATGATGTCTCTTACTAATCCTCATAAGGCCTCTAAAATGCATCTACCATATATTATGATAGATAATCTTTATCTTAGCAACATCCATGTTATAACTAGAACAGCCAACTATAGGACCCCTATTATTCCCTTAATCTTATATTCATACCTACTATAGAGGATGAAATTGATATTTATTACACTATTAAAATGATCCTTTTTATCAATGAAAACCCTCAACATCAGGGTAAGGATCCCACTGTCATCTATAACCTCATGATGAGACCTTACATTGGGGATCCCCCTTCACCTTCACCTAGTTTTTATATAGGATTTGGGGCAAGTCACCCTAAAAATTCCATCATACGTTTATCCTTTATCATGTTTTATTATGTTAGTAGGTACTCCTATTTCATGTTAATGTAGAGGTTCCAAGAGAAAAGTTTCAACTTGTAATTCTTTACCAAACACCCTATACTTTTGACCCTTTCTACTAGCCCTATTTTCCCTATTTTATTGATTGTATGGAAAAATTACAATGCTTTAAGATAAACCAAATAGATATATGACTACCCTCTATTTAAAAACATGTGTACTAATTTTTAGGATCTAACTCCACCTGTAGACCCACTTTCAAGTCACTAGCCTTCCCTAATTAGGCTTCCTCAAGCCTAAACACAAGACAATCAACAAAAATACATATTAGGGTGTTTGTACTATAAAATGAAACCATGAAAATAAATTATGGAACATTTAAATTGACTAGACTACAAAGTTTTGGGAAATTTTGATGGTTAAAACTCTAGATATGGTTGAAACCCTAGTTTAGGGTTTTTGGTAGCCTATGATAACTTGAGAGTAGTAAAAATTCAAATTTAAGCAGTATGTTATGTTTCAAAGACAAAAAATAGGTTTTATATGTATATATTGACCTTTATCACATTTATCAATCCTTTGTTTCACACTTACAATCCATTTTCATAGATTTCAAGAACAATTCCACATGATTGTGTAGGCAAATGATGCACTTACAAGTTTGTGTGCCTGTGAAGATAGATAAAATTCATACAAAGCCAAAAAAATTGTTAAGAAACTTTAAAAACATGTTCAAGTAACTTACCTTAATGTACCTATGAACTTGATCATTGGTTTATGGATCACTTCTTTCAAAGAGTATAGTCATAGTCCAACCATACAAAACCTAGTATAGGAAACAGGGTTTCTAAGCTAGTTTCCAAGCATAAAAAATATTATTATCATTAATTTAAGAATACACTTCAAAAACAATGTCAATATTCTATGAAAACATTGATAACACAATTCATAATAGAACAATGACTAGTCCTTCACAAGAACTAACACACAGCTTGCACACCAAAAGAATGACTCCCAAATAGGGGTTTGTCTATGAATAATCTTGAACAATAGAAGAGTTTTATTACCATTTATTTAAATTCATAATATCAACACATTAAAAAATATTTTAATATTATTTAGAACCAATGCCAACTTTCTTTTGTTGTCAAATTTTGAAAACATAGTTTACAATCAAAAAAACTAAATAACATAGAATAGGCTCTAAATCTTATTTATTCAATAACACGGGCTTTATTTTTTCTTCCTTCAAGTATTATATATAATAATACATGAATAAATATCCAAAATTATAAATTATTACCTTTTATATGAAGATAACCATTTTATAACTACCTTGGATGAGGCTTGTCAATGTTAACATGATAACTTTTGAAAGGTGTCAAGGCACCAAAGTTGCTTTCTAAGATACATGTCACTTTGACCCTTTTAAATTATAAAAAGGGACCTCAAATTTCATTTAAACATGTTGATAAACTTTTTCAAGCCTTACCATACCCTTTCAAGTCCTAAACACACAAGAAAATTCAAATTTTTGAATACACAAGGTTTGGTGGGAAATCCAAATTTTAAAAATTAGATAACCAAGATGAATTCCTAGAATACTAAATTGAAACCTAAACATGATTTGGGCTTATAACACCATCCAATGCATCATCATACCTTATTCAATATAAACAAGCCAAAAATTGACAAAAATTTGCTCCCTAAGAGTGATGCTCCTACATCATACTCCCAGGGAAAGGAAAAAAGAACTCATGGATTATTGTCCATAAGTACCTCTAGATTACTCCCTCACTTATATATATCATGTTAATTATTCCACATGGCATCCTATACTAGATGATTCTTCCATTTGACCAGATACTTGAAATACTACTTGTCTCTAGTCCTCTTGATCACCTACTTGTCGAAAATGCACTCCATCTCCTCTATCTTGGCCTTAGGAAACTATCTTGCCGAATCTAGGCCTACTATAGTTGTATCATATACTATGTTTCCTCCTTCATCTCCTTATTTTTAATGGTACAAGTCTACAACATTGAAGATAGGTGAAATTATAACTCCACTAGGCAACTCCAATTCATATGCATTATTTGTAAACTTCTTAAGAATATTTAAAGGACCTATCTTCTTCATCTTCATCTTGTTGTATTCACCCCTTGTGTACATTTCCTTATTGATATGAGCTATGAATAATTCTTCAACCTAGAAATTCACTTCTCTTATACTCAAATCTGCCTATTTATTGTACTTGTCAACACTAAACTCCAAATGCTTCTTTACCAGTTCATGTACTTCTTTCATTACCATTGAAAAATCTTCACCTTTAGCACTTCTCTTATCCATATGACTGATTTTTATAACCTTAAATACACCTTTAGTCTAAATGTCATAGATCACCTAGAATGGACTCATACCAATGCTCCCGTTGATAGAATCATTGTAAACAAACTTTTCTTGAGGCAACATAAGATCCCACTGCTTGGGATGGTCTTTGGAAAAACACCTCAATAAGTTTTCCAAACTTATATTCACCACCTTAGTTTTCCCATCTATTTGAGGGTGGTAAGTTGAACTGAGACTTAGGTTTCTACCTAGCTTTTTCCATAATGTCCTCCAGAAGTGATCAAGAAACTTGGTGTCCCTATCAAAAACAATACTCATGGGTAGTCCACAAAGTCTTACAACCTCCTTGAAAAAAAATTAGCCACATGTGTTGCATCATTAGTGGTTCTACATGGTATGAAGTGTGCCATTTTAGAGAATTTATAAAGAACTACAAAAATAGAATCAAAACCCCTTTTTGTCTTAGGAAATCCCATCACAAAGTCCATACTTATGGATTTTCAAGGCCTATTTGGGACTGGTATGGACTGATACAAACCTGCATTAGTACTCTTACCCTTATATAATTGATAAATTTTTCATCTCTCTACATACCTCCTTGCTTCTACTTACATTCTAGGCTAATAGTAGTGCCTAGTGAGCAACTCCAATATCTTGTCAAGCCCAAAATGGTCTGCCATGCTTCCACTATGCTTCTCTTGGATCATATTTCCTCTTATAAAGTATTTTTGTAAACACAAATATACTCCTTTGAATAATAAATCTTTAATTTCGTACTCCAACCATGGCTCCTTGTTGAGTGTACTTGGGTGCTTGCATGCATGGTATGCTTCCTTTAAATATTTAGCATCCTCATAAAAATCTTTGAGTGCCTTAATCCCTACACTCTCTAACTGAATCTCATGCACCAATAATTCTTTTTTTCTCAATGCATTTTTAACCTTGTTGCTTTTTCCTTGCTTCTATTTCATGGTGAAAGTGAAAATTTGCATGTACTCCACCCATTTCACACATTTTTGGTTCAACTTAGGCTGATTAAAAATGACTAAAGTTCATGTTTATCTATATACACTATGAACTCTTTTGGCATAAGATAATGCCTCTATTTCTTCAATTCTTACACCATTACACAAAACTCCAAATCATAGGATGAATATTTATTCTTAGCATCATTCAACTTCTCACTAAAATAGGCTATAAGTTTGCCCTCTTAGATTATGATAGCTCACACTGCTTGCATCACACTCTATTTGGAATACCCTATTGAAATTTGGTAATGCTAGTATGGCCTACTCTGTGATTCTTTGCTTCAAGTATTGAAAACCATTCTCTACCCTCTCATTACACACAAATTTTTTCTTGTCTCCCTTTATGGTTTCAATGATGGGAGCACATATTCCACTAAAATTCCTTATAAACTTCCTATAAAAACTTTCCAAACCATGAAAACTCCTTATCTCTTCTACTAGCTAAGTGTTGGTCACTCTATGATTGCCTTCACCTTGTTCTTGTGCATTTTTAGCATGCCTTATGATATGACTAATCCAAGTTATAGTATCTCTAATTTAATGAAATCACACTTCTTGAGGTTGATCAATAACCTCTCTTCTTGTAGACTTTTCATAACCAACTCCAAATGGTGAATATGTTCCTCCTTAATTTGGCTTTAGATTAGTATATCATCTAGGTAAACCATTAAAAACATTATTATGAAATATTTTATAACTTCATTTATTAATCTCATAAAAGTGATAGGTGCATTGGTCAAACCAAATGGCATAATCATCCACTCATAAAAACCTTCATTCATCTTGAAAGTAGTCTTCCACTCATCACCTTACCTGATTCTTATCTAGTAATATCCACTCTTGAGGTCAATCTTGGAAAAGTATCTTTATTCACTCAATAAATCCATCAAATCCTCCATCTTGGGAAGTGGAAATATATACCTTATGGTGATCTTATTGATGGCTCTGGAACCAGTACACATTATCCATTCACCTTCCTTCTTTGGCACCAATACTATGGGCACTGCACAAAGACTCAAGCTCTCTTTGATCATCCCTTTGTCAACAAACTCCTACACTTGTCTTTTGATCTCATTATTCTCTTATGGGGTCATCTTATAGGCATCCTTGTTAGGCAGACTTGCTCCAAGTATAAAGTCTATCTGGTGTGGTATGCTCATCATAGGTGGCAATGTGTTGGGTAGCTCATCAATAATGATGTTTACATACTTCTCTAACATTTCTTTGATCTCTTGGGGAACCTCATTAATATTAGTGGTTTTCATAATAGTCCTAGGCTTAAGGACCAAAACAAATCCTATCTCTTCTTTATACATAACATTCAAAAATTGTTTACCACTTACCAACATCACATGTGATCCAACTTGTTGATCAATCTCCTCATCCTTTAAGGGAAACAAAGTATGAGTAAATCCAACCTTGATCAAGGTTTACATATTACTTCTTCCATTACGAGTAGTCTGCCTATCATATTTTCAAGGCATTCTAAAAATCACATGGCATACATCCATTCAAATGACATCATAAAGAACTTTGTCTTTATAGCTTCCAATTTGGAACTCTACCCAAATTTTCTCACTAAACAAGAATTTTTATCCCTTATTCAACCATGAGACCTTGTATGGAGTGGGGTGAGGCAACTTTTTCAATCCAATCTTGGTAACCATTTCTACTTAAACAAGATTATCTATACTTCCTGAATCTATGACCATTTTACAATACTTACCTTGGCATTTGTAATGTGTTCTAAGGAGAGTCTTCATTTGTGGTATCCCCTTCTCCTTGGGTGTCTTTATCAACACCCTCCTCATGATCAATGATTCTCCCACTTCAAGCTCTTCCATGTGTGATGCAGAGCAAACACTGTCTTCCTCACCTCCTTGTGTAAGTTGATTTATCCCTTTATTTCTTAAGCTTCTTGTTGGTTGGTCCTCTGGGTAGTCCCATTACATGTAGATAGAAAATTTATTTCACCTAAAACACTTTCCTAAAAATACACTTGTTCCTCTACCCCTTGATGAATAACCAACTCTGTTGAAAGGTCTCTTACCTCTAAATCCACCTCTTGAATTAGTTGACTACTCTTATGAATTACTTGATTCACCTTGATGGTTTCTTTGTGAGAAATTTTTTCCCCCTTACTATCCTCTACCTTTGAAAATTTTTACCCTTCATCCATTCTGATGATTATGTTTCCTATTCAACTTATCTTCAACCTTGAGTGCAAATTGGTAGCACTCCTCTAGTGTTCTTGGGATAACAAGTGTTAGTTCATCTTGTAGGTTGTACCTTAGGCCATTCAAATACCTTGAAATATTATCTTTATCTTCCTCAACATGTCCTGACCTAATGGTCAACTTATAAAACTCCTCAGTATATGCCTTCACAATCATATCCTTTTACTTCAAATTTTGCAATTATCTAAATAAGTTTGCCTCATAGTCACCTGGTAATAATTTACCTTTGATATTGGAAACCATTCTATCCAAAGAATTTATCTTGTTATTCCCCATATTTATTATCTCATCTTGTGTGATGTCCCACCATAATTAATCATTCCCCTTTAGTTTGGTTCTTATAAACTTGACTTTCTTATCATCAGGTACCTCCTCATACTCAAAATATTTAACTAGCTCATTCACCCAATCCATGAGTTCATCTCCATCAAGACCACATACATAGGTGGGTAATTCCACCTTTGGTTTGGACCCTTAACCCATAATCACCTTCATGAGTTTCTCTATACCCTGCTCTTCAGGTCCTTCAACTATTTCTTCTCCCTCTACTTCCTCTTGGTCTTGTGGCTCATCTTCCCTATCACTCAAGTCCCCTATTAGGACTCCTCTTCTTTGGTTTCATTATATATTAGTTATCCTTTCATCCAAGTTGACTCTAATTTCTCTCAAATCTACCAACATAGCATCTTGGTTCCCTCAATTTTTTGCAGCACTTCCTCTATTTTTCCTAGGTGGCATTGTGATCCTTGTTTAGGTAATCTATCAAACAAGTTCCTATTGTTCTCTAATCTAAAGAATATTATCTCTCCCACTTTTTCTTAGGTCTCTAATATTATATTTGATACCAAAATGATGTATAGGTTCCAAGATAAAAGTTTCATCTTGTAATTATGTACCAAACACCCTATACTTTTGATCCCTTCTACTAGCCTTGTTTTCCCTATTTCTTGATTGTACAAAAAAAATACAATGTTTTAAGATAAACCAATATATATATATATATATAATATATATGACTACCCTCTATTTAAATACACTTTTGTACCAATTTTTAGGATCTAACTCCACTTGTAGACCCACTTTCAAGTCACTAGCCTTCCCCAATTAGGCCTCCTCAAGCCTAAACTCAAGACAATTAACAAAAATCCATAATAGAGTGTCCATAAAATAACTAAACCATGAAAATTAGTTAGGGAATATTTAAATTGACTAGAATACAAATTTTTGGGATTTTTTATGGTTAAAACTCTAGATATGGTTAAAACCCTAGTTTAGGGTTTTTGGTAACCTGTGACAACCTAAGAGTAGTGAGAATTCAATTGTGAGCATTTTGTGATGTTTTAAAGACCCAAAATAGGTTTTATAGTTCTGTATTGACCTTGATAATGTTATTCAATCCTTTTTTTCACACTTACAATCCATTTTCAAATATTTCAAGAATAATTCTACATGATTATGTAGGCAAATGATGCACTTACAAGTCTGTATACTTGTGAAGATAGATAAAATGAATATAAATCCAAAAAAAGTGTCAAGAAACTTTAAAAACATGTTTAATTAACTCACCTTAATTTCCCTAAGTACTTTATCATTTTTTATGGGTCACTTCCTTCAAAGAGCACAGTCACAGTCTAACCATACAAAACCTGCTATAGGAAACAGGGTTTCTAAACTAGTTTCCAAGCATCAAAAATATTATTGTCATTAATTTTACCATACACTTTTTTAAAAAATTCAATATTCTATGAAAACATTGATAACACAATGTAAAATAGTATAAGTACTAGTCCTTCCCAAGAATTAACACACAACCTACACACCAAAAGAATGACTCCCAAACAAGGGTCTATTTGTGAATAATCTTGAATAATAGATGAATTTAATTAATATTTATTTAATTTTATAATATAAATTAATTTAAAAATATTTTAAGAGTATATATAACCAATTCTAATGTCCCTTTGTTGTCAACTTTTGAAAACACATTCTACAGTCAAGAAAACTACATAACATAGAACATGCTCTAAATATTATTTCTTCAAGAACACGGGATTTATTTATTATTCCTTTGAGTATTATCTCCAATAATACATTAATAAATATCCATAATTTTAAATTATTTCCTTTTAAATGAAGACAAGTATTTTGTAACTACCTTGGATGAGGCTTGTCAACATTAACATGACAACTTCTGAAAGGTGTCAAGGTACCAAAGTTATTTTCTAAGATACATATCACTTTGACCTTTTTATGGTGAAAATTTACCTCAAATTACATTTAAAACATGTTTATAAAAATTATCAAGCCTTACCATACCCATACAATTCCTAAACACACAAAAAAATTCAAATTTTTGAATGCACTAGTTTTGGTGGGAAATCTAAAATTTGAAAATTAGACAACCCGGATGCATTCCTAGACTACCAAATTGAAACCTAAACATTATTGTGGATTTATAAGTCCATAAAATGCATCATCAAACCTTTTTAAATGCAAACAAGCCAAAATTTGACAAAAAATTACTCCCTAAGAGTGATGCTCCTGCATCACATGCCTTATTCATATTCCATTACAACCATTTACATAAACATGGAAGGCATGAACTTTAGTGAGTCTACTCAAAATTCCCACATTAATACCAAAATTAATGAAACTAATAATTCATCTCAAACTATTAGTGCATATCATACTATCAATGCCTCTCATATGACTAATGCATCCCTTGCTTCTTCCACTAGTCAAAACACTATTAACACTAATCAACTTTTATTACAAAACTTAAATCAAATACATAATTTTAAAAAAAATAGTGTCAATCAAATGATTAAAATTAAAAATCAATTAATGCACTTCAAAAATCATCCTCAACCCACTCAACCTAAGGGGGGATGAAAAATACTAATGCCCCCCACTCCCCCTTTGAGATGCACATAGTAATCTTATACCCCAACCACCACTATGTTAATCACATGATATACTGAGAGGGGAGGTGAATCATTATATCATATATATTATAAACTTTTACTTAATAAAATTCCACTTAACCATTCATTCAAGATATGCAATAAAACTAAAATAATAAATACCACACGCGAGAGAGAGAGAGAGAGAGAGAGAGAGAGAGAGAGAGAGAGAGACCAAATTTTAACGTAGAAACTTAATGTGGAAAAATCATGGAGAACAATCTCAAGTATATGAATGAGCACCAACTCAAACTAAAATATTCACAAGCACCAAATTGAAGTAGCACCAACCCCTTTAATGAGTATTAACACAACTATTCATGATCACCAACCCATAGGAGAACCAACCCCTATTGTGTATACCACATAACTATCTCTCAATGTTTCTTTCTCAACAAATGATAGAACATTACTATATCTCTTTATTTTCTCTCCTCTACTATTCTAAGTAATATATAATAATTACAAACCATTCTCTTTCTCTCATATTACAAATGGCTTCCCAGGCCTTTTTGTATAGCTTCCTAAATGACCTTTGGCATTCACACTTTGTGACCCTTCACTCATGGAAAATAGTGCCAAACTTGCATGACCCTTTGAATACTTATATTTGAAAAGTCACATGGTGACCCTTCATGAGAAAATTCATCCTTTCCCCTTTTTTCTTTATCTTGGTGACCTTTCAAATTCCTTAAGGTGACTCTTCACAAAAAAATGTGCCATACCCTCTTTTGTCTTCACATGGTGAGTCTTAGAATTCCTCAAGATGACTCTTCATGGTAAAATGCATCCCATTCCTCTTTTGTCTTTACCTCGTGACTCTTTGACTTCTTCATGGGCCCTCTTTTGAATTTTATGCAACCAAAAAAGTATTCATTAATATTAAATAAATATTAACACACATTAGCCAAGATATGAATATTAAAAACACTTTTAGACAATAAATGATATGGGGCCTTTATCACCAATGTTAGACCTTTAACATCAATTAAAATATTTCTAACAATCTCCCCCTTTGTCATTTATGGCAACCTAAAATAGAAACTACCACATCTTAAAACCTATACTGCACATGCTAACCTGCATATATAGCCACACTAAAAAACATATAGTAACTCCCCTTTACTATATCATATTGTACCTATTCCTTGTACCTATTTTTACACTTCTCCCCCTTTGACATCAATGGCAAAGGGCCTATCCAATATATAACACTTATCTCCCCCTCAATTAATGTTGATCCTCAATGGTAGGAAGTAAAAGAAATTACTCCCAACTCCTCTCACAGATCCTTGAATGTGTCCTTTGATCATGCCTTTGTGAAGATATATGATCACACATATAAATTTTTGCCTATCCTCTGAGCATCTACAATCAACTCATTTAAATCTTTTCTTCTAACCTCACAACCTTCTACATAAAACTTTAATGTGTATCACTAATCATATATTTGATTTACACTCAACATATTATGCTTAAGACCTTATACATATAATACATTCTTATTCTTGGTTCTACCATTATCCAAATTCAAATTACCTTTTTAAGCTATTCTGGTATTGGCTTTATCTCCAAATTTCACTATTCCACCATTGATTTTATTTAGAGTTATGAAATTGATCTTGTATCTTTTCATATGCCTTTAACATCTACTATCAATGAACCATGGCTATTCTTCATTTATTACATGCAAATCTATCTAAACTAACATAAAATTTTCAATTTGTTTCTTCTCCTATGAATTTGTTTGACCCTTCTTCTTGATGAATGGAAACTTAAAACTTTGGTCCTTCTTGACTGACTCAAACATTCTTCTACAATTATGGGCTATGTGTATAAAATTATTTCACTTATAACAAAGTATGGCCTCTTTATCAAAGCCTAATAGAGGAGCAAAATATTTATGGCTTTTGCTTGACTCTGCATGAGTTTCCTTCTCCTTGTTTCTAAAATTATTAGCTCTTTTTTGACATTCTATTTTATTATGACCATATCCATCACAATAAAAATAATAACCATGAAAATATAACCTATTTGTTTATCTTTTTCTTGACTATTTTTTATAGCTCTACTCCTTCCAACCTTCTTTGTTTGAGATATCCTTTGTATTCTTCACTTCTTCCCTTTTTGTTTCCTCTTTTTAAAGATATTTAGCATATCTCTTTTTCTTTTCAAATTAAATACTTGTCTTATCTGATATTGAATTTTGAATTTCCAATATCTTATTTAACATGTTAGTGTTATCCTCAAATTCTGAATCATTGATTGCTTTATCATTGACTGCTTTCTCAATATCTTCTTTTAAAAAGGCAATTTCAATAACATACCTTTCACATTCTTCACTTAATTTTTTCAACTATGTTATTAGATATTTTTCATTATTTTTGGCTTATTAAAAGTGTTCTTGTAGATGTTCAATTATTTCCTTTGACTCCTTTTCATTTTTCTCGATATGGTGCTTCAATATTCAATTTTTCTTCTCAATAGATTCTAATTCTTCTAAGGCACAAATGATTTCTCCTTCTAGATTCACCTTAGCTTCATCCTACCTTTCATCATGTTATTCTTCTTGATCATCTATACTTTTTCTTATGGAGACATCTTCATGTATGGTCATGAATAGATTCTCTTCTTTATCTAAGTCACTGACTCCACTGTCTTCAACTGAGCAAAGATATTTAGAATATAAAATCTTCTTCTTAAATCTCTTCTTGTATTTTCATTTGAAGTTTTTCATGTATGTAGACTTTCCTTCTTCATTTTCACCATTATTATTATCTACAAAATGTCTAATCTTACCACATTCAAAACATTTAAATGGTAATTTTCCTTGATATTTAATTATGCCCTTTTTAGGCTTGCAAATGAATAGAGTTCCATAGTCATCTTCCTCATTGCTAGAGCTATCACTTGATTCTTGAATCTTGGCTTTCTCTTTCTTTAATGTCTTGAAAGTAGGTTCCCTCTTTGATTATTTCTCTTATTTAGTATACATCTCATTTTCCATAAGAATAACATGTGGTTCATCCATCTTTAATTTGGAAAGATCTTTCATCTCCTTGATTACTAAAACTTTTGCATCATATCTCATTGGTAGAGATCTCAAAACCTTTTGTACCACCATTTACTCTTCCAATTTTTCTCCAAGGCTTTGAATTTGATTAAATATTTCATCAACCTATAAAAGATAACTTTCTATATTTTCTTCCTCTTCCATCTTCAAACTTTCAAACTATCTTCTAAAATTCTAGAGCTTAGCCTACTGAACCTTTCCATCACCTTTGTAAATATTCTCAAGATTTTCCTAAGTCTCATGAATAGATTTGCATTTCATAAATTTAACAAATTATGACTCACATAAACTACATAAAATATCATTTAAAGCTTTATCATTATTTTGACTTGCCTTCTTTTCTATCATAATAGTTACAAGTGTCTGTGGATCTTCATATTCCTCCATCACTGCTTCCCAAATGTCAAATCCAAGAGCCATCAAGTAAGTCCTCATCCTTATTCTCCAAAATGCATAATTTTTCCCCTCAAAAAAATGTTCCTTAGTTGTATAAAAACCTCCATATGATCCTATGATCTAGAAATTTGACTCAAGAGAGGATGGTTAGTATGGTGTTAGTTCCAAAATGAAAATAAAATAAAATAAACACACTAATATCATAACATATCTAGGCCAAGACACTAGGGAGAGATTAGTTAAAAAAATAAAATGATAATCACAACAAAAAATCAAGGAATCAAACACAAGAATTCCTTCACCTTCCTTGGATGCTCCAAATGCATTTATAGTAATGGCTTACTCGGCTTGTGCTCATGAAGTCCTTGGTAATAGAAGATTAGCTACCTCCATCTCTCCTTGGCACCTTTAGCTTATGGCTTGACTTTGCTTGGAATAATTTGGCATGGTAACACTAGTTGCATGAAGCTTTTAGAACCAATCCTGCATTATAACTTTGCACAAATTAATCTCAAAAATGATGTTGTGAGGCCTCCTATTTATAGATTTTTGAATTTGATCAAAATCAACCTCAACCATTCATCTCAAGATTGAGATGTGTGGTTGAATATTAATTCAATTTTTGGAATTAAGTTTGTAATTATCCTCATCATGACATTAGAATAAGCGGCAATTAAGAGGCATGGAGGGCATGAATCTTGATATTTGTGGCATTTATGGCCTAGGGATGTCTTCCTAATAAATAAGGTCAGTTGATGATGAAAATATTAAATATTAATTTCCAAAATAAATTATTCAACAATTTTACATGGAATTATTGACTAAGCCTTGATTTGGGTTAATTAGCTCTTAAACATGATTAAGCACTTTATGCACAAATTACTCAAATTGATCAGAATGCCTTGTTAGTGGTCCTAAATTTGATTGGATTAGAAGTGGAAGTCATTTTTAGATGATTTGGATTCATATTCCCATTTAGGATGTTACCGACAACAAATAACAAAGGCATGATTCTTATGCAAAAGATTTGATAGGAAAGACTAGTCCAGAGCGCGTGGATGTAAAATTGGCATTTTAACTGAAAATGAACTGATCAAAATTATTGAATCATAAATTTCACTACTCCATTTAGTGATACCCTAGCCAAAATCATCATTTAAATACATCATTTTCACATTATTTATCTTGTTTTAGTGTTTTTAAGCCAAATTGTGCATTTTGGGTGGAAATTGGCCAAAAACCTCATTGGAGGTTATCAGTGGCCAGTTTTAGGTGTCTACAGTTTGCCCTTATTTGAGAAGGTTTTTAAATCTATAAGCAAAATAACATCTTCTCAAATAATGAAAAGGTCATGTATGCCTATAATTGTAATGATGATAAACTAATTGTATGATGCCCCCTCAAATAAATGGTTGGCATAAGTAGGTCGGCAAATAATCCCTCAAAAAGAAAGAAGTGAAATAAGGGGACCAAAGAAAGGAAATATGATGGGGTGAAAACACAATGAT
The DNA here is from genome assembly GCA_037957365.1 of Torreya grandis. Classification (NCBI taxonomy): domain Eukaryota; kingdom Viridiplantae; phylum Streptophyta; class Pinopsida; order Cupressales; family Taxaceae; genus Torreya; species Torreya grandis. Next base: position 938,543 of record JARHVA010004820.1, on the reverse strand, counting down.
ATTTAAAAAGTAATGAAAATCATTGAGAATGCAAGTGGGATGGTATATGATGGTTTTCCCAAAGGCAATTGTAAACATTGTATCCTGATAGTGGCAAACATGGTATGATAACACAATGATTTTCCAAAAGTTGGTTATAATCATTGAGAAGATGAAGTTTCCCTAGTTAGGATAGACAAATAAGATAATAACATGATCCTATATAGGCAAAACAATTAGAGTGTTGATAACACAATGATTTGCCCAAAGGTAGTTATAATCATTGAGAAATGTAGGTGGGATGGTGTGCAATGATTTGCCTATAGGTGATTATAAGCATTATACCTTGATAGTGGAAAATGTGATAAACTTGGATGAGGATGATGATAATTTAACACAGAGGGTAATGATGAATTTAAACAACCTACTAGAAGGGAGATGCTCATTCAAACTAATACAGGTTAAAATTATTTTATGGTCAATTACTTTGTTTGGGATATGATTGTAAATGGAATCAGGATGTCAGTGTTGAACAGATGCCACCATTACTAAATAGACTTCTTAAAGCTAAGGTTTGTTGTATCACATGATGGTAGGCTTTATGATAGAACACCATAAAGAATTAGCCAAAATATGCATGAAGACTGACTCCTATAATCCAATACTCAATAGAAAATAATACACCAATGATAGAAACCATGATGACAATGTAAACATATGAATATGGATGGATTCAAGTGTAATTGTGGACAAGGAATCACCCAATGAACACACATAAATTGAATCAAGTCAATAGTGCTAAAAGTAAATAAACAGGCAGATAAACAAACAAAATAAGCAAAAATAAATAAACAAATAATGCAATATAAACCCTATGAACATTGTCCCTATAAAATAGGAAATAACTTGAAAAATGAAAAAAAAAATGGGGGAATAGAATAAAATGAAGGGGGTGGTCAATTTGTCTCCATATGCATGAGGTAAGTGGATGTTGCCTACATAGTTCCATGGATATAATATCTAATAAAAAAACTTTAGGCCAAATGTAGTTCTCTTAGGGAATGGGAAGAATGTGATAAATGATGAAAATAAATAGAATGGATGTGATAGAAGAAGAAGAATGGTCTTGTAAAATCTCAAGTGTGTGAGAGAAAAAAGCCAAAGAAGATGGGAAAACTAAATGACAATTGATTTGCTTGTAACTTAGTAAGGGTTCCTAGAATCCTTAAGGAAAGGAAGTGGTCAATGTTTTTGTTCTTTTCTAATGATGTTTTCAATGTTTTTGGAAGTTTTTTGGAGTGTCAAAACTCAATTGAAAATTATGAGACACTAAATGGTTCAATCTCACAAAATGGTGAGAGTGTTCATACTTAGGTTTCTCACAAAACAACGAGAGTGTGGCTTAGGTTGCTCATAAAATGGTGAGAGAATGGGTAAAATGGTGACTAAGCTAACGTCAAAAATTATTGAGCAATACCTACATAGTCCCAGAGTAGGACCACAAGTCAATGTAGTTATTTCATTTCAATGAAGGGATTCAACTAGTGTGGTAGTCGATTCAAACAAAATAGGCATAATTGGTAAAAAGACATAGTATGGCATATGAAGTGGTAAGTTGGTACATCAAGGATTAGTGTTGCCCCTAGTTTTCCCATAGGTGGTTATAACTAAGACACATTGGCATAGATCAATGGTACTAATTTTCCCAAAGGTAGTTATAATTAGTAGTAAGACTGGTGGTAATAAAGGACTAATAAATGAAGGATACAACTACCAAAACTTCTATCACACTATCCCAAGATACACTCCCTATTTGAAATACTTGAAATAACTAATAAATTAATCAGATACCTTGATGCTAAAGTTGTGTAATGAATGACAAAAACTAAGGTTAAATGGGAAGCTTTAGAACACTCTAGGTCGATAGGTCAAAAATGGAAAGTAGATATGGGAAAGAAGATGAATAAGGGTGGTATTTATACAAAGAGGAATAATGATAAAATGGTATAATTGAAATGGTCTTTATAGACAATACACCTTATAATTCAAGCATAGTACCACTTGAGATGAATAATATTCATTGGCTCTAAAAGTTCATCACCATTTGGTGTGGCAAGCCTGTATGCTCTTGATCCATAATCTGTAATGACGATGAAAGGCCCTATCCAATTTGGTTTGAATTTCCCTCTATGTTTCTTCTTATCCATGATATTCTTTTGGTTTTCTGTAAGAACAAGATTACCAAGTTCAAATGTTCTATACTTCACATGCTAATTATAGTGTCCTTTAAGTCAATTCTAATATACTTGAAGATTTTTGAGCATGGTTGTGCATTTTTCATCAAGTAGATCCAACTGTTGTAGGTGAGCTACTTAATACTCATGATCATTGAGGACATGTTTGAAATAGATGTGTATTGAAGTGACCTCAATGGGAAGGATGGATTCAGTACCAAAAACAAGTGAGTATGGAGTGGCTCTTGTGGGGGTATGATGATTGGTATGATATACCCAAAGGGTAGGGAATATCTAGAGGTGCCAATCATGACTAACATTATTGATAATATTCTTTAGAATGTTGAAAATGGTTTTGTTGGATGCCTTGACTTGGCTATTACATTGGATATAATATCAGAGGGGATACCATAGCAGTAAATAAGGTGGTTGAAGATGAATTTGAAAATTTTCTTTCTAGCCATGTAAGGGGTATAGCTTTTACCCACTTAGTGAAATATCTAGTGGTGGTAAGGATATGTTAATCTTCCCAATGAGGTCAAGTCCCCATGTATAAAATTTCCATGGTGTCAACATCGGTATCAAAGTTTTTGCTAGGGCATGAATAAAATTAGCATGCCATTGACATTTGTCACATATCTTTACATATGTAGTGGCATTTGCATCCATTATGGGCCAATAATAACCATTACACAAGAGATATTTAGAGAAGACTACCCCCTAGAATGGGTTTCACATACTCCATGAACTTCTCTTAACACTAATGTAGACTCTATTGAAGTTAAACAATGAAGCAGAGTTCCATCAAAACTATGATGGTAAAGAGTGGATCCAAGTAGAGTATAATGAGCAAAATGATGAATGAAGAATTTGGTTTGTTTTCAAAATAGGTTAGGTGGTATAACTTGGCCATGAAGGTAGTTGTAAAGGTCTAAGTACTAGATAGAATTAGGACCAACAATATCAAAAAACATGGCAATGATTGAAGGTTCATGCGTTGGTGCTAACAAATTCTTGATGAGGAACTGATATTCTCTAGCTTTATCTATTTGTCGAATCAAAGAGCCAATACTAGCCATGGCATCTATAGTTTTGTTACTAGCCCTTGATATATGCGCAAACTGAATGTTGGAAATTTGCTTTTTAAGAGTGTCAACCATGGCTTTATATTGAACCAACTTATCATCTTTGCTCTAAAAATGATCTGTGACTTGATTGATGATTAACTAAGAATCACCATAAAATTGAAGATGAGAGATATTCTAATGCACTACTTTTCGAAGTCCTGCAACAAGTGCTTCATACTCAGCCATGTTGTTTATACAAGGAAAGTTGATTCTGAATGACTTAGGGATTATATCCCCCTATTGTGTAATAAAAAATAGGCCTACCCTTGATCCATGTGCATTAAATGAACCATAAAAATATAGATTCCAAGGCTACTCCCCAAGGGGTGTTTCTATGATGGTCGTGATGGATTCATCAATAAATTGAAACATGAGTGGTTGGGTGTCTGTGAGAGGTGTTTTAGCAAGTTGATCTATAAGAACTTGTATTTTGATTGCCTTTAGATTGACATAGTCTATGTCAAACTCACTGAGAAACATGATCCATTTAGCCATTTTACCTTATAAAGTTGTTTTAGATAGTATATACTTGAGTGGATCTAATTTTTAAATGACCATAATTTTACAATTCAACATGTAATGATGTAATTTATGAGCTATGAAAACAATGGCTAGATAAGCTTTTTCAATAGGTGCATAGTTATGTTCGTATATAACCAAGGTATGACTTAAGTAGTATACAACATGCTCCTTTCTTTTGGCATCATGTTGAGCCAAAAGTGCCCCCAGAGCATGGTCGATAGCTGATAAGGATAATAAGAATGGCTCTCCTAGAATAGGAGGTAATAAAATAGGTAGATTGACAAGATAATATTTGAGCTATTGAAAATTTGTTTGGTAGTGATCAACCTAGTGGAATGAAACTCCTTTCTTTAAAAGGTGTGTAAATGGATGGCACTTATCTACTAATTGAGAGATGAAACATCAAATTGATTGGATCTTACCCTACAAACTACAGAGTTGTTTTACATTGGTTGGTGGTAGCATCTTGATTATAGCATGGAATTTAGCTAGATCAACTTCAATACCTCTATGGGACATGATGAATACAATTAATTTACTTGAAGTTACACCAAACACACATTTTTTTGGACTAAGTCTAACTTTGTACTCTCATATTCTTTCAAATGTCTTACATAACACTGTTGGATGGTTGGCCCTAGTTTTAGATTTTCCTAATATGTCATCGACATAGTCTTCAACAATATCATGCATCATATCATGGAATATGATATCCATGTCCCTTTGATATGTAGCTCTATCATTCTTAAGGCCAAATGCCATCACCTGATAACAAAATGTTCCCCATGGAGTGGTGAATGCTATTTTATGTTGATCTTTTGGTGTTATTCTAATCCAATTATATCCTAAAAATCCATCCATGAGTGAAAGGAATTTCATAACCTATCATGTAATCAATGATCATGTCAATATTAGGCAAGGGAAAATCATCTTTAGGACAAGCTTTGTTGATGTCTCAAAAATTAGTATAAATTTTGATCCCTTCAAGATTTTTACTAACAAGTACAACATTAGAGATCCATTCAGAGTAGTCAATAGATTGGATACATCCTAATTCTAAGAGTTTCTCCAACTCTTTCCTTACCAATATAATAATGTGAGGATGCATCTTATGCAGATTTTGTTTTACTAGTTTAATGTCGGGATTAACCACAAGGTGGTATAGAACTAACACAGGGTCTAAACTTGGCATGTTAGAATAGGCCCATGCAAAAATATCCAAAAACTCTCTCAACAAAGCTGAAAATATGTCATGTTCCTCCTTAGTGAGAAACACACCTAATTTTATCCATTTCAAGTATGATGGCGTCCTGATATTTACCTATGTTATATCTTCAACCAAAAGGTTTGAACCATCTTCTAGGATAATAGTTAGTGACTTGAACAATTGGACTATATCAGGGTCCTCTATTATGACTTGCTCTTCAACTTCTACTAAGAATGATGAATATAAATCCCCTAATGGGAGATTTTACCATGTAAACAAAAATAGTCAAGAATTCTTAGAGAATTTGATCAAATACTTGTTGCTCAAAATTGAACCCTGATCCACATGCAAGTTCATCATTGGTGGTTTCCTAGTCTAAATTTGAAGAAGAATGAACACCCCCATCTAATGGCACCTAAAATAGGTTTTCACCATTAGACTAGCCTTTATATTTACTTTTTCCTTGGTCAAAAATCACCTCAAATAGGTTTTCACTTTGGGACCTTAATGTTTTATTTATTTGTTTTTGGCTAAGGGTGTTCACTCACTCTACAAAATAGGCTACATGATTTAATGTGATTGAGAATCTTAATTTGTGATCTCCCAATGGAACATTGTCTCTAAGGCCTAAGAACTCATAGAATGTCTCATCATTCTATAACTCATCAATTAATAGACAAGACTCTTGTTGTTCCCAATCTACCAATTGGGGATAATATAATGACAATGTATTGTGATAAATGGCTTGGGTAAGGGTACAAATGGCATTGTTATCAAACAAGTTGGTTTTAGCTAGGTTATCAAAAGTAAGGCTATGATCAGACTCTGCTTCACTATCAACATCATCATCACTAGTTGTTGGTGATGGATTTTGAATAAGATATGTGGGGTCACCCCCAGGTGGTTTAAATCTAAGTCTATAAGGTCTTTCATACTTAGTCATAGAAATTGGTTTGATGATTCATTTTTGATTCAATTTGAGGCCTCTTCTTTCATAATTATTATGCTCCATGATCCTATTAGGAATAAGATACTTTGTATTTTTATAATAATCAGCTTGGTAATCATTATATAATCATGATTCATCCCCTTTAAGAGGGTCAAGTCTTAGGCTAGCTGCTGGCACAAATGTGACGGGTCCCTTATCTTGGTTCTTTCATTGCCAATACATATGTGGGATAACCTTAGGTCATCAAAAGGTTTTCAAATTATAAGGAAGATTAGAAATATGAAATGTATCATGGGTCACATATTCTCCCGATCCATTATCTAAAATGTTGAAATGATTAGAAGCTTTAGGAGGTGGCATGTGGGAAAGGGAATCTAAGGTATTAAGATGTATGCAATTATTCAATAAAGAATCAATAAGTATAGCTTTTCCTCTATCCTACTTGGAACTTGGATTCATACCATAATGATAATTATAGCTTTAAAACTTAGCCTCAAGATGCTTTTAGTGCTCATATGGGTGTAAATCTTTAGGAATATTCACTTCCATCCCTGAGTGGGAAAACTTGATACATTGGTGCAATGTTGATGGGACTATATGAATCTTATGTCACCAAGGCCTTCCTAGAAGCATATTATATGATAAATCAATAATAAGCACATGGAAAAGTGTATCATGTGTCAAAGGATTTAATGAAAATAATGATGCCTTATGACTCTCTTTCCTGATTATCAGAGGTTTTAATAGTTATTATTTCTAGCTAGAGATCTATCATCATGTACCCAAGAAGCTTGATGAGCTTTAGAGACATGATGTTGAGGCTAGATCCATTATCTATAAGGACATGTTTCACTTTATTACATCTAATACAAACATTAATGTATAATGGCTTATTATGGAGCAGGCCAAGGGAAGACATATTGCTTTGGTTGAATGTGACTTGTTAGGCTGGAGCTAGGTGTCTAACCAAAGCTTGAAATTTATTAGGGGATATGTCACCAAAAATAGTGGATTAGGTCAAAAACTTATTCAAGATGTTCTTATGGATTATTGGAATCCATATCAAATCTAAAATAGAAATTTGTGCTGGTGTCTTCTGTAATTGTTCCATAATATCAAACTTCTTGTCTCGATCAGTAGTGAATGGTTTATTCTGAAGCTAAATGGTTAGTTGGATGATAGGCAAAATGGCAGATGGTTATGGGCTTGGGATAGTAATATTTAACCTTCAAGTTGTGATTACAAAATCAAGATTAAATATTGGACCATTATTACTAATTGATGCTAGGAATGGTGTGGGACTAGACAGGACAAGTCTTAGTTGTTAGTGCACTTGTATGTGGTCACATGGCAAGGACAAGTTATCACTATAGGATCCAAAAGGGGAAGTCCTAGTTTGTTGGTTTTCTTGTATACACTCCTAGGTCAAAGAAGGATTATCCATGTGATTTGGTTGAATATTATTATTTAGCAATGGTCTAGGTTGATTAGTGTTTGGTCTTGAATTAATGGAGATGGTATTAATGCTACCCCCTATAATATGACCTATAACCCTATTGTATTCATGTGAAAATACATGGTAGGTTTGTTTTTTATTACCATTATAACCTTGGTTTTTTCCATTTTTTTATCATTGTGGGTTTTACTATTGATTTTTTTGGTTCTGCTAGTTCAGCCTTTGATTTTGTTATTGCACTAGCCAATATTATTGTTGCTAATTATTCTACTATTGTTGATTATTATGTTAGGGAAAGGGGTTTTGATAGATCCCAAGAGTTTGATTTGAATTAGAAGCACCATTATCTAATTTTATCTCCTCATTCTCCAACATATTCTTGATTAAATGATTGATTTGGACACATCTTCATAGATTATGCATGTTGACCCAATGATAGTCAAAAAATTCATTCTCATGGTACCAATCAAGATAAGGAATGACTTATGGATAATGCTTTGGTATGGGCCAACTAATTAGATTAAAAGTATCAAGCTTTCAAAATATAGACTGAATAGGTTCTCCTAGGTCACTAAAGACACGATGTGCAGGGATAGTTCTTCTAGGAGGGGTTTGCAATGGTAAAAATTATTGTATTTATTATGCAGGTCTTGGTTGTTGCACTTGTGGAATTGGTTAGAGAGGTTATTAGGTAGGATTAAGCTAAAAAGGTGGTGTAGATAATTTTTACATAGTTTGGACATGATGAGATTTGGTTACTCCATTTCCCATAACATTCCTATTATAGTTGAATTGCTTTGGTCTTTCATGGTTATTGGCTTATGCCAATTATAATGCTTACACTTGAATAGGATGTTAGTCATTTCCATGATTGGTAACTTTATTTTTATTAGTATAATTAAGCTTGATGACTCCTTTATTGATGAGTACCCTCTCAATCAAAAAACCTTTATCAATGATCTCTTTGAATGTATGCACACATTGTAGTTCTAGATGATAGGCTATCTAACTATGCAAATTTTTAGTAAACACAATGGCTAATTATTTATCTAGTAAACTATGGGTGAAATAGCTTGAAAAGGCTCTCCATCATTGTAAATAACTTGTAAAACTCTCACCGGCTTTTTACTTTGCTTGCGTTAGGTCCATTAATAAAATCTCATGCTCGAGATTATAAGAAAAGTGTTACACAAATTTATTAGAAAGATCATCAAAGTCTATTACTAAATTATTTGGAAATTTCAAAAACCACTCCAAGGCTTGTCTTTCCAAACTCCTTGGAAACAAAAATAAAAGGTATATGTCATTATATGCCACTGGTTGACATGCAATAAGGAATTTGGTCAAATGAGCATTAAGATCACCCTTCCCTTTGTATTTATCAAATTTTAGTGGTTCATATCCTAGAGGAAATGGTATCTATAAATACTCCATGTTGAATACATAGGAACATACGTCATCCAATTTGAACTTTTTGGTCTACTTCCTAGCCTGAATGGTAGTAATTACATCCTTCATCTGTTGTAATTCTTGGGATAGGAAACTGGATGGAATATTAGTTTGAGGGAGAATTTGGGTTTGGATATATGGTTGGGAGGTCACAAGTGGAACACTTTGACTAGGGTATGATGGAGATACCTATTAGGGTATATTGGTTTGGTTAGGGAATGGACTAAGAATATGTGTGTGTGTGTGTGTGTGTGTGTGTGTGTGTGTGTGTGTGTGTGTGTGTGTGTGTGTGTGTGTGTGTGTGGATTGGGATGTAATTTAAATTACACATTTAGTTGCATGATATTCTAGTTTGGGTTGGAGATAAAGGTTTTACTTGGGGGATTTTGTGGTTGGGATGGAGGGATATAATTATACTACACCTGCTATGGTTGAAAAGGGACATACTACTGACTAATCAAACCTTGTTGTTAAGTGGGAACTTGTAGACCAAGGCCATGTCTCTTGATTTTTGGAACATTTTGAACCAATGGTTGTCTATTAGGTACTTGAGAAACATGAGGACCTCCTTGTTGCATAAATCCCTATGAGGAAGTGAAATTAGGTTATAGATTCAACATTTATCTTTTAACAATATTTGCACATCCTTGACTAATCATTACTTGGTTTTAGACTAGCATATTAGTCTATGACTAAAAAGGTATGTTCATCATTACCTAGCAAGGTGGAACATTTGTTGCCCCTAATTGAGGTGGCAATGTATTCATTCTTTATTGCATTGATACACTAGACTATGTCTTTATTGTGGAATACTACTCGCTACCTATTAAGGGGGAGTATGATTCATTACATTCTATCATTGAGGTGTGATATTGGTTATTGTTTGATTACCTAACCCATAGGTTGTACACTTGAGGAAGCAATTAGTTGAGGCTAGGGCACATAAACTCCTATTCCTTCATATGATGACCTACTCATGGGATTAACTATAATCACATGTTGTTGGCCAGTTATTTGTGTGTTAGTACCACTTTTATCAAGATTTGATGTTTTTTTCACATTATCCACTATGTTTGGCTCACTATTTAGTGTAGAAGTTGAAGATAGTTCTTCAATAACTAGTATATGTATCAATTTATCTATCGAAGTGGTTTGTACAAATGGGTTAGAACTCATATTTTCTTATCCATTTAATTCCATCAACACTCCTATTTAAGGAATTAGGTCAATGAGATGCTTACTTACCATGTTCATCTGATTGAAATCATGTGATAGATTTAGGTAGGTTTGATATGTTGTTTGATTTTGGTTAAAGTGCTCTTCCATGATGTTTTTGCCTCGATTAGATATATTAGACTCTTGGTGCATTGTTTGGACTAGAGCCATAGGATTGTTAAAAGAAGCCTATTGATCATAAATGATATTATGGGGCACTCTTACTAGACTTGGTAAATTTTAATGGGGGAAGTCTACTAGAAACTTAGCCCCTGCCTCTATGGCTCTAACCAAAATCTCATCTATGTTTTTTTTTAAATGTCACTCAAACAAAAATGGATCATACGTGGAAGTCATATTAGTATAATATGACTATCAAAGTACTGGCTCATCCACTTCATGTATTGTAGTTAAGTATTACATGGTTTGTTCTTGGTCTTATTCTGTGTAAGGTGGTGTGTTAACCAAATAGTTAGCTAATGAATGTTGGCTTTGTGCCCCTGATTGAGTATTATAAGAGGGATAATAATCCATCTCATAAGCAATGTTATCCACATAGGGGTCTTGTACCATTTCTTCCTATGCAACTACATTACTAATCCCTAGATTGTACATGAGTCTACTACGAGTGTAGTAATACATGTTGGGATCCATAGTCAATACTTTATGATAAAAGTTCAAAGAGTTTTACAAACCCTAAAAAAGGATAATTTATAAAATAGATGATGTTCCAGCTCAGTCTAGATTTTTCAAAAGGATCAAAAGGTTTATGCAAATATTTGTCAGGAAACAAGCTAGCATGAAGTATCTAATGTTTCACCATTCACACAAAGGCAAGCAAGTAAATGAACTAGAAAATTGAAATACTAAACTCTAAGGTCAAAGTATTTCAAATCAGTCTAATCTAGAAATTTAAAAGTTTCTAGGTCTTTTGGCTAAATGTGGCATCAAAAGCTAAGCTCAAACAAGGCATGTGCTAGGACTCTTGGCCAAATGGCATCAAAAGCTATACTTTGAAAATAGATGAAAGTTTTAATCTAATAGACTTGAAATACTTCTAACAAACACTAAGCATTCGATTCTTGGGCATGAACTTGGTCAACTAGGTATAAGGTATGAAACAAAAGGCACTTTAATCATAGTTTATTTTCTCACAAAAAATGGTATAAAATTTGGTTTTATTAACAAATAAGCTAGAAAAAGGTGATCAATATAACTATTTTAGACAAAAGATCACAAAAGTACACTTGGATTGGTCTAAAAATGTAGGAACAAATTTGAAACTCTATGTAAGAAGGTCTATGAAATAATATTCAAAATGTTTTGGCTAGTGTAACGATACAATACTACCCAAAAAGGTGTGATAAAAAGGTTTGACTCAAAAACTTTCTAAGGCAAGGATGTTTTCCTAAAATTTTAGTAGCATAACAATACCTTTCTTGACTCAAATTATTGTGGTTTATAGACTTAAAGTACAAGTGTTTAGCATAAAATGGCTTAAGTCTATCAATTGATGATAATGATTATGAGTCTTAAATAGCCTTAAACCTAAATTGTAAATTAAACCTAAGTTTCCTCAAGTTTAGTGAAAATGGTGAACCCACTTAACACATCAATCCTATGAACTTGTAAAGGTTTAATTTTGAATTTAAATAATAAATGAAGGACCTAAACAACTTTTTTAAATGTCTAGACTCAATTGGGTAGCATAATTACACCAAAGTGGATGATATGACTCTCAAGCTTTTGATGAACTTTGAACAAGGTAAATGGATGATCTCACATGGGTAGAATAATGCCTCTTTATTCAAAGGAAAATTTGGACTATGTGTTTGGTTTGTATTATTTGTTTACACCAAGTTTTTGACTCCACACAAGACTTTAAACTAGGATAAGATCAAATTAACTAATCACCTTTAGATCTTAAACTGACAAGGTTGCTTGGTATGATTGGAGTCTATCAATATGCATCATTTGAGAGGATTTTAAGTGTTCATCCAAAAGTAAATGCACATTATATAGTAGGGTTTTTACACCCCCCTTCTCTCAAATAATAGTACTATGACATGGACCTTGAGGTGTACCTAACACCAATAATACTTCTATGACAAGTGGGGATTTTTCTGAAATCTAACAAGTTTCTGAACGATCTAGGGGAATCAATTGCATAATGATTTTCATGCCAAATAATGCAAAATAAAAGCATGGATTTTGGGTCCATATCACTTGGATTGTTGCAAAAAGGTCTAGTCCTTTTTTCAACCACTACATCCTATTGTTCACTTAGTGTAGTATGATGTCCAAAGTAACACTACATCCCGTGTGCAACTCCAAAGGAGCCAAATGAAGTCAGTGTTGGGAGATGAAACCCCAGGTCAAAGCTTCCCTAAATAACTTGTGGAAGGTGATGAATACCCCCTCTTAATCCAAGATGTATAAAAACAAATAAATCATGAAAACTTTAGGGTTATTTTCAAGGTCACCCAAACTTTGATGAGTTTTTTGGGGAGTGCTTTAGGTGACTTTCTTTGTAAGCCTTGGACTAGGCTATTTGCAATAAGAATGGCACTTTTGATTACAAGGGTTCCTTATAGGGGACAAATGGAAGAGCATACACTCAAAATACCTCTTTTCTCCAAAAATAATTTGATTAAACAACTACTACAAATAATAATTGATAAGTGTGTTCAATTTTAAAACCCAAATAAAGTATTTGGTGGTGTTTATTTGACCCCTTGGTCTTAGTTGCAAACTTTGAAAACATTCACCAAAAACATCTAAAAAATCTTTGTTAAACACCAAAACAAGGTTCCTAATCAATTTTTAAGCATGTAAAGGTGATTTAAACATGTTTTGATCAAATTTTAAACTTGGTCCTATATTAAAATTGTTAGCATGTCCTTTAGCTTTGAAGCTATTTTGAGTTTGAAACAATAATCTTTGGAAAAGTAGCTCTTGAGTATATGTTTTTTGAAAAACACAATGACCAACATTGGTTATTACCACTGACATTGGTTATGGCCAACCAAGATCTAATCAATGTCAGTTCTGTTGACTGATGTTAGTTAAGTTAGTGACCAATGTTGATATTTCTACCGATGTTGGTTACTGTGTAAAAATTGTGGCAACCAAAAATGGCAAAATAAAGTTAGAAAATTAATTTTTAAGAGTTTCAAAGGCTCAAATAAACATTTTAGAGTTGAAAAAGGATCTCCTTCATATTTAGGATGTGTATGGTCCCACTAGGCATGCCATTATGTGATCTAGGAATTTGACCCAAGAGAGGATGGTTAGTATGGTGTTAGTTCCAAAATAAATAAAAAATAAAATAAACACACTAATATCATAATATCTCTAGGCCTAGACACTATGGAGAGATTCATTAACAAAATCAAATGACAAGTACAACAAAAAATCAAGGAATCAAAAATAATAATTCTTTCACCTTCCTTGGATGCTCCAAATGCCTTTGTAGTAGTGGCTTGCTTGGCTTATGTTCATGAAGTCCTTGGCAATGGAAGTTTGGATACCTCCATCTCTCCTTGGCACATTTAGCTTGTGGCTTGGCTTAGCTTGGCTTGGAATAAATTTGGCATGGTAACACTAGTCTCATGAAGCTTTTAGAACCAATCCTACATAATAACTTTGCACAAATTAAGCTTAGAAATGATGTTGTGGGGCTTCCTATTTATAGATTTTTGGATTTGATCATAATCAACCTCAACCATTCATCTCAAGATTGAGATATGCGGTGGAGGATTAATTAAATTTTTGGAATTAAGTTTGTAATTATCCTCATCATGACATTGGAAGAAGAGACAATTAAGAGGCATGGAGGGCATGAATCTTGATATTTGTGGCATTTATGGCCTAGGGATGTCTTCTCAAGAAATTAGGTCACTTGATGATGTAGTTATTCAATATTCATTTTCAAAACAAAGTATTCAACAAGTTTTCATGGAATTCTTGATTAGGCCTTGATTTGGGTTAATTATCTCTTAAACATGATTAAGCACTTTATGCACAAATTACTCAAATTGATCAGAATGCCTTATTATTGGTCCTAAATTTGATTAGATTAGAATTGGAAGTCACCATTAGATGCATTGGATGAATATTCCTATTTATGATGTTTCCAACAAAAAATAACAAAGGCATGAGTCTTGTGAAAAATATTTGATAGGAAAGAGCAATTAAAGCATGTGGGTGCAAAATTGGCATTTTGAATCGAAATGAACTAATCAAAGTTAGTTGGCTCATAAATTACATTGCCCCATTAGTGATACACTTGCTAAAATCATCACTTGACTATGTCAGTTTCACATCATTTAGCATTTTTTAGTGTTTTTAGGCCAAATTATGCATTTTGGGTGGAAATTAGCCAAAAGCCTGATTAGAGGTTATCGATGGCCAGTTTTAGGTGTCTATAGATTTAGCCATCATGATTTCCTTGATCTACCTTCAAGCTATTAAAATATTTCCAAAAGAACCTACTCTGATACCAATTGTTAAGCATGAGATATACTAAGGGGGGGTGAATTAGTATATCATATATCTTATAAACTTTTACTTAATCAAATTCCACTTAACCATTCAATCAAGATATGCAATAAAATTGAAACAATAAACACCACACAAGAGAGATAGAGAAAGAGGCACTATATTTTAATGTGGAAATCCAATGTGGAAAAACCATAGAGAACAATCTCAAGTATATTAATGACCACCAACTCAAACTACAATATTTTCAAGCACTAACTTGTAGGAGCACTAACCCCTTTTCTAAGCACTAACACAACAACTATTCATGAGCACCAACCCACATGAGCACCAACCCCTATTGTGTATACCACACAACTATCTCTCAATGTTTCTTTCTCAATAAATGATAGCACATTACTATATCTCTTTCTTTTCTCTCCTCTTCTCTTCTAAGAAAGATATAACAATTAACAAACCATGCTCTTTCTCACATATTACAAATCACTTTCTAAGCCTTTATTTATAGCTTTTCAAATGACCTTTGGCATTCACCCTTTGTGACCCTTCACTCCTCATGGAAAATGGCACCAAACATGCATGACCCTTCAAATCCTTGTATTTGAAAAGTCACATGGTGACCCTTCATAATCAAATGCATCCTTTCCCCTTTTGTATTTATCTTGGTGACCTTTCAAATTCCTTAAAATGACTCTTCATGGAAAAATGTGGCATACCCTCTTTTGTCTTCACATGGTGACTCTTGGAATTCCTCAAGATGACTCTTCATGGGAAAATGCATCCCATTCCTCTTTTGTCTTTACCCCATGACTCTTTGACTTCTTCATGGGCCCTATTTTGACTTTTATGAAACTAAAAATATATTAATTAATATTAAATAAATATTAACACATATTAGCCCAGATATGAACATTAAAAACACCTTTAGACAATAAATGCTATGGGGCCTTTATCACCAATGCTAGACCTTTGACATCAATGACAATATTTCTAACACACTACTTAAAAAGGCTATTAAACATTCAAAAAATGAATCCCTAGTTCCTTAAATTACAAATATTGACATAGGTGGTATAGTTCCCACTATCACTAATAATGGATCCACTGATCTGAGTTTGCATTTGAAATCTTTCAAAAACTTATATAAAGACTGGGTAAAACTTAACACCTTTACCACCACCAATTTCTTAGTAAAAACCTTTTTAGATGATGCTTTAGACTGGTATAATTAACTTAAAACCCATTCTATCTCTAGCTTGGAAGACTTAGTCAATGCATTGGTTCAATAATTCCAAACTAATGATCTTCTTGAAAATAGCCTAGCTCATTTTATCAATTATAAGCAATTATAAGATGAAATAATGCATGTATTCATTAAATTATGGAAAGCCTTGTCTAATAAATTTGAGCATTACATGTCATTCTATAATATTTTCTAATGTTTTAATAATACTTTTCACCCTAAATTACAATATTATGTGAGGACTATTTCTCCAAAATATTTGGAAGAAGTCCTCAACCAATATAAACATCAAGACTTTATTATATGATAATTTGAGCCTTCGCTCCTTCCCACAAGAACTCAAATGCTTATGAAACCAATGATGGCATTATTGATAGCTATGATTCCATACACAATATTCAAACCATTACTCATCTCATGAAACTTGTCACCAACTAAGAACCTTTGCAATGGAATATATTCTTGGGCCTAATTTTAATCATGAAACACTTATACGTACACAAATTAAAGCTTATGAGGTAGAAACTAAGGCTCATGAAATCAAAACTAAACATGAATCCATTAATTAATATAATGTTCACATGTCTATTTACAAGGATCCCCTTCTAAAAAATAGACATGTAACCAATGATGGCATTATTGATACCTATGATTCCATACACAACATTCAAACCATTACTCATCTCATGAAACTTGTCACAAACTAAGAACCTTTGCTATGGAATATATTCTTGGGCCTAATTTTAATCATGAAACACTTATATGTACATGTCTAAAATCTTATGAGGTAGAAACTAAGGCTCATAAAATCAAAACTAAACATGAATACCTTAATCAAGATAATGTTCACATATCTATTTACAAGGATCCCCTTCTTAATCATCAAGATAGTACTACCCAACCTCCCACTAGTAATAATGTTGAAAGTTATATGGATGTCACTGCTAATATTAATGATGATAATGTCATTAATATGGATAATATGAGGAGAATAATCTCTTATATAGATCCTTATCCAACTTCAAACTATAATAATTTCTACAAAATTTGTATTGTTTAATATTCTTACCCCATCTCATCTTACAAAATTAGGGCACACAAAAATAATTACAACCAATTTAACAATAGAATCTACTAACTCACATTTTTCCAATAAAATGACATAGTTAGACACTAATTCAATTGACACAACTTCTATTTCTTGATTATCAACTATATCTTCCATAACCAAATTATCTCACTTGTAAATTCCAAAGTCATCTACTATTGGGACTTATTCATTTCCTTCAAAATAAATAACCACTTATTCAACTATGTTATCTAAATAAACAAAATTAGACACACTTGGTCCACCCATATTGGATAAGTCCCAAACAAATACACCTTATCAACATCAATTTTACATGAAATACCTATACACATTTTGGGGATTTAATTTAACATTATGCACCTTTATCTAGTAAAATTATAACAATATATAATTAAATGAATCCTTTAACCAAACTTTCACATCTCCCATCTCAAATTCCTTTTTTATAACTAATGATAACTTCTCCCTATCATCATAATAATCTAATGTAAATTTTATTAAAAACGAACATCCCTCACACCCCACCTATGGGGCATGAAGCCACTTTGTATGGATATAAAAATAACATCTTTCAATAGTTTAAATAAATGTATATCCTTGATGAAATGGTAGATACTTCCCATTCACTCAAATTTACTATCATGTCATTGATACTTGATGAAATATTATTTAGTGTATATGATCCTCCATTTTTCATTAGTGTCCAAATAAAAGATATCTAAGTTATGCATGCTTTGATTAATGAAGGTTTAGGCACTTGTGTTTCTTCCCTTGACTTCATGAAAACACTTGGGTATTCTAAATGTAATCTTAAATATACTCAAAGTATACGTCAATTATATGATAGAAAAAAAATGCATCATTTAGGTTGTGTTTGTCTTCATATCATAGTTCTCACTATTAAATTCACATCAAATTTATGATATTTAATTTCCTATTATCATAAAACATTTTACTCAATTGACCTTGAACACACTACATGAGAGCCATATCTTTGTCAACATGTCAATGTGTTAAATTTCCTTATAATGGTATTAATTACAAGATTCAAGGAAACACCAATCCTTATAGTTTTGAACAATTTAAATAACATGGTGTTTTTAAAATACCTACCCTCAAACCTTTACCTAGTATTCCTTTTCATGAGTCATAATGATTTAATTATCCCATCAACTCTACTAGAGGTTATAATGTTCACCTTCAACTAATAAACAATATACCACCTAATCTCTTAGATTTTGATGATGAAGAAGTTGATGAGATCAAATTTAAAAAAAAAAATAGATCTCTCTCCTCACATAATTGTTCAATTACCTCCTTCTTTATGACCTTAGTATCGCTAAACACAATTAGATGAAATTCCTATCACTCTCACAAAGACTAAACACTCCATTCATCATGCTTCTTCAATTGATAAAATAATGGATGTATGTACTATTTATCTTCACACTCTTGTTTATGTTGATTTATATTACTTAGATGATCCATTTTTAGATCGATTTACTCAAGTTAAAAATGTAGAGATACCTAGAAATCATTCTTATTTATAGCATTATTTGAGTTCTATTGATGCATTTGCTTCTTCTCCTACTATACCTAACATTATTTCTTCTTCACTTGATGTTCACAGGTATAAGATGGAGCACACACACACACTAATTCTCATCCAGTCATTGTTGATCCTCTTCATAGTATGCTTCATGACCATGCCATGATAGGCAATATTAGTCTACTAGATTTTTTTTATCCTTCCATAATTTTCTCTAAAAATCTTAACTACATTACACTAGCCCACTTTGAAATCATCTCTTACTATGATTGAGCCTAGTCCTAATCCTATTTCAAGTTCTCCTATTAGTGATGGCATACTACCTTTTCCTAATCTTGATTCTCTATCAACATGATAGGAAAATGAGCCATATTATGAGTTCTATAGGGTTTCTAGTCATTGGGCTAAGGATTTTCATGCACATCAATGATTCATATCACAACAACAAGCTTCAAGATCTACTCCTAATATATATATATATATATATATATATATATATATATATATATTCAACCTTAAAAGTTAGATACTCCTAGATTTACTTGTTATTTTTTTGAGATGATTAATTTGAGAAATAGATTATCATTACATAAATTATATATCAAAATCTACTCAAATTTTCAATCTACTTCAAAATTAGAAACCATTAGATTAAAATGCAATAAAATCAAAATTTAAAACAACATTTTAATCTAAATCCTAGTGTTTCCAATCAAGATTCAAATAAAAAATACTAAAGATTATAGATGGAGGATTTTTACCATAGACTCTTATTTTTGACATCATGATATTGGCTTTAACAATGTTTTTATTAATAGACTAGTGATTGATTCATGGATTAGATGATAGTATTAGAATGGAGGTTTATAAATTTCATAGTTATTTTATAAATGGAGGGTAGTTGATTTAAATAGGTAATGGAGAGATGTTTTCCAATGAATTAAAAATTCATTGGAATCCTCTAGAGAAAAAAAGTCTAGAGAGAAAAGAGGGAGTTTTATGGAATTTAAAATTCCATGGAATTCTCCACAGATAAAACTCTCTAGAGATTTGGAGGATGATAAAGCATTCTATACTCCATTAGAGGAGTATAATGGGGTTTAGTGGGGGTTTAGATAGGTTTATGGGAGAATTAGGTATTAGTCATGTAAGAGAGCCTAGGGGATAGGTGTGATTTTATGAATTTAAAATTCACAAGTGGGCATGGGAATATTTATTAAGAAAATGGGATATTAATAAAAGGAGAAATGAGGGGATTAATAAGAGGTGGGATATGAAATATGGAGAAGATACTTAGATAATTGGCTAAGAGGGGGTTAAATGAGTTATGTTAGGCATAATAATGATAATAGGAGTTAATTAATGGATTATTAGGTGGAATTAAATGGAAATAGTAATATAATCAACAAGCTAAAGAAGGTGAGAAAAGTATGTTGCATACATTTTTTCCCTCTTTGAAATGGCATTAGGAGTGTATGAAGTGGAAGGATCAATGGTCTTTCAAATAAGAAAGACACTCATGGAGGAATGTTAGTTAATGATGTTATTGGACATGATGCCCTATTAAGGGGACATGTAGGGAGGAATGAGACATATGGCCACTTTAAAAGAAGAAACTAGGGGTGGGATGTGTGAAGGAATAAGGGTTTGGGATGCTAGATGGGGGATTGATAATGAAAAATATGAAATAAACATGAGCAATGAGCTACAAATTAATGATGGCCCTGGTAAACACATATACATAGGGAGTGGAAATAATTATGTCATGGTTTTTGACACATCCCAAGTGGGAATCAACTATAACATGATGATGATAAGACAAAAAGGTCATGATATTTCAATGTATCCTAAGGACATATACTAGGGATATTTTTAGACAAAGATGATAAAGGCCATGAGATTTTAACATATCCCAAGCAAGGATGCATGTTGGGAGAGCATTGGGCCAAGATAAGATAATGATTTAATAATATTAATGATGAGTATAGCTCAATATCTAAAGGAAAACAATAAGATGACATAGATGAGAGAATAATAAATGATATGGTTGAGTGACCAAAGGATGAATGGGAAGAATTAGATGTAATGCATCAAATCAATGAGCCATAATGTGATTAATAGTGATGATGCCCCTAGCAAGGAAACATGCAAGGGAGTAAGAGATAATAAATTTATAGTCCTTATCATTCACTAATTGAAGTAGAAAATTTGAAAATTTAAATGATGAATTGACCAATCAGTGATAATGGATGGTTGATGGAAGAAAAGATGAAATTTTTGACTTATCGAGCCTAATCGATAGGTGCAAGCAATTGATGAAAATATTAAGGAGATGATGGTAGGTATAGTGATTGATCAGTAGACTGATTGATTAATGATTGATATTATAGATCAAATATTTGACTAATGTAAGACATGAGGAAGTTGAAGGAGATGTGATGATGAATAGTGTGGAAAGAGGAGATAGTAGCTGAGTTGACCTTAGACATGTGATGTGACTAAGCATTGCCTGCATAGTCTTAAAGTAACTTAGGCCAATGTAGTTCAAATTAGATGATAGATTTCAAGATATACTATAGGAGGATGAATGTTAATATTATACATGTCAATTTTTATATATAGGATGTGACTTAGATGTTAGCCATGAGGATAGAGGACTAGGAGGAATGATTGGAGATGAGATGTTAGATGTTGTTGATAGATGAGTAAGTAGAGGATATAGATGGGATCATAAATTATTTGGAGGAATGATTGGATATTTTATGAGTGTATTGATATGGTGGGTTTAAAGATAGAGGAGTAGGATAAATGATTATATATGGGATGTTATATGTTTTGACAGGTGAAAGAGGATAGGAGAAATGATGACTGTAGTCCATTTTCAAGCCATCATTAATGTAATAAGTCTCATCATATTCTAAGCAATCTAATGTAAATATAGCACAAGACAATATGCCCCATGATATAAGTATGACCAATAGGATTTTTTGCCTACATGATTGTAAAATGGGAAAATAGAAAACTCTACATCATCAAGGGCACCAAAAAGCATCATTGTAACTTTTAGTGTCATCATAACATCCTCATTCATTTACCAATAGACAAAAAGAGACATGATACAAGACTAATTAAAAAAATTATAAAATAAATAGAGACAATAAAATAAACATATGTAGATAAATACATGATAAAAGACATGTAAATAATTCAAACAATATAGAACAAACAAGTAACACACACAAGTGTCTACATGTAGTGTCATTGTGTCTTGTGTAATTATCTTGATGAAAGTTGATGAGGTGATTGAGTAGGTGATGATTTGGACCAATTCGCTCATGATGATCATGATGTGAATTTGGATTAAAGATAAGAACTTGGATAAGGTATGGACATGGAGTGGACTAGTGACTTGTATTAGGATAAGGCTATGAAAGACATAAGATAAGATGACTAGGATATTTTGGGATTTTGTGGATTTTATAATTTTTAAGGTTTATGGAATATTTCATTTTTTAGGTCTTTTGAGATATTTATGTACATTTTACAAAGGGATTTACTAGAAAAGGGGATACCAAGCCTAGCAATTAGGATAAGGATGGATGAAATTTTGTATGGGATGACTAAAGGATGAGGGTGAGACTAAAAAGGTAATGAGGACCAAGGAAGAATAGACTAGGGATCACCAATGACCACATCATGAAGGAACTAGATATATAGTTTTCTGAGTGTCCATTAGGGGATATGCTAAGATGACTTTAGAACATTTCTCAAGACATCTTCCACTCCCTAATGAAGGTCAAGACTAGAAGAAATTATGGACACAATAGGATGCATGATATGGTGTCCTATGATGGGTAAAAACAATGGACATAGCGATAATATAGACAAGGATGGGATTAAAAAGGGGTGGATTTTTCCCCCAAGTTTTTAGGTATAATGTAGATAACAAATTATTTTACCATGATTCCAAAATCTAATTTTCATCATGTTACTTGCCCAAGATGCCATAAACTAGTTTTCACCATTTGATGAATAATTTTTTTAATATTTTTAATGACATCTCAATTTATTATAGGTTGGTGAGATGTAGGATGCAAATTATTTATTGATCTTTCAAATGACACCCATTCTATGGAGATGTGTTTTTAATACCATGTTATCAATGTCAAATTAACTAATGTCTTTGTGAACTTCATTTATTATTGATTTAGAATCATCTAGACATCTCAACTAGGTGTATTTATAACCCCTATGAGAGATGATGATGTCTAGGAAAGTGATGTTTTGTGGGGATGGAATTGGATGGTTTTGATAGTGGGGTAGAGAATGTGGATGAGTGATATGATGATGAATTGTGTGACTGGGTGGAGATCAAAAATGGGGATCAATATTTGCATACACCATTGGATATGGTGGAGGGGACATTTTTTATTTATACCATTTACTAAATGAGGTTAAGGGATCCAAGACCTTCTAGATTATTGGCTCTTTGATCCAAATATTATAAGGATGATCATCCACATTACTTTTGAATTATTTTATTTGTGTGGTAATTGGTGCCTCAATAACTTCTTGGTTTGTTGACTTGATTGGTTTTTCTATTGCCCCTAGTGCTTGTAACTGGGTTTCACCAAGGGTATTTTATTTTAGATTTGGAAGAGGATTTTTTTAACTAGGATGATCCCATGGCACCTTAAAAATATTTTAATTTGGGATGACACTATTTGACTTAGCAAATTAAAAAACTCTTCCTGACTTTGATTGGTTACATTTGGATCATAATTGAATTGATTATTTGACTTAATTAGTTTATTACTATCTTGGATCCTTTTAGATTTGGCACATGATATTACATGTTAAAGGGAATATAATGATGTGTGTTCCTATTTTTCCCATTTAGGGAGTGGGATGGAGGGATTGTTAACATGAGGTAGAAGATTAGGCATATGTGATGAAAGGGATGGATTAAAGGGATGATGGGTAGTATATCCTCACAAAAGCTACTAGGAGACCCAACATCAACATTAGAGGAAGTTTCCTCAAGAATATAAAAAGGATCACTAAGATTCTTTTTATAATTAACATCTAAAGTTGATTCATATCTAGCATGATAATCTTTGACTGATAAAGCATCCAATAATTATGTTATAATTTCATCACCTTGAGATGGATCAAGAGGCATGCCTTTTGATTGGTCATCATTTGAATTAGAGACATCCTCAAAGAGACAGGTATTGGTATGACTTTCATTTTCTATAAGGGATGATGATTCTAATGTGGAGTCTAATTCATATGCTAGTATCAAACATGATCCTAATGTAAATGACCATTCTAATGCTAAAATTACTAGGGATGTTGATGAGGTGATGTCACCAATAGGTGATTTTTTATAGTATTCATAGAGAGGGTCTATTATATAGCATTATTATCTACAACTACCTTTATCACCTTGGGTTTTTAGGGTATTTGTGTGATATAGGGATGGATTGATTATGAATGGTTTTGGTATGTATAGGACTAGGGTCATGATCTAAATTGATAAAGGAAGAATCTTGATCATGCTTAGGAATTACTTTTTGGCATACCCTCTTTGCACACTCCTAGGTGTAGATGTATTATATTCAACATAAATTTCAATGTCAGCATTATCAATTAGGTTTTGGACATAATCTCTAAAAGGGTGACATATATTAATAGAACTCCTAGGGAGTTTATGGTATAGATAAAAAAAATTTGCTTGATACCATGAGGGTGTATGTTTGGAAAAATCTAGAGGTATTGTTTCTAGGTAGACAATCAAGCATATGGCCTCTAGTTTCCAAAATAGGGCTTCTAAATATATTAGGATATGAGTATATTTTTTGTCTATGGTTTTAGTTGTGTAAGTATTGGATTTAGGAGTGGAATAACGTGATGGTGATGTCATGATATTATGGAATGGTGGTGTGTGTGATTGTTTAGGAGATGAATGTGAATTAGATGATGTTAAAAGATATGACTCCTTTTCCAAGTAGGATGGGGATTTATTATGGACTATGACTGGTAAATGGATAATTTTACTATGGACAGGTATGAACTAGAGGTAAGATTAGTTGAATGGGTTGGAATCCTATAGGAATTTGGTCACCCATTTCTAATGGATGTAATATTATTGAATCCTTATTGGAAATAATATATTTATTAAATAAGGCAATATTTTTATTATTATACTGACTAGGAAGGTCTTGACCAAGACTAGGACTAGTGGATGAGGGATTAGAATGGGATTGGTTGTCACAATAAATAGATGTAGATAAGGGTTGATGAGGCATTTTTTTGGTAGGTGACCTTAGGTTTAGGGATTAAAAACCATTTTTAAGGTGAGCACCCATTTATAATAGCCATAAAAGGCACTCATCCTTATTGTAAAATATAAACTTGTGAAATAAAGTGAACTTATCACTTGTATATTGGGGGATGTTATGACTATGGTTATGATAAATAGACAATGAGGATAATTGTGGTGGCTATCATGTTGGATAGTTGGATCTTATAGATGGGGAAGAATAATGGTTATTAATTTAGGCTTGATGGGATCAAATTTTACAAGTAGGTGGGCACCCATTTTTAAGACCTATAAAAGGATCTTATCTTTGTTGGAAAATAGGTATTGTTTCATGAGAAATGGATCTAAATCCATTATGGGTAGTGTTGTAGCATATAATTTCACCCTTGTGGGAGAGTTTTTTAGGCTCTCTCACTCCCAACTAAAAAATTGTAAAAACCTTAGGCTATGGGTATCCTATAGTGAGGTTTAACCTCTAGGCTTTTTAATGAGGCTAGCTCCTCAAATGCTTCACTTTAGCCATTTCTACACACTAAAACCTATTGTTGACCAAGGAAAAGGGAGAGAAATATAACATAAAAAGGGAAAACTAAACTAATAAATTTGATGTACCAAATAAAGAGTGACCCACATAAGCATGAAATAAACACTAATTTAGCATAAGATAATTGTGCTTACATAACCTCACAACCGGTCAATTTGCATCAATGTTTCATAAATTAGGCTCACTAAGCCATATATGAAGCAAAGAGGAATTTAAAAATTCACACCAAGCATCTATTAATGGTGGAAAGAGCTCAAGTTCAGACCTACAACTAACCAAAAAATACCTAAAAATAGGTAAAAAGGAAGGACAAGGGACATGGAAGAACACTTCTTCACAAGGCCATCATGCACAAGCTTGTTAAACATGATTTTTAGACAAGAGATAGGTAAAAATAATATTTATTACTTCCAAAGGTCTTTCTTACAAATTTTGGTAGGGTTATTCCTTGTCAAAATGAGGATATATTATTTTTAAAAGAACCAAGACATATATAGAAAAGGGGAAGACCCAAAGAAAAGGGGCAAGCAAAAAGAAAACAATAAATGAGATCCAACCACCCTCTATGAATTCTCACCCACACTTGGGTTAATTAGAACTAGTACTTCTCTAATGAAATAATTTCCATTAGATCCAATAGTCTTCCATCCCTCTCATTGGTCAAGAAATGCACTAGAAGACAAAACTTGTTGAGGATGATGATGTCATGGTCCACTAAGAAGGAAAATTCCAAGAATGTCTTAAATGCCCAAGCTATCTTTTTTAATTGCTTTATCTTTATCTTTCATCTCCACACCATCCTCCACTTTTATACTTATGTATGAGGACAAAAATTCTTACATCTATGAACCTGACTGAGCCATGCTACTTCTACATTTTTTAGTTGTTTGTTGGATATGATGGCCATGTCAAAGGATGAAGACTCCCCATTAACTTCACCTATCATCTCTTGCCTTAAAACTTAGACTAGATCTTCCCTATAGATTGAAAACCAATCTAAAGACATTGGTTTTCCTAAATTTATCGTATTTATGTCAATGTGGATCCATAGGTTGTGTAGCTCCTTTAGGTATTTAAATACCAATGACTACTTGCAAGGGCTCAAACTTGACGTTTACAGCCCCATCATCAATTTCTTCAGACTTTCATTTTGGGCATTATATTTGACATCCTTTTGGGATCTTTTTCTCAGACTTTTGTTTATCAATTTCTTGTAGACTATTTGTCTAAAGGAATTCATGAATTTAGACTTTATAAAAATGCCTTTCAAACTTTTTTAAGTACCCTTCGGGTTTGTGAAATGGAAAATGAACTTTCCTAAAGGGAAAGAGCCCTTTGAGTTTCTTGAAAATGACTTCCTTGAAGGGAAAGATCCCTTTAAAAATCCTAAAGTGATCCTTCAAAATTTTTGTTTTAGACTATTTTCTTGAGAAAGCCTTTCAAAAAAATTGTCTCAGCCACTTTGTTTTAAAAGATATCTTTCAGAACTTCTACTTAGAACAATTATTTAAGAATAATTTTCCTAAAAGAATTTTTGACACTTGAACGAAAGAAACCAAGACAAAACTCTCAAAGAGAGAACACTTAGCTGAAAGGAACACTTAGCTAAAAGGAGAAATAATTCCTTCAAGGAAATTGTCTGTATAATTTTCCCAAAAGAAAAATGAAACCAAAATAGGCTCAAAAGAAATCACCTTTCACTTGTTCTCTAAAAGAATGAACAAATAAAATACTAAGCCAAATAAGAGATTTTTCATTTAGCTTTTGTATTACAAGATTATCCTCAAACACTGCTATCAGATCCATTTCTAAGCCTTTGACCTAATGTTTCATCAAACCATGTAAGAGCTTTATATGTGGGCCAAAATGGCCAACATCTTTGGTGTCTCACAAGGGTTGCATACCTATCAATGCAAGATAACTTAGACCATGTTGCCTCATCAAACCCATCCATTGGGCATGGATTCAAGTCACTTTTTCACTGAATTAGAACCTCCCTTTAAAGCAATAAGGACAACCAAAACAAAACAAAATTGTGCCCAAAGCACTAAGAGGAAAACATAAAATACTATATAAAAGTATAATATACATAATGGCTATAAACTCTTCTAAAATCAAGGATTTAGATGAATCCCATTGACTGGGATGGGTAGTACCTCTCCATCCAGTTGGGCTAATTAGAAAGCATTATGTTGTTTGCATCTATGTATCAAATAAGGATCACTCCACAAGATATCAAATTTGGTATGATTTCCTAGCTTGGCCTTATTTGAATCCCATTTGAGGACTAGATCCCCTTCTCTAAAGTCCCTTGTTATGGCTCTCTTATCAAAATATTTCTTGACTTGGGCTTGATGTGACTCTAGTGTCTTCATTGTAAGGTCTTTTGTTTCTTCAAGCTCCATGAGTTCTACCAATCTCACATTCATGGGCTCATCTTCTAGAAGCTCCAACTGATGGGTAAGCTCTAATGTAGGTAGCTCAAGAGAAATGGGTAACTTGAATTCTCTTTCATATACTAAAATATATGGATAATTTCCAATGGTAGCTTTAGGATTCACTCAGTTAGCCCACAAGGATGTCTTTAGTTTAGTGTGTCATGTCCTCTAGTTCTCTTCCATGGTTCTCCTGATGATTCTTAGAAAAAATTTATTTGTGGACTTATTCAGTCCATTTCTTTGAGGATAATAGTTAGAAGAGATGCTGAAGTAGATTCCCATCTTGAGATCCCATTCACTCATTTTTAGACTGAGGAAATCTAGTGCATTATCAAAAATGATAGTGGATGGAACACCAAACCTAGTCACAATGTTATCATAGAAGTCTAAGACTACACTTTCATTAGCTTCTTTCAATACAATGGCTTCCACCCACCTAGTGAAGTAGTTATTTGTAGTAAACACCCACTTATGCCCCACACTTGATGGAGGGTTGATCATTCCTATGAAATCTAGCCACCATTACATGAAGGGTTTCTCTACCTAAATTGGGTTGAGAGGAAGGGCTGCCAATCTTTACTTACCCATAAAGAGAGCACACTTTTGGTACCTTCTTACCCATTCATATGCATCTTTTAAGAGGTTGGGAAAGTAATAACCTACACTCATTATCTTTTTTGTTGTGGTCCTTGGAGCAAAATTACCTCCCATAGGTCCATCATGAAAATGCTCCAAAATCTTGGTCACCTGGTTAACATCCATGCATCTAATGAGCACTCCATTAAGGTCCTTTCTGAATAGAACCTCACCAACCAATGCATAAGGTATGGACTAAATTCTAAAATACCTTCTCTTTACTTTGTATATACCTTGTGGGCACACACCTATCATCAATAAATGTGTCATATCTTAGAGATAACTAGTGTGAGGTAGTAGTACATCCATCTATGAGTTATCTCCTATTACCAAAATAACCTCTTTATTTTCATTAAGGTCATCAACCATGTGCTCACACAAACCTTTTCCTCTCACTAGCTTAGTGACCTTGATCTCTACATCATGCTCCATGACCTTGGTAGTTCAACTAGCCCTCTTTTCATTCAAGTCTTTGTTGAGAAGGAAATCTCTCACTCCAAGATGAGACATCATAATATAGATTTTGCTATTGGAGAGCATGGTCCTAAACCTTTTAAGGATTCTTACTGCTACAAGGTCTTGTTTTTATATGAAAGTATACCTCACCTCATATCCTTCTAACCCTTGACTAAAAAAATCTATTAGCCATTCAATTTCTTCACCATTCTTTTGCATCAGAATAGATGATATATTATCAATATTGGTAAAGGTGTACAATAAGAAATCTCTTGAGAAATTAGTGTTCATGAGTGTCGGTACTAAGGAGATGGCCTGCTTGATAGCTTTGAATGTTGATTTACCTTCATTTGACCAAGTGAATGCTTGGTTCTTCTTAAGAATACTAGTGATGGGTTTGGCCAATTTTTAAAAACTAGGTATAAACCTCCTCACAAAGTTTATTTTCCCAAGGAAACTTTGGAGTCCTTTCTTATGATTGGGTAAAGATAAGGCCAATATGGCACTCATTCTATCAGGATCAATAACCAATCCTTATTTTGAAACAACATGGCCCAATAACTTACTTTCATGCATATAAAACACACATTTTTTGGGATTCAAAGAGATCCCATACTCTTTGCATCTCTCAAAGATCAACCTCAGGTAGTCTATATGGTCATTGGCATCCTTAGAGAAAACTATGATTTCATACATGTAGATTAGCACCATTTGATTTAGCAACCCTTGGAAAGCCATGTCCATTTCCCTTTGAAAATTGGCCCTAGCATTTGATAAGCCAAAAGGCATTTTATGATAAGCATACGTGCCCCACTTGGTGGTGAAGGTAGTCTTGTATTGATCTTCCTCTTTCACCAACACCTAATTATATCCTGAGTACCCATCTAAAATAGAAAAACATTTTGAACCTGTAACCATTTGACTAAGCTACTCCATGGATGGTAGAGGGAAATGGTCCTTTAAGGAGACCCTGTTCAAATCTCTAAAGTCAACACATAATCATAACTCACCATTCTTCTTCCTTACAGGCACCAATGTGGCTACCCATGATGAGTGTTTGATGGGAAATATAATCTTGGATTCAATCAACTTGGTTAACTCTTTCCTCATAAGCTCTTCTATTTTAGGGTTGATGGGTCTCTGCTTTTGCATCATGGGATTAGTATTATCCTCCAGCTCTATATTATGTTGGGATAACTTTGGATCAAAGCCTCTTATATCACTATAATCCCAAGCAAAAATGTCTAAAAACTCTTTACAAAATTTAGTGAAAATGTGCCTTACAGCCTTGTTGCTTACCTTCCCAAGCTTGAGAAGCTTGTCCCTTAAGATGAGGACTCTCTCATAGTTTTCTTCATCAGTTGACATTATTGCCTTATCTTTCCTCATATGGTCTCCCTCATGGAAAAGGCCTTCAAGGGTGACCAGATCTTTAGGGAGCTTGTTAGATTTTAGTTGAATGATTTGATCATCATATTGGTGTTGAAACTTCTCTTGGTTGGTGAAGGAGAAATTGGTTTCTTGCTATAATAAATAAGCAATTTGTTTGTATTTTTTAAAAACCTACTAATGGGTCTCATTGTTTGCCACTAATGGCCTCACCATCACCTTGACATGTGGTTGAACCTTGGCTTCTTTTAGCTTACTTGGGATGTTGAACTGAGCCCCCATGGCTACCAACCTATCAGCATGTTGATTTTGGTTCCTTGGCATAGCTTGAATGTCAAAGGATTAAAAATATTTTGTAGGACCTCATCAAAGGATTCTTTGTAATTTTTAGGCCCCTAACTTAGTTTACTATAAGCTCACTATCCCCATATGTTTTTAGTTGATTGATTCCTTTCTTACTAGCCCATTGAAGGTCATGGATTAAGCCTTCATAGTCTACCACATTTTAAGAACAACTAAAATGGAACCTATAAGAAGAGAAATACTTATCATCTAAAGGGGAAACCAACATTTCCCCTACACCTACTCCATTCTTGCTACTTGAACCATCAAATAACAACTTCCACATACCATTGAGCTCATCTTTAGGTCCAATGAGGGAAGGCATGAGTTGATTTTCTTCATGTATAAAATAGACACCCATGTCTCTTTCTTTAACACCTTCTAATGGGTTAAGAAATTGATTATTCCCCCCATAGCTCATCCAAGAAAAAATTTGGAATTTCTTCAAGATAAGTATTTAGCTCTTAAACAATTAAAAATTCATCTTTATCAGGGATAGTGTAGTTGAGGTTTATGTTATCTATCTGATGGGGATGAATGTGAAAGTGTGCCATGGGTTTAACCTTGATTGATACCTTAGTCTCATACCTAGTTTTGAATGCCATGTATGACTGATCTGCTACAAGATAGCCTCATATCTTTGTTGTGAATTCTCTAGATAAGCATAGATTAAAATGAGGAGGCACCTCTAGAATCAACACATTTTGAGCCACTAAAACACTAGGACAAGCATGTAGGGTTAGGTTGAGACCTTTGATAATATCAACTAGTTTAGTAGAAGATCCATCAAGCTAAAAAACTCTCTTGGCTTAGGGTTCATACTTTAAACCAAGTTAGTGTGCTATTGATTTTGGCATTACTAAAGTGTTAGCTCCATTATCTACCAAGAAATTATACACCAATGAATCACCAATGATTAATGAAATATATAATGGAGGAGGCTTGACCACCTTACTTGACCCTTATCCCATAGGACCTTAGGTTGTATTAGTGAGGACCTCAGTTTCTTTACTTGTTTATCTACATATATTTTTTGTAACACTTATTTTGGACAAGGCTTCTTGAAGGATATCTACTTGATCAAGCATGGAAATCATGTCCCATATTGGTATTCTCATGTTGGATTTATTCATTTTCTCAACAATGTTGATTGGTATATTGCTAAATTTTGCCTATGCTTTAGGAGTCACTACCACTGCTTATTGGATCTATGGGCCTTACTGAGGTATTGAGACCTTTGGATTGATATCATGGTTATTAGGTTTAGATAGTGAAGGAGTAATGATAGGAGGATTTTTGAATGCTTCTTTGTTACCATCTATATTCTTTCTCTTGAACCTTGTATTAGTTTCCACTACAATGTATGCTTGGCTAGAACTAGCCTAATGATTGAGTACATAACACTCTTCTTGTTAATATGACCATTGTAACATCTAACTAGTTTGGTAACTGATCAGGCCCTTGGTCTTGTGGAGACTACTCTAGATTTTTCATCATGGGGATCTACGTCCTTTGATCCATAAGAGCTTGATTGTACCCATAAGCAATAGCCTGCTGCCATTGGTCATTGAAATCTTGGTTAAAACCATTAGTTGGGATAATGGATTACCAAAAATACTAATTTCAAGGCATCATCCCTTCATCCTTTTGAGCCATATTATTTTGGATAGGAACCAAGGAGTTGGAAAAACCCACAACATTTGGATTATAAATGTGTTGTCTAGCATAATTAGGCTGCCCCTTCCTTGGAAAACTCCTTTTTAGGGTGGCATATTTACTTGATAATGATATTGATGAGGTTAATATGGAGCTTGATATGCCTTTATTTAAGCTTTTTATCTCTTTACATTGACCACATCATTCCCCAAGGATTGGATCATGCTCTTTAGTTCCAAGTAGTTCTTTTGCTCTTGGGAGTCGCTAGATGTAGTAGTGGAGGCCTTCTCTTGTTTTGGTAAAGGTATACTAGAAATTTTTGGAGTTAGAAGAATAACATAAAGTGGGGGGATGACTTTAGGGGGTGGTTTGATCTCAAGGAAAAGGGGCATTGGGAGTTTAGGAGTAAGGTTGTCAACCTAGACTAAACAATTTTTAGCTTTGATAGCCACCTCATAAGTATTTGGCAAAATGTCCCCTCCCATGGATTGGATCATTACAACTATGTCACTATTTAGATCCTTTGTATATTATAAGAATTCAAAGTTAGGGTATGGTCTAATAATGTCTGGAATCTTATCTTAAGCCTTTTGAAATCTTATGTTAAATTCTTGCATGACTTTATGGGGGGCTCTTTTGATTATGGTAAGCTACTCTACTAGTGACAAATGGTCACTCTTGTCTATAAATATTTTGCATAAGGCCTCTCCAAGATAATTCCATGATTGAATCAAATTAAGGGTTAGGCCTCTATACCAATCTAAAGCTTTTCCCTTAAAGGATACAACCAATAGTCTGATAGCTACATTTTCTACTATGACATTATGGATATTGCAAAAATTAGCTATGTTTGTGATGTGTTCAGTAGGAGTTACAGCTTGGTCTCCTATGAAATATGGGACAATTTTGAGGGCTGATACTGGCATAAGGTCATATTGTGATAAATTCAAAGGACTTTGGCCATTGAAACCTACAAAATCTCTTTGGGGAATCATGGTGGTAAGAGGGGCTAACAAGGATCTTCTTGCATAGGTATATTTCACAACCAGTTTAGGAAATTAGTTTCCTATGTATAGGTGAGTATGGGTGAACCTTAACCTTCTTGTTTAGTTTAAAGGGAATTCAACAAATTTAAAAAGAATACCTATAAAAGTAAATCTTGTAATCACCTTTGGCATGAAAGATAGTTACTATTCTACCACCAAATTTCTGAGTGTTCTTTGGAGTCACTAAATACTTGAAAGATGAAAGCTACAACTATTGCAAATTGATCAAACCAGCATTAAAGTTGACCAATATTTCTTGAAAATGTCCCATCAAGCATGCCAAATACTATTGTAGCATAGAATTTTACCCTTGTGGGAGAGTTTTTTAGGCTGTCTCACTCCTAGCTACAAAATTAGAATAACCTTAGACTATGGGTATCCTATAGTGAGGTTGAACCTCTAGTATTTTTAATGAAGCTATCTCCTCAAATGCTTCACTTTAGTTGTTCCCACACACTAAAACCTATTGTTGACCAAGGAAAAAGGAGAAAAAGATAACATAAAAAGGGAAAACTGAACTAAGAAAGGTGATGCACAAAATAGAGAATGACCCACATAAGCATAAAATAAACACTAATTTAGCATAAGATAATTGTGCTTACACAACCTCACAACCAGTCAATTTGCATCAATGTTTCATAAACTAGGCTCACTAAGCCCTATATGAAGGAGAGAGAATTTTTGAAATTCACACCAAGTGTCTATTAATGGTAGAAAGAGTTCAAGTTCATACCTATAACTAACCTAAAAATAGGTAAGAAGGAAGGACAAGGGACATGAAAGAACACTTCTTCACAAGGTCATCATGCACAAGCTTGATAAACATAATTTTTAGACAAAAGATAGGTAAAAATAATCTTTATTTCTTTAAAAGGTATTTCTTACAAATTTTGATAGGGTTCCTCCTTGTCAAAATGAGGATATATCATTTTGAAAAGAAGTGAGACATATATAGAAAAGGGGAAGACCCAAAGAGAAGAGGCAATAAAATAGAAATCAATAAATGAGATCCAACCTCCCTCTATTAATTCTCACCCACACTTGGGTTAATTAGAACTAATATTTCTCCAATAAAATAACTACCATTAGCTCCAATAATCTTCTAGCCCTCTCATTGGTCGACAAATGGACTAGAATACAAAACTTGTTGAGGATGATGATGTCATGGTTCACTAAGAATGAAAAGTTTAGGAACATCTTAAATGCCCAATCTATCTTTTTTAATTGCTTGATATTTATCTTTCATCTCCATGCCATCCTCCACTTGTTTTCTTATGTATGAGGATAAAAAATATTACATCTATGAACCTAACTGAGCCATGTTGCTTCTACATTTTTTGGTTGTTTATCAAAGATGATGGCCATGTCAAAGGATGAGGACTCCCCATTAACTTCACCTACCAGCTCTTACCTTAAAACCCAAGTTAGATCTTCCCTATAGATGGAAAACCAATCTAAGGATATTGGTTTTCTTGAATTTATCTTATTTATGTCAATGTGATTCCATAGGTTACATGGCTCCTTTTGGTCTTTTAAACACCAACAACTACTTGAAAGGGATCAAACTTGATGTTTGTGGGCTTGTCATCAATTTCTTTAGACTTTCATTTTTGGCATTGCCTTGGACATCTTTTCAGGATCTTTTTCTTAGATGTTTGTTTATCACTTTCTCTTAGACAATTTGTTCAAAGGATTTCATGTCTTCAAACTTCATAACAATGCCTTTCAGACTTTTTCAAGGTACCCTTTAGGTTTGTGAAATGGTCCCTTTTTGAAGGTAAGGTACCCTTCAATTTTTTTGAAAATGAACTTTCTCAAAGGGAAAGATCCCTTTGAAAATCCTAAAATGATACTTCAGACTTTTTGTTTTGGACTATTTTCCTGAGAAAACCCTTCAGAAAAATTGTCTCAGCCACTTCACTTTAAAATATATCTTTCAAAACTTTTTCCTAGAACATTTCTTTCAGAACAATTTTCTTGAAGACTTGACCCTTCTCCCATAGGAAAGACCTCTTTTGAGAAAATTATTTTAGAAAAAAATTCCTAAAATAATTTCTAAGACTTGAATGAAATAAATTGAGATAAAAATCCCAAAGAGAGAACACTCAGCTGAAAAGAGAAAAGAATTCCTTTGGTAAATTTTTCGCAAAATTTTCTCAAAATGAAAATGAAACCAAAATAGGTTTGAAATAAATCACCTTTCACTTTTTCTCTAAAAGAATGAATAAGTAAAAGACTTATTAAAATAAGATATTTTTCATTTAGCTTTTGGCTTATAGGCTTATCCTCGAACACTGTTGTCATATCCATTTATAAGCCTTTGACCCAATGTTTCATCAAACCATGCAAGAGCTTCATATGTGGGCAAAAATGGCCAACAATTAGATGATGAATGAAATGTATTAAATGACAAAATGGGGATGATATGAAATAAGAATAGGGATTGGATAAAAATATGGTCCTTGAATAAAGTGAGTATGAAAGATTGATCTAGTATGACCGGTGATGGGTTTGGGTGAGATAAGCTAAATTCATTATGATGTCAGACTAGGATTATATTTCAACTGATAGTATAATAGGTGCTAATGATCTATTGATAATGCCTAATATTTAAACTAGTAAAAGGATAGGGATTTGACTATTGCCTAGATTCAAATTAGCAAGATGATGATTATATGGGTGCTAGTTATAAATAAGCAAGATGACTAGATTAAGGAAGACTAGATGATAGATTGAAAATGATAAAGTGATAGGTTTTTAATAGGGTATTGATTAAGTATGAAATCTAAAAAAGTGATGGGGGTTAGACTAAATTACGATCAGAGTGATAGGATGATATGGATGGATAAAACAAGTACTAACTCAAGCCTTAGACCAATTTGATCAAGGTGATATGGATATAAGATTATGTGATGAAGGGTAATGGGAATAAATGGAGGAATCAAGGATGATGGGATTGAGATCAGGATAATTATATAAGGTTAGTGATGTAATGATGATTAGGGGTCTAGTGAGTATGTTTGGACAAGTGTGTGACCTAAAAATCAAATTAGAAGTGTTGTAGGATAAAAAGGCAAGACAAAGTAAAATAGGATCTATCTAGATAAAGTAAGACTAGATAAGATAAGGATGTATAAGATAAAGATATACAAAACTATTAAGAATGTAAGATGAGATGATGATGAATGAGACTAAAAAGATATAATTATATTGATATGGTATAAGGACAATATGGGATAACTTAGACAAAGATGTAGAATGAGGGATTAAATATGTGATGGGTAGATGATAAAATAAGACTAAATAGGGTGATAGAGAAATAAGAGGATGTCAAAGTAAAACTAGATTAGGATATGTCTAATATGGGATGGAAAAATGTACAAGATATATAATATTATACAAGATTAAATATGTATAAGATATAATGACGGTTAAGTAGATAAATATGTACAAGATTTTTAAGAATGTACATGATGGGGATAAGGTTAAAATATACAAGGTAATATAATATATAAAATGATGATATAAGAGACATAGGTAGTCATGTATAGGTTTAAGTGAAATGTTTACTGACCTCACAAACAACATTAGTCTAGCACAACACACACCAAATCAATAAAACCATAAACCTAAGATTAGTAAATAGATGCAGGAGTGTAACTCGACAATTAAATTATCTAATAGCATCATGGATGAGGTTTTAGGATAATGACTTATTATGAAATCTCCCAAACCTTCTCATCCCCATTTGTACTTAATGATTACTTAGGATTTGATACTAAATTTAGTATCAAGTCATTAGTTATGGTTGATGGTCCTATTCTAGGTTTTATATGCTCTTTAGGGGTGTTTCTGATACACACTAGGTACATGGGGCCCAAATCCATATAGGGTACTATTTAATGCTTGGGTTAAAGAGTTAACTATTTCCCTTCACAAAAGACCTATATGGGGTCAACCGTTTGGCCTAATAATAATTGTCCCTAATTTTTATACTCCTTTGGAATACAGAGTTTGGTTAAATGTGCAGTGATGTAATCCACATCATCAACTCCTAAGACTATGGTAAGTGCATGGAAATAAATTCAACATTACATTACCCATTAAAAAATAAAAAATAGGAGGGTTTATTAATGGTTTTTTATCCTATAAGACTCACTTCTAGGATGTAGGGAGGATAGCATACACCATTGTATCCCTTAGGTATAAACAAGTAAACAAATAGTTAATTAACTAATTAATTAAGTGTGATATATATAAAATATATACAAGATATTTTTCAAATTTCCAAAATATTTGACAAGTGCTCTCTAAAGTAAGTTATTAGTAGTTTTAATTTGGTAATCTTGAGGGGTAACTTACAAGATAAGATGTTAGAGAAAGATAAAAATGTGTCAAAATATGACCTACAAGATGAGCGATTAGGTAAAATTAAGTGAGTTAAAACTACCACTAAATTTTCCCCTATAAAAATCCAAACTAAATGTTAGTCTAATAAGCCTCAATAAAAACACTAAAAAAAATCATACGTTTTACACTATAATCTTTTTGAATGAGGGGCCATAATATGGGGGTCTAGGGGTGGCATCCCCCACTAAGGTCAAGGGATATCTCCCCTTGTAGGGTTAAAGGGTAGTGGCTCTTACAAGATCAAGGGGCAATGCCCCAAGCATACTCCCTATCATGATATAGGGTAGGTTCAAGGGGAAACACCCTTGAGGCTAAATCAATTTAGGACTTACAGAATGCTTGAAATGATTCAAAATTCACAAAAAAAGTTCCTAAAAATTTCACTCAAAAGATAAATTTGGAATAAAAATAAAGAGCAAAATCATTACTAGTTTGATCAAAACCATAGATACATAATTAATGTTATGCAAAATCACTCCCAAAGAATCAAAATTGCTTCTGATAAGTCAAAATCATAGATAAGGATAAGCATTTTCATAAACAATTAGTAAATCATTATAGTTACCATGAGGTTATGCAGGTCAAAATCTGATGCAAGGGCATCTGCATTCAAATTCAATTTATTATATTTTCCCTCCAATATGCTTTTAATGAGGGGTAATTGTAAAAAAAAATAAAAGTAACAAGTAAATTGTTGGGATTGTTGAGGGAATAACGGAGAAATGGTTGAAAATATTTTCAACCTTAGTATATTCCTGGAAATTAAAAACTGTTTTTGTTTTTATGTGAGCCCAAGTTGGCATAGAGGTTAGAGAGGAGTTCAAAAGAGAGATTATAAAGAAGAAACTGTTGCAACAAATAGTAGCTCTATCTCTCATTTGGCTGAAGATAGTAAGATATCGATGTTGGGAAAATTAGGCCAACTCTTTTTGACATTTTTGGAGACAATGGCGAGCCCCAAAGTGAAGAAGTTTGTTAAGGTTCTGGTAACCAAACTGCAGTCTAAAAATAATGAAGGTGGGCTACTTGGGGCCATTGGAAAAATGGCTCAAAAATTTTTGAGGCAGAAGTTGGATGACAGTGATGATAGTTCTGAGTATGTAAAGCCAGCATTATAGGCAGAGAAAGTAGGAAGGGAGAAACGAAGCAAATCCATCTACATGAAATAAAAGGAGGATGCATAATTGAGAAAATATGAGTGGTGGAGAAATTAAGAAAAAAAAAAGAAAGGGAGAGGACCAAGCATCGAGGAGGAAAGGTCAATGAGCATGGCGAGGAAGGAGAACTCAGGTGTCCATGTCTTGCATAAGACTGACAAGCAAGATGAATCAGCACATAATGCAATAGATAAGTTGAATGGGATGCTTTTGGAATGATAAACAAGTTTATGTTAGTCCATTTGTGAGAAAGGAGGAATGGGAACAAGCAAAGGGAAAAGCTAAGTTTAATAATGTTTTTGTTAAAAACTTATCAGAATCAACCACTGATGAGGATTTGATTCAAAGTTTTGGGGAATATGGAACAATTACCAGCATGGTAGTTATGAGGGATGCAGAGGTAAAGTCAAAATGTTTTGGGTTTGTGAATTTTGAGAATGCGGATGATGCAGCAAAAGTTGTTGAAGTTTTGAATGGTAAGAAATTTGATGACAAAGAATGGTATGTTGGAAAAGCACAGAAGAAACTGTGTGCACCCTTAAGCCTTAAGCCCATTTGGGGGTGTTGCCCTACATGAAGGGTGCTTGTATTCATTCACTAGAGATATTTCATGCTCAGTTCATCTTAGCCCAACCCTCAATGTGTAAGATCTCAATCCTTAACATATGTATAATAATACAGACGCCAATCAACATAATGAGGCCAGCCATGCTCTCTGTAAATTAGATTAAAATTCTTAAAAAAAAGGTATTGAAATATCAGTCTATTGATTTGGGTTCCTTCTCTATGCAATAATAAGGTGATTTTTGTAATTTGACCTGCTTTCACTGGAATTTGGGCCAAAGTATCACTCTCCTAATGGATGAAATGGGTGCTCTGGCTTTTGAGCACGCGGCTGGGCACATGGATGCTCTGTGACTCCACCAGTTTTAACCCCTGATTCCCTTACCTCTAAATGTTTGAATAGATTCTTCAGTTGAAAAGAGAGCATATTATGCTCGATTGGTCGCAGGGAAAGAGATTCACCTTTCTAAAATTTGTGTTCAAGATCTTTAAGATCTACTGCCTATTCACTTTCTATTCTCAGGTGGATGAGAATGGAGTGATTTTGGCTGGAGATTTTGATGGTGTTGTACCACCTAAATATTTTACAAAGATAGACATACTTAAGCAGAAAGGAAAGAGAAATGTTTGAATATAATATAAAGGATTGTCAGATGTCCGATATGGGAAATTGGTTTGTGGCCACATCGGTTATGTTTCCTTTTGTTGAATTCCTTTTATGTTTCCCCTACTGGTAGTAGATGCTACTCAGAGTGTTGAAAGGTGCAGGCACATTTTATATCTGAGATTTAGATAATATTCAAATGTAGTCAAAACTAGGCCAATTGGTTTGTATGCCTGTTGAGTGGGTTTTGAGATCATTTGTTGTAAATTCTTTGGTGTTTTAATTCCCTGTTTGCTGAAGAATGACAGCGCATCATTTTGGTGTAAGAGCAATCAAGAGACTCCGCATCAATTTTGGTATCAGAGCTTGAAGCTCTTGGGATTTTCTAAAGAAAAGGTATGAGTAATTTGTGATATTTGATTTGAGTTTATTGTGTTTGAGAAGCTAGCAAGTGAAGAAGTTGCAGGTTCAAGGCAATCAAGCCATGGAGGCTTAAGAGGAGAAGAAGCCAAGGAAGGCTTAGTAAAGAGCCAAGAGAAGCACTAGAATAAGAGCATAGTGAATTTCTCAAGAAGAAGAAGAAGAAGAAGATCCAAGAAGAAGCTTGGATAGTTTGCCAAAAGACTAAGGTGAAATAGACTTAGGTGAGGTAAAGGATGAAGTTTGAAGAATTGAGAAGAGAAGCTTGGAAAGCTTAAAATTAAGGGAGCAAGTGAATGCTCAAGAGGAAGATCCAAAGCAAGGTAATCTTGGATTTGTGATTTGTGTTTGTTGAAGTGTTGTATAAAGAGTTGTTGCAGGATTGAGAAAAGGATCAAAAGACTAGGATGCAAAAGGCCTAGGTGAGATCAAGAAGATTGTCAAAAGACCAGTCAAGGAGAAAAGGCTTGGGTGAGACAAGGGATCAAGAAACCAAGGTGGAAAATACTTGGGTGAAGATCTCAGAGATGGAAGTATTGTTAAAGGCACTGTAGAGTACTAAGGTACATGAGGATATCAAACATCAAAGGTATGAATAGTTTTGTAATTGATAAAGAGATTGCTAATTTGAAGAGAGAGTTAGCTAAGATTAAAGATGAATATGAGTCTTGGATGCATATGGACAAGAAAGCATGGGTATGGCCAATGAGGAAGAAGTTGAAGTGGCCAATAGATCTCCTAGTGAAAATAAGAAGAAGGCAAAAGAAGATTGCCATGAAGAGAGAAGCCCATAGGGGCTTAAAGAAGATAAGAAGGTTGCCAAGTGAGCAACAAGAGGAAGAAGTTGAGAAGAAGGTTCTCATTAAGGAGAACAAGAGAAGAGAAGAAAGAAAATATGAAGTGTCAGGAAGAGCACTTAAGAAGATGAGAGTGTTGATGAAGAGAGCACTCATAGGGGCCTTGTGGTCTCTTGTTTTTATTTCTAATCTTGTCTTTGCATGGGTAATTGCAGGTATGAATAGCCTTATGAAGGTCAAGAGAAGGGCCTTGGAGAGTGAAGAGATTGGTGCAAGAGAAGACACTACGTACACAAGAGAATGTGTCAGAGAAAAGAAAAATTTTGCTGTTGTTGATAAGGAAGAAGAAGAGATGCAGTGGTTAATGCATGAGAGAGGAGAGATGGAAGATGAAGCTGAATTCCATGATGCCATTGAATGCCAAGAAGAAGATAGAAAATATCCAAGCACAAAGGAAGAGAAAGATTACTACATAGACCAAGCTATCAAAGAGGTAAATGAAGTGTTAAGACCCAATTTTGATTATTATTATGAGCATGAAGCTGCTAATGTACAGGTGCAAGAGTTAAGGAAGATGATAGAGCCCTCAAAAAGAGAATTTAAGCATGGGTATGTGATGCCTAAATGGTGGAAGAATCAAACTCCCAAGCAACAGGAAGTGCTGGTACAAAAGCATGGTTATAGGATGCCTAAATGGCTTGTGAAGTCAAATGATAAGAAGAAGAATCAAATGTGGGTGCCTAAGAAGGCA
Organism: Torreya grandis; assembly: GCA_037957365.1. NCBI lineage: Eukaryota > Viridiplantae > Streptophyta > Pinopsida > Cupressales > Taxaceae > Torreya > Torreya grandis. Next base: position 896,488 of record JARHVA010004820.1, on the reverse strand, counting down.
AAGAGTAAAGATGTAAGTGTTGAAGCAACAACACTAAGAATTCAATGGAAGAGGATTGAAGGTGATTCCAACAGCCAAGAGAATGAAGGTAAGAAAGAAAACTTCTCAAAGAATAATGAGGTAGAGCATGAGGATGCAAAGATGAAAGGTAAACAAATTGTTTGTGATGATGTTTTTGAATCTTTCAATGTTATTTTCATGAGAAATGAGGAATGGAAAGTGGCTATGTGGACTAATATGTAGTAAGGAGAAAGTTCCAAATGGATGGATGATGAGGAAAGAGGAGAGTATGCAGCAAAGCAATGCCAAACAAGATGGCTTCAAGTAGAGATTGAAGAGAGTAAGGAGACAGAAGGTAAGGATACTGCAATTATATTTGATAAGTATATTGATGTTGATGAAGAAGTTGACTTGTATGAAGAAACCATAGAATGGATGAATGTATTTCTAGAGGATGAAAGACAATTTGGTCCTATGTTTGATATAGGACATGAAGATTTGGATGAGCTTGTGTTGAGTGAAGAGTTGAAGGGGATAGAAGAGTTGTTGAATCCTCCAAGAGAGTTGTGTAGAGGCACATGTCAACATGGTGGCACTATTGATCAGATGAAAAATGAATTGAGGCAAGAGCTAAGAAAAGATGAGATAAGAGATGAAGGGCAAGTAATCCTTAAGAAAGAAGGACCCAAGTTTGATGAAGAGAATAGTGAGATAGATGAGTACTCACTAAAAGAAGAAATAAGAATGTTGGAAGAGATCTTTAGTTCTTCAAGAGAGCTACATACAGGTACAAGCCATGATGAGAAAACCATTGGGAAGAGTGAAACAAGACAAGAGCAAAGCAAAGAAGCAAGGACAGTTTTGATCAAGGAGCAAGAATGTGAAGACAGCTAAGAGGCTTCATGGCCTAAATATTTTGATTCTAAGGTGGCTTTGAATGTTTTGTATGTAGGTATGAAGGTTGCTAAAGTGAATGACATACATGAGTCATTGGAGAAGCTCATGGAACAAGAAGAACAACAATAAGATCAAGAAGACATGTATGAAGATGAAGAAGCATGGAAGTAGGAGCTGGCAGCTGAGAAGGAGATGAGGAGAAGAACATTCTAGAAAAGGAAGAAAATTAAGAAGATGAAAGATAAAGACTATCAAAGACCTTGGGATCTAGGCATATAATAAAGACTAATGCATGGAGGAAGCATTTCATTTTAACTAAGGTTCAAATCCTTTCTAGAGGGAGAGTATGATGCAGGAGCATCTGCATTCAAATTCAATTTATTATATTTTCCCTCTAATATGATTTTAGTGAGGGGTAATTGTAAAAAAAAATAAAAGTAACAAGTAAATTGCTGGGGCTGTTGAGGGAATAACGGAGAAATGGTTGAAAATATTTTCAACCTTAGTATATTCCTGGAAATTAAAAACTATTTTTTTTTTATGTGAGCCCAAGTTGGCATAGAGGTTAGAGAGGAGTTTAAAAGAGAGATTCTAAAGAAGAAACTGTTGCAGCAAATAGTAGCTCTGTCTCTCATTTGGCTGAAAATAGTAAGATATCGACGTTGGGAAAATTAGGCCAACTCTTTTTGACATTTCTGGAGACAATGGCGAGCCCAAAAGTGAAGAAGTTTGTTAAGTTTCTGGTAACCAAACTGCAGTCTAAAAATAATGAAGGTGGGCTACTTGGGGCCATTGGAAAAATGGCTCAAAATTTTTTGAGGCAGAAGTTGGATGATAGTGATGATAGTTTTGAGTATGTAAAGCCAGCATTACAGGCAGAGAAAGTAGGAAGGGAGAAATGAAGCAAATCCATCTACATGAAATAAAAGGAGGATGCATAATTGAGAAAATATGAGTGGTGGAGAAATTAAGAAAAAAAAAAGGGGGGAGAGGACCAGGCATCAAGGAGGAAAGGTCAATGAGCATGGCGAGGAAGGAGAACTCAGGTGTCTGTGCCTTGCATAGGAATGACAAGCAAGATGAATCAGCACAGAATGCAATAGATAAGTTGAATGGGATGATTTTGGAATGATAAACAAGTTTATGTTAGTCCATTTATGAGAAAGCAGGAATGGGAACAAGCAAAGGGAAAAGCTAAGTTTAATAATGTTTTTGTTAAAAACTTATCAAAATCAACCACTGATGAGGATTTGATTCAAAGTTTTGGGGAATATGGAACAATTAACAGCATGGTAGTTATGAGGGATGCAGAGGTAAAGTCAAAATGTTTTGGGTTTGTGAATTTTGAGAATGTGGATGATGCAGCAAAAGCTGTTGAAGTTTTGAATGGTAAGAAATTTGATGACAAAGAATGGTATGTTGGAAAAGCATAGAAGAAACCGTGTGCACCCTTAAGCCTTAAGCCCATTTGGGGGTGCTACCCTGCATGAAGGGTGCTTGTATTCATTCACCAGAGATATTCCATGCTTACTTCATCTTAGCTTGACCCTCAATGTGTAAGATCTCAATCCTTAACATATGTATAATAATACAGTCGCCAATCAACATAATGAGGCCAGCCATGCTCTCTGTAAATCAGATTAAAATTCTAAAAAAAAAGTATCGGAATATCAGTCTGTTGATTTGGGTTCCTTCTCTATGCAATAATAAGGCACTTTTTGTAAACTGACCTGCTTTCACTAGAATTTGGGCCAAAGTATCACTCGCCTAATGGATGAAATGGGTGCTTTGGCTTTTGAGCATGCGGCTGGGCACATGGATGCTCTGTGGCTCTGCCAGTTTTAACCCATGATTCCCTTACCTCCAAACATTTGAATAGATTCTTCAGTTGAAAAGAGAGCATATTATGCTCGATTGGTCATAGGGAAAGAGATTTGCCTTTCTAAAATTTGTGTTCAAGATCTTTAAGATCTACTGCCTATTCACTTTTTATTCTCGGGCAGATGAGAATGGAGTGATTTTGGCTGAAGGTTTTGATGGTGTTGTACCACCTGAATATTTTACAAAGATAGACATACTTAAGTATAAAGGAAAGAGAAATGTTTGAATAGAATATAAAGGATTTTCAGATGTCTGATATGGGCAATTGATTTGTGGCCACATTGGTTATGTTTCCTTTTGCTGAATTCCTTTTATGTTTCCCCTACTGGTAGTAGATGCTACTCAGAGTGTTGAAAGGTGCAGGTGCATTTTATATCTAAGATTTAGATAATATTTAAATGTAGTCAAAACTAGGCCAATTGGTTTGTATGCCTGTTGAGTGGGGTTTGAGATCATTTGTTGGAAATTCTTTGGTGTTTTAATTCCCTGTTTGCTGAAGAATGACAGCGCATCATTTTGGTGTAAGAGCAATCAAGAGACTCCACATCAAAATCACTTATAGAATTTACAAAATTGTAACTAGTAAGCTAAATCACATAAACACATAAGTAATTTTGAAAATCCTAAAATAAACTACACCAATATTGCAAATACCAAGTCAAAACCATGATTTACTAGAGGTGATTTTGATAACTATATAGAATATGATATGTTTACAAATTTTTTAGAGACTAAATGGACTTTATGAGATGTTAGTTTATGATTTCATCATACTAAAGTATTTATATAAATTTATATGACCAACATAGGATTAAATAAAGATTGTTTCAAAATATAAAATGGAAAGATGTGGTTTCACACAATATCAATTTTCATCCCAATCCTTAAAAACATGGGCTAGACATAGAGGAAACTATCTATAGAAATAGTAAGAGATATGTAAAAGAGAAGATAAAACAACTTGAAAATTAGTACCTTTACAAATCTAATACTAGTCAAAATCATGATTGAATATGTCAAAAACACAACTAGAAATCAAAAATACAACTTGCTAAAAGTGATTTTTATTGAAGGTTTAATATATTATGATTTTAGTTTGAAAAAATTATCACCTATTTCTTGTAACCAACCAGGTTAGCAAAGAGTAGAAAAAATTGCATAAAAACTAGATTATAATGTGTAACAACCTAATTAGAGACAGTTTTGAATTACAATCAAAATCACAACTACAGGAATAAAAATCATAGATAGAATTCAAAATCAAAACTATTAAAATGTGATTTTGCAATATTACAACTAACAATAAGTTATTTTGAAATATTATAACTAGCAATAAGTGATTTTTCAATATTACAACTAAAAATAAGTAATTTTTAATAACTAAAATGAAATGGCTAAGTTAACTTAAGAACTAATAGTTAAGGTGGTGATTTGATGCAAAATCATGACTGTTGAGGGAAAGATCACAACTAAAAGTTACAAAATCACCTTTTATAGAGAAAAATCACTAATTGCCTAGAAAATGCATTTTTGAAAAATTGAGCCCCAAGTTCACCTTAAATCTAACCTGCAAGCTTAATCCACATGCTTCAAACACACTATGTCAGCTCAAAATGAGGGCTCCCAATGTGGTCATAAATGTAAAATAATAAATTTGAGCATTGGATTATGATTATAGAAATTATATATTAAAATCTACTCAAATTACCAATCTACTTCAAATTTGGAAACCATTATATCAAAATGCAATAAAATGAACATTTCAAAATACATTATAATCTAAATCCAATTGTTCCCAATCAAGTTCAAATAAAAAATATAAAAAATTATAGATGGAGGATTGTTACCATAGACTCAAATTTTTGACAACATGATATTGGCTTTGGCAATGTTTTTATTAATAAACTAGTGATTGATTCATAAATTAGCTAATAATATTGGCATTGAGGTTTATAAATTTCATAGTTAGTTTGGAAATTGAGGGCTGGTTGATTAAAATAGGCAATGGAGGAAGATTTTCCAATGAATTAAAAATTGATTAGAATCCTCTAGAGAAAAAACTCTAGAGAGAGAGGGAATTTTATGGAATTTAAAATTCCATGGAATTCTCTAGAGAGAGAATTCTCTAGAGAGAGAACTCTCTAGAGAGAGAACTCTCTAGAGAGTTGGATGAGGATTAGAGTATTATAGACTCCATTAGAGGAGCCTAATGGGGTTTAGTGGGGATTTAGCTAGGTTTATAGGAGAATTAGGTGGAGACTAAGTATTAGGCATGTATGAGAGCTTATGACATAGGTGTGATTTTGTGAATTTAAAATTCACAAGTGGTCATGGGAAGATTTATTAAGCAAATGGGATGTTGATAAAAAGGATAAATGAGGGGGATAATAATAGATAGGATATATTTTGGATATGAAATATGAAGAAGAGACTTATAATTGGCTAGAGGGGGTTAAATGAGCTATTTTAGGTAAAATAATGATAAGAGGAATTAATTAATAGATTATTAGACAAAATTAGATGAAAATAGTAATATAATTATCAAGCCAAATAAGGCAAGAAAATTATGATGCATATAGATTTCATGGTAGAAGCACACATTCCTCTACTCATTTCCAATAGTTTCAATAGTACATTGATATGATTCATCTAGAGAAGGCAAAGTCTATTGAGAAGATCCTACCTCCTCCTAAGATACTTCTATAATACATCCCTAAATATGGGTAAGTTTATTCTCTTTGGCATCAGTGTACCACACATCATATAGATATATGTCAAGTACTACAACATCAATTTCATGATTTTCTATGGCCTATGCCCTCACTAGATCAACCACATGCTCTTGGTCATTCATGAACAAATGTTCAACCTTCTCTATAACTTGCATATCCTCATAGATATGAATATGTTAGTCACAATATAAAATTTGTTCCTCATATCTAGTATCCCTTGTAATAATTTCCCTATAAACATCATTCTTATTCTAGCATACCCACTTTCTCCATAGAGATAGTGTGTTAGGAGGTATTTTCATGGCTCTCTATGAAGATTGATGAGACTTTGATTATAGTTATATTACAGTTACACTGAGATGTATCAAATGTTATGGATGATGTTTTCTGTGAAATTGATCAATACTTTTAAACACATCATGGTATTTCATCACATTATTTATTAAATTTTTATATGATTTGGATTTGATCTATGAATACATTTTGATCTCTTATCTTATTTATCACTTAAAAGTATTCAATGGATTAATTTCATATTTAAATTTTCACTTATTGTCCCCTTATTATGAGATGATTTCTCTTTACTTGCATGTTAATGTTAGATCAATTATTTGAACTAGATAGTTATTTTTATGACATGGTTCATAACCCACATGCTTCATTATCTTATGTATTTTCCTTATGATTAACTACTAAGCATATTTCTCATTGTATCATTTAATAAATAAATCTCTAAATTCCACACTTTCCCTTATTTCTCCCCACATACTAAATATGCATATGGTTAGTCTTGAGATCAAATACTTATGTGCAAGCCTAATTATTTAAAAGCTAAAAAAATATCTAGGTAATTTATATCCAATAACCAATTTCTAAATATTATTTGTGTTTTTCACTTCTATCACTCATGTTTGGTTCTTCCAAATCCATATGGAAGAATAATTAAAAAAATCATAAAAAATCTAAAAGACATCATTTAAATAAAAGGCAATGATCAAAATACAACTACAAAATCAATATTCCAAATCACACCAAAAGATGTGATTATTATTTATCACATATCCTATTTATAATTTATTCTCAAACTCCATAATTGGCCTCATGATAGAGATGATGTCCATTGGAGTATGGCAGGACAATATACTGGGATATAAGGTCTCAAACTTTAATATAGTGCTACCTACTTTATCATGTAAGTACCCTATCTTCACATTAAACTAATGGATCTATAAAGGATCCTGAGGAATAAGGAACATGTGGTAGGAATGTAGGCACATTTTAATTTTATTTCATATGTCACCTTCATGAGATGATCTAATTACTTTACTTATTCTCCAAAATATTTATGTTTACTATGAACAAATATCTTATGACTTTGTTATCCAAATGTTTTTAGCACTTATCCATTTTCTTAGTGTGTCTCATGCCTACTAAGGATTTTTATAGTACCTATGTCATGCTTTTCACTTCCTCTTCCATTGTAATATTTATAATATACCTCTTTGATGAATATCACTTATTAGCTAATCATACCCCTTTGGTTTTAATTTTGTGATTTGTAATGTAATACCTCATATAGGACCAAGTCTTTCTCACAAAATTTCACTTATCATCCATAAACATTTACCCTAATTATCATTAACCTCATGGGTTCATCCTATTTGAGTTTCAATTTAAAACCTTGGATAATATCAGGATTTCCTCACAAAGTATCCTTACTCTCTTACCATGTTTCATCACAAAATAACTATACTCTTTCAAACTAGTGACTAACACAAACCCTACATTTTTTTTATCATTACATTTGATATTTTATGTTACATATCTTTGTTTATAACTGACATTGATGTTTCACTTTATTTTCATTCATTTGTATGTATATTTTAAAAACACATTCTTTATATACATTTTTATTTTTGTTCTTGATTCTCATTTATATGTTTTCATCTCTTTCATTATCCATATATTTAAATTTTTCACATTTTACATTTATTATTTTCAATTCCTTTCTAAGTTATCTTTGTTTCATTATTTTTTTATTATATTCTCTTTACAATTTACATTTAGATTTACATTCTTTACTTCTTATCATTATTTTTAAAGCCATGCATTTGTTCACATTTTCTAGAAAATAATCAAAATACATCACATATTTTCTCATAGCATATATCAAACATTAACACATGTTAGAAATAAAATACATATATCCATAACATCCATGAGTCATAACAACTATATATATATATATATATATATATATATATATATATATATATATGGCTAAAATGTTTGATATAATACAAAATTCCATAAGCAAAATATAATCTCAAATATATGGATATGGTCTGCCCTATCTATTTAGTGGTAGATGAGTTATGCTACCCATAGAGGTCTATGACTGACCTATCTAAATATATTACTACAAAGACTCTATTTGTGTATGTAGGTCCTCAATCTATCCCTATAAATGAGCTACTTAACCCTTTACATTGCTAACTCTCTAGATGCAGATAAATTAGTAGCCTGATCCTCGGCTAATGTCTCACATGCATGTAGCTCCCCATCCCCCACTCTTAGAGGAAATGAAAACTATGATGCATCTCCTCATACTTACAATTATCACACTACATCACTAACTAATCTAAATCAAATGACATGGTTAGGTGCAAAACGCATAAATAGATCAATCGTTTATATTATGTCATGATGTGTTGTTTGTACCATCACTGAACACCTAACCTCATCTAAAATAACATTTATAAAATGTAAACCAAATATAGATTATATCTCACATATATATGTATAAAAATCATATATATCTATACATTCAAAAAATAATAAACATCACCTACATAAATAAAACATAATTTACTCACCAATAGTCTCTCCATTTGCCCACCCACCAAGTACCTCTTATGAAGCATGGCTCTATGATGTGACAAATTGAGCTAGATAACATGAACATGATGAAAATCACTATGGATATACCACATAATTGAATAAGTAATTACAATATATGAAAAAGGGTCTACCTCAACTTGTGCCTCTACTTGTGGCTATGGCTCTATGGGAAACTATCTCTATCTAGGTTGTCATGGTGGTGGTCGTAGTGGTTGATGAAAACCTTACTATGATGAAAAAATAGATGCATATCCCTCTCTTCTTGTTACCCCAACCTCTCTCTAATATCACCAATTTTTTCATCCCCAAGATCTCCATTAGCATGATTGTATCATAGGCATCCACTACTACTCCTGCACCTCCACTACCTCGACACTCATTTGCATGCCATGTCCAAAACCTGGGCAATACTATAGATACTATCAACTATGGAAACCCAAATTTTCCTTATAAATGAGTCATAATATGTGGCTCCACCCACCATTTATAATGCCCTGTAATTTGTGCATGGCCCTATCCATAAAAAGTACTTGGCCATAAAGGCTAAGTATCTACAATACCCACATATGGATACCAAATAATCTCTCCTCAATTAATTATATGCAATGTTAGGGCATGTTATATAACCCATAATACATGATCATGTCTCCACCTCAACACATATGGTAAATTAACATATATCACATATGGTAATCCTATAAGTTGTTACATTAGAAACATCTCATACATCCAACTGCTCAATAAAATCATAGGGACCATATTCATCTACCCTCATGATAAGATATTATAAAAATCATGTGCTAATTATACCCAAATGATTGATCTTATATTATACATTATGCTCTACTCTAACATAGATCAATACAAGGAAATCACATATAGTGGTACCTTCCCATCTGAATTGTGATAGATCACATGAGCTATCATAAGATCAATAATGGCCTTCCAAATATCTAGAATTGATGATACATAAACATCACTTAAGTGAACCCATAACCCATAAATAAATCTCTTAGATTTATTCACCTATAATTTTAAGGCTTGTATCTTAGCATCTATCTTAAGAGTATCACAAATCATAGGTGTCCTTACAATCAAAATTCCTAATAGTGTATGGACATCCTCTAGTGTGATACCCACCTTAATGGTATCCCCATCCACCACCCACATAAAAGTGTTGGTTTGCCATTCCCATGTCCCTAAAAATAGGGCTATTATATCAATATTTAATGAAATATGCCACGTCTATAGGATAACCCTAAATCCCAATGTTGTTAGTTGTGTTTGGTACCATACTATAAATATCTATAACAAATTAGGTAACTAAATTATTTCCACCAATTACTAGATCCTCCATTGCCTATGTAAAATATCAAACAACAAGACATATGTCAATTATTTATTTCAAATAATCATCAATTACATTATTAAAATCAACAACACAAACATTTAAATCTAATTTAACTAATTCATAAACCTATTTTGTCTCTTTTTCAACATTTTCTACTATGTCAGCCACATACCTAACTATGTTAGCCAAAGATATATTCTCTACTACGTCAGCCATGTACCTAACTACGTTGGCCAATATCAACTTATAATTGAATCAACCTGACACTATGTAGTCAACCAATTTTCCCTACACAATCAAAAATTTCATATGAAGTCAACCAATTTACCTAACATAGTCATCCACTTGTTATAAAGTTATCCACTCAAATTATATAGTAGGCCATCTCCCATACTAAGTCAACCACCTAAAATACATATTTGATTGCCCAAGATATACATAGTGGGACACCATTATCATTTTACACTAGATCAACTAGGCTATATGTAGTCGACCACCTAAATGACTTACTATATCATCTAGGGTTTATATAATCAGCCACCATTATTGTTTTACACTAGATCAACTAGGATATATGTATCCAACCACTTACAACCCAACTAGATCAGCCCACCAATACTTAATCAACCACTAAAAACAACCTACCTATTTAAAACTACATCAACCTATCTGATTTTGTTTCTTTTCTATGGTGTTTTTGAACTAACTCATTATTAATACCCTAGATATAAAATTTACCTTTTTGACCCCCACCCATTTTTTTCATAATATCTACTCTATCCCAGATTTTTTGGGGGCAAATTTTGCTACACAGATTTGACCTAACATTTAATTTTTAAAATTTACTTCATTTAACATTAAAAATATGTTTCACCCTAAAATGCAATTTATATGATCTTATTTTTAAGCCTAAATTTGATTAAAGGGGAATATAAAAATGAAATGGCATAAGAATGATAATCAGATCTATAGTAGGCCAATTAGATACTAAACTCATATATAAGTATACATTGAATTTATTAAATTGACATAGTCTAAATATGAAAATTAAAACTATAATATATATAGAAATGACAAAGAAGTAATGTACTTAGCTTTTTATGATACTAATGTAGTTCTAGATCTAGAATAGGTAAAAATTAGGCTAGAAGGAGATTCTAGAATATTCATCATATTTTAGATCTAACACTTTTGGTATTTTGAATACTAATGTCAATTTAGGATGGTTACGTAAATGCTACTGTCTAGGTTTGATGCAAGTGTCTTATATATAATACCTAATATAAAAGGATGCAACCACTTATATAGTTCTAGATTTGGCTTCACCTTCACTATGATGTATTCAAATTTGATTCATACACTATCATTATTTATGAAATGATAAAACCCTAGTTCTCCATATTCATAGTAACCTTACAAAAAATGGATTAGTGGGTGAATGGTGTCAATCTGACCCCAAAGACCCCACTATCAGAGGGTGATACCTACATAGACAATACTATAGAAGAGGTCCTTAGACTCATGTAGTTCTCCCCTATGTGTTGGATTATGTGTGAATCACATAATCAAAGCAAGTAAAATAGTGACCTATCTTGTAACTTATAAAATCAAACTCTTGGGCTACTCCTTTAGTACTTCATACTTGTATATGTGTTGTGCATATGACTAATATATAAATAACTAAGCTTTATTCCATTGAATTCTTGATAGAATGTTTTTGATAATTTGTCTTGGTATCTTTGGTCTTTTAATATGTGGTGAATTAATGGGGATTGAACTTATATTTATATAATCCCTTTAGAGTAATAACTCACATTAAAGCACTTAGACTAACCATTAGAATATGTTTCATTTGTAAAAGAGATGACTTTAGGGATCTGGATACTAGAGTTAGGTCAAGATATTAATGTTGATGCTAGTGAGTATCTTAGATGTTAGTATATAATGAGCACAAAAGTAGGTACAAGTTAAAAACTTGCATATATATAAGATAAGTACATTTTAATCATTCTAGTCAAGATAGAATACCTAAGTCATCAACATAATACTAAATAGAATTAAGAGATATAGGGAAAGGGGTATAAGATATAACATATGTGAGACTTATGGAAGAGATAAATGTATATAACTAAGAGGAAAACCTAAGGTTTGAGTTTGCCAACTGTATAAGATTGAGATGCTATATAATCATTAAATAGTGTCTACATTCCCCCTGCCTTTAATCTAATAATGAAATTAATATTTTAAAGGAAAGGAATGTGTACCCAAATTGAGTGATTTTCTAGTGATTAAGTTGTAATAAAGAGCATGTTAAAGTATAAAATCAATGCATATAATCTAGGATTGAAATAACTTGAAATAGATTTAAATTAAAAGAGTAAGGTTTGGGAGTCCACATGTGTGTCGATGTATCTGCCTTGCCTATTGGCAAGTTGTTTTGAAAAATATATATCATTATAAGTCTCTAAAATTAAGATTAGGAAAAATATAGATAAATATTTAAAGTGCATAAATCCAAGGAGGGAGGGAGGGACGGAGAGAGAGAGAGAGAGGCGTATGCCCCTAACCTAAAATAAAAATATGAGTTATCATCTGGCAGTTGATATTAGCTGAAGTGTGTAACCCATTGATACTTATAAACTAGTGAGGTTAGATGATACAATAAATTACAACCTAAAAACTTATAAATATTTAGTGATTTTATCACCTCAACCATACCAAAAAGTGAACCAACTATTGTAGTATATTGGCTCAATAAAGTTAGTAAAATTTCATAGGGTATCAATACAAAAAAAATTGTGATGTGGTAATAGTCTATAAAAGAGTTTTTAAATCTAAAACTAATTTATATTTTGAAATATTATGCACATGTTTCATAGCATATACACCTTAGATATGTCTAATTCTGAAACTATGTATAACAATAATACCAATGTATAGAATTCTACCATAAATATGAATATAAATCATATAACTATGTGCTTTGGATAATTTAAAAATCTATGTAAGTGTGGAAAACATGATTCCAAATCATGAACACCTATATATGGATAAATATGAAAAATTAATTAAGTAACAATGTGGACAACATGCTTCTAAAACATGCCCCCACTATAATCTGGAGATAATGAATATTGAATAGGTGTGGATAATATGCTTTTAAAACATGCCCCAATTGAATCTAGGAAATATGAATGTGTATAATCCATTCCCATATTACATACCCCAATTAAATTTGAAAATTGATGTAAGTATAATATCCTAAATGAGTGTCGATAACATACTTCCAAAGCATACCCTGATTGAATCTAAAAACTAATATAAGTACCATATACTGAATGAGTGTGGAGAACATGCTTACAAAGTATGACACCATTGAATCTATAAATTATGAAAAGTGTGAATAACATGACTCTATGACATCCACCCACTAATATCCCCCCTTTGACATGAGGGAAAGATAGTAATTGGTAGTTACCTCACCTCAAAAGGATAAGACAACTGTATAATCTATGAACATAACCATATAACATATATAAGGAACATCTCTAGGTAGATATAACATTAAATAATATAGAACCAATGTTATCACATGTATGCCTAAGATGCATGATAAATATCATGGCAACATTTAGATAGTAACAGTACAATCTCAAAAAGAAAATAAGCACACATATAAGAGAAATCAAAATCAATTCAAAAGGCAATGGTCTAAAGAGACCACAAACAAGGGGCATGTTCAAATATTGCACAATCTAAGGGACATGACTTAAATTTCCATAAAGGCAAGGCTAACATATTAAAATACCCATAAAACAAATTGTGACATATGTAAATGTCAAATAAAGCATGCATAGTCATGGAGGACATAAATAAAGGAGTATGTTTAAATGCTTGAAAAAGGATACAATAACATGGAAAGACAATCAAGGAAGTGCATAAAGGAAAGCATAAGCAACCAACATGAACATGTCATAATATCTCATGGATCAAATGTGTTAAGAAAAAATGTCAAGTTTATAGCATATCAAGTACCCAATGTAAAATATAATCATGGATAAAGGTATGTTTAATTACATATGTAAGCTCAAACATGATCATTTAGAGTGATAATCAAATGATGTAAATTATGTGTATCAAGATAAAAGAAGCATATGCCCCCAATGTTTACATTAAATGAGTAGAGGGAAGGCCCAACATCTGAAATATGAATATATTATGTACCTATGGATGTATGTATCACACTGAAGTACAAGTGTGACATATATGTGTGGATGTATAATTAATTGAATATGTTATCCATAAACATGGAACTAACACATAGATGCTAAGGAGTCATTAGAACATGTACATACTATTTATTTATTTTGTATTTTTAAATGTTTTTGATTTTTTTGGTATTTTTGAAATTTTTGAAGAGTAAAGATTACCCTATGATGCCATCCAATAGATGGTCATATATGTCTTTTCCTTATGAATCAGGTGTAATACCCCATTTACATTGCTAAATAACATGTATAGGTGCAATTTGCAAAAGCTTATGACAGGGTGGACTGGTTATTCCTTTCAAATAGCCTTACAGCTATTGGCTTTGAACAAAAGGTGGTTGGTATTATTTACCAGCTAATTTCTACTTCCTCTATTGCTAAAATGGTAAATGGAAGTTCATCCCATTTCTTTAACCCATCACAGGGGCTGAGGTAAGGGGACCCTATATCCCCCATTTTGTTTGTAATTATGGCTGACTGTATGGGAAGATATATAGGCGATTTGGTCTGTAAAGGTTTATTTAAGGGATTAAAACCCTCTTCTCATCCTCTAATTTGCTCCCACGGATAATTTGTTGATGATACTATCTTTATGGGAAAAGCTGAAGTCAAGGAAGCAAGAAATTTGAAGCAAGCTATAAATTTATATTCATCTGCATCTGGCCAGTTGATTAATTGAAATAAAAGCGCAGTGTTCTTCACCAATACCCCAATTCAGAGACAAAACAAAATTGCTAAAATCCTTGGATGCTTTATAGGTTCTTTCCCCTCTTCTTACCTGGGTCTTCCTCTTGGGATTGAAGTCCCTGAAGCCTTTTGGGAGGATCTTATTAACAAATTCAGTAAGAAACTTGCGAGTTGGAAAGGAAATTTTTTAAGTCAGGCAGGAAAGTTAACCCTCCTTAAAGCAAGTCTTCAAAGCATACCTACTTATGCTTTAAGTCTTTTCAGAATTCCTACCAAATTTGCAGAAGCTATTGAAAAAATCCAAAGAAAACTTTCTATGGACTGGTACTGAGGAAAAAAGAAGGATGCCTTTAATTGCCTGGGATAACATTTGCAAACCTTTCAGGGAAGGAGGGTTGGGAATATGAAAAATTAGAAGTATGAATATAGCTCTCTTAGTAAGACTGGGATGGAGGGTCTACCATGAAAACAAAGAATGGAGTAATATATGGAAGCATAAGTATTTATTCAATGCAAAATCCCTTTCTGATTTCTTTTCTTACCCTGATGTTATCAAACCATCTTCCATATGGGGGGCAGTTCAGGGAACTAAACAAATTCTAGAAGAAGGATGCTCATGGAAAGTTGGTAATGGAATAAAGGTGAAATTTTGGGAGGATGTTTGGTTAAAATAATACCCTCTAATATAATAATTCCAAGATAAAGAGGTAATTGATCGATGTAAGCAAAGATATGGAATAATGGTAAATCAATACTGGCAAAACAATTCCTGGGTGAATTTAACTGATCTTGATCAAGATTTCAATAATATACAATTATCCCTCAATGTTATCTCTCTCTATCCTAATCTTGAGGATAAGATTATTTGGCATGATGATCCTAGTGGACAATTTAAAGTATCTACCATTTTTACTTCTAAGGGACATGGTAATCAACCTTTATGGGCGCATGCCTGGATCAAGGGGCTTATCCCCAAAATAAAAAATTTCTATTGGACTCTGCTTCAAAACAAAATCCTGACTCTAGACAACTTGTAGAAAAGAGGTATATATGTGGTGAACAGGTGTATTCTATGTAAAAAGGGTTTTGAAGATAGAGATCATTTGTTTGTGAGCTATTCTTATACGCAGCAAGTCTGGAATGAGATCCTCAATCTTTGGGGTATTGTATGGGTTCATCAAAAAAGTGTGGAACTATCTTTTAAAAGTTGGTACTATCCCTCTCAAAATCCTGATGTTCTTTTTTTCTGGAAATTAACTCTTCCACATATTTGGTGGGGTACATGGAAAGAAAGAAACAATCAAATTTTTAGAAGTAAAGAACTTCCAGGATGGGTGGTGGGTTAGAACATTATAAGAGCAATAAAGGAGAATTTCTCATCGCAAAGGGATCCCAATCTAGCCTTTCAAATTGATAATCCCTTAAGATTAGAAAGGCTTAATGTGAAAATTGAAAATCCAAGATTAGGTGTTAAATGGAATATCCCCCCTTATGGATGGATCAAAGGAAACTTTGACGGAGCTGCCAAAGGGAACCTAGGAAAAGCAAGATGTGGAGGAGTCTTAAAAGATCATGTGGGAAACATAATTGATGTTATTGCTATTCCTATCAGTAAGTCAAATTGTCATATTGTTGAAGCTTTTGCAGCCCTTCAAACCATTAAATTAGCTGTTGAATCAAGATATTTTAAATTATGGCTGGAAGGTGACTCCATGAATATCATTAATATCTTAAATAACAAAATTTTAGTTTCATGTTCCATAGAGGCAATGGTGATGGAAATGAAAACCTTAATTCAAAAATTTGAGAAAGTAACTATAACCCATACTTATCATGAAGCCAATGGGGTTGCTGATTGGATAGCAAATCATGCAGTTTGAATAGGACACAAGGTGAGGTGGCAGGATTCATTAAATAAGAATGTGGATCTTGGAGCGCTCATCAATTATGATGCAATTCATTCAAAGGAGGGAAAGATCTACTTGGAATAGAAAATCAATGACTTGGCAGAGTAGCCTCACGGAGGAAGGATTACATCCGTCGAACAAAAATATTTTAGAGAACGTGAAGTGGGTTCTGTATGTGCTAGAAAATAGGCGAGTTTCATTACAAGTTGATAATAGTTGGTCTCATTGCTCAGTACTCAGTGTTTAGGTGTTACTGGATATCAGTATGGTTCACAATATGAAAGGGGAACCAAGGAAGCAAGAACCTAAAAATTGCAAATATTGGAAAGCAAAACAAGATGTCTGGAAGATCCTTCAGAGAGGGAAGGTTGTGAGCTACCTAGAACGGCTACATGGTTCAAAACCCCATATAACAACGGCTTTTTTCAAAAATTGGGTCGACAATAGGGTAACCCTCCATGGCATCACAGTGAATCTCACTAAGGAATTCATAGCAGAGGTCACAGGGCTTCCAATGGAGGGAATAAAATTCTCAAAGTAGACCAGCATTTATAATGAGGCATTTAGCAAATTCCCTAATATGGATGCTGAGAAGCAGCAGCTAGAAAAGAGTGGGGAGTTTTTCAACTTGGAGCAGATAAAAGGAATCTGGAGAGACGTCTTATGTGGCATCCGTGAGTATTTCATACTTGATGGAAGAAGCAAAAGAGTCCATAAATTTCACTTTATGTTTCTTAATAATTTTAGGCACAAAGTTAGAATCTCCTTTCCTTTTTATTTGTGCTTCTCACTGCTCCAAAGTCTGTTCGCTCACAGAAAAAAGGAGTCTCGTCCTATATTTCATGAGGGATTAATTCTAATAATTGAAGGTTTCTACAAAAACAAGGCCATTGTCCTAAATTCTTATCCAGATAAAAATAAGGACTCACAGAATAAGAAGAATGAAATAGTAAAGGGGAAAGAAAAAGTGAAACCCAAAACCCCTAACTTCAAAAAATAGATTGTTGATGAGGAAACAGAGTGGGAAAGCACTAAAAGTTCTGAGGAGGAGAGATGGAGGAAGAGGAGGGAACAGAAAGTGGGGATTCCAGCTCCAGTGAGGAAGGAGAAGATAAAGGTAAGAATGAGAAAGAAGGGGTTACTATAGAGGAAAAAACTGAAAATAATAACTATGATCTTGAGGAAAATCAGCAAGTGCTAGGGGAAATTGAAAAAGATTTGGATGTTCTATTTGAAGATCCTGCTTCAAAAATAGAGAAGGAACATCTAGTTAAGGATGCCAATCAAGCAATGGAAACTGAAGATCAAGTAAAGGATGATCTTATCCATAACGAAAGCCCTGTTGAAACTAAGGAACAAAAATGAATGGAAAGGGAGGATCATACGAAAAAGGATGAAGACAATCTAAAAGAGAACACATAAGATTTAAGAGATATAGGGCAGAATGACGGGAGGCACCCTTTTATGACCTCGTCCAAATGCAAAGTAGATGCTATCCTTCAATTTGACTCGTGGATGTATAAGGAGATAATGAGCCTTAAGAAGAAAATGGAAATATTGGAACAGAATCAAGAAGCAGATCAGAATAAAATCAATAATATGGAAAAGCAGATGAGGTATATCCCTATCAAACTTAAAGACTATGATAATAATCTAAGGGAACTCATTAAGGAAAGCAGAATGAAGATGGAGGAGGTAACCTCTAGCATATGTGTAGCTACTGTAAACAATGGAAAATGAGCAAATGAGGAAATTAAATCCTTGGAGGGGCTTAGCAAGAGAACCAAACAGAGCTCAAGGAAGAAGGAAATGCAAGAGGGTGCTACGGTGGTGGCTATATCTTTATAGGACACTGTTGTGATTGGAAAGGAAGCGGTAAAGATGATTTTGGAATTAGAAGAGTAGGATCTTTGTGTTCTTTATGTCCTGGTTCTTTAAGTTGGATGTAATAACTGGTTCCATTTTTTGGTTTTTTGTTTTCTTATCAACTGGAGTTTCCAGGTCTCTGTAAAACCTGGGGTCTGTCTATTGATGTTCTTGAATGGTGGTTTCAGGTCCCTGTAAAACCTATTTTTGATACTTCTTAGAAGTAGGTTATAGGTTTCTCCTATGGACTTTATTGTTATATCCTTCATCCTTTGTTTCAGGGTTTCGAGGTCCCTTCAAAACCTATTTTTACCTTAATCTAAAACATGTATAGGTGCAATATTTATCATTGTGGTATCAATGGTGATCTATGTATGTAAAATAGAATTTTGTGGTCATGAAGCAATAGTAGGAGTAATAAGAGTAAGGGTTCTTAGAATCCATAATTGAGTGATTTTATGGTTTTTTTGGAATATAATTAAAAGGTACACTTGGAAGTGCTCTAGATATCTAAGCATGGTGTGTATTAGAATATGGGGATTCTATGGAATCCACTTTATGTCTATAATGTAATGGTCTCTCAATTACTCATTGCCTAGTAAAGAGGATTACTTGTTTCTTATCCTTTTATAGTGAATTAGCCATAGTATGATTTATAGTTAGTTATATAGGTATAAGTTTCTCTTGTTCAAGAGGATTCCCATATGTAATTTCAAAAATTATAATTACCGAATTGGAATTAATGTATTTAACACACCTATGCACTATAGATGGTATTGATCGAAGAGAGTGTATCTAAGGTCTTCCAAATAACATAACAAATATTACTATGGAAGGGATAAATATAAAGGTAGTAACCACATGTGTGGGATTGACCTATAAATGTAATTCAATCTCACTAAAAACCTTTTGGGAAGTCCCATCGAATGCTCTAACTGATCTAGCAGAAGTATATAAATCATTACGAGTATAACCCAAGTGTGTAAGTGATGTCATAGTGAAAATGTTCTTGATTTCACCATTATCAATAATAACACTTCACATAAGGCATTTATCAAGGTATGATCTAATTAATAAATAATTAATATCAAAGTCATCATTCTTAATCTCACTATCTTTAAAAAAAATTGAGGGTCTCTAAACTATAGGAGGTATATGTTGCATGTAGCTACCAATAATCCCATC
Source organism: Torreya grandis (assembly GCA_037957365.1). Lineage (NCBI taxonomy): Eukaryota > Viridiplantae > Streptophyta > Pinopsida > Cupressales > Taxaceae > Torreya > Torreya grandis. Next base: position 876,813 of record JARHVA010004820.1, on the reverse strand, counting down.
TAATGGGTGCCCATAATGTGATGGAGAAGGATGTGAATTATATGACATTTGTAATTCTATTTCATTTTTATAATGGTCTTGTAAAGGATTGTTAAATATTTTATGTTTATGGTGATTGCCATGTTATGAGATTGATTCCTTTGGATGATCTTCAAATGTAAGTATTTGGTCATCGATAAGATCTTGGATCTTGTGCTTCAAGGTAAAACATATACTTGTATAATTCCTCAATCCTTGATGATAATAAAGTAATTATTCACATCATATCCTTGGGTAGAGGTTGACTCATATGAACCTCGATAAGATAAGGGAGAAAAACAAGAAGACACTCTAGTAACCACATGAGTAATGAAGCTAGGGACTTAGGTAAACATGTAAATTATCTCCTTGGTTCATTAGATAAAACAAGTTTATTAGGTTGTTGTGAAACTATGTTAATTATGGTGGTTGTTTTATTTTTAGGCTCAAGAGGTTTTACCTTATAACTTGGTTTGATTGTAAATTTGGTACTAGATGTAGATGCAGCTAGTGTATTTGATACATAATTGAGATTATTCAATGACATAAGCTTCATTTCATGGTCTTCTACAACATGTAAAATGTCATAAAAATTTTTGAACTTCTTAAAAATAATAGACTCTTGTAAAAGAGAAAACAAACTTTGCTTAAATATATCTTGCAACTCTTTGTCTGCCATATGATCAATTAGTTTGGATAGCATTGTCTCATATCTCAAGATTTAATCATTGATAGGTTCATTGGTTCCTTAATTGATTTTGGAAATTTTATCATAAGAATTTTTTTTATAAATATTAATGGAATAGTGTGCTAATAAATGTTATGTAAAAGGTCTAAATTATTTTTTGGATTGGAGAGGTAAATCATAGAACCACCTCAAAACATAATTCATTAGGCTTCATGTAAATAATTTGTCAAAATTTTATCATTAGAGGCATAGTTAAGGAAATTTGTATAAAAGGTTTCAAGATGTTATTGGGATCACCCTTACCATCACAAAATGGGAACTTAGGTGCAACAAATCTAGTTGGTAAAAGGTGCAAAAATATCTCAAGTGCAATAGGGTTATGCAACACATCCTGTGAACCTATAGCATGAGGGGATTTTAAAGCTTTTTGTTAAATGATTATAACACTGTCCTCCAAGGTCTTTATATCTTGAAGGAGTGATTTAACTATAGACCCATTAGGATTTAGATTAGAAATTTGAGTAGTCACCAAAGGGGATGGAAACATATTTTGAGTATTAATAGGTATTGAAATTGGTATCTATGTTGAGGCAATTGGTAATTTCATGATAGATGTATCAATAGTAATTTCAAGAAACAATGGTTTAAACACATAATCTATGCTCTCACCATATGTAGGTGGATTTATGGGCATGGCTAAGTTATAGTACCTTATAAGGATTCACCATCACTAAGTGAAGTATCCTTAGTTTTAAATTATTTACTTATTTCATCCCTTGTAATATACACAAATTCATCCATTAATCTCTTATTATTATTGATATGAGTAATTAATGCTTCTTTATCTTCAATTTAGAATTGGGTTTTTGCACTAATATTTTCCATTTCTTCACAAACAAAAAATTTAAAATTTGCAACAAAATACAACAATCAGGGAAAAAATTAAAAAAACCCTAATTTATCCTAAGGTTTTGTGTTCAAATATTAGGTTCACCAAATTTTTATCATAAAATATGATCTAGGTGATCTTATTGTTAACCCTAGACTTGACTAAAAGGGTATATAGAAATGAAATGGACCAAGGGTGATAATAAAATCTATAAAAAGACAATTAAATGTTAAACTTAGATATAAATATACACTAAACCTATTAAATAGGGATAATCTAAATATGGAAAGTACAACTAGGCTAGATATGGAAATGATAAAGAAGTAAATTACTTAGCTTGTTTTTATGCTAATGTAGTTATGGATCTAGAACAAGCAAAAAGTAGTCTAGAAGGAAATTCTATAATAGTTGTCAGATTATAGATCTAACACTTATAGCATTATGGACACTAATACCATCTTGGAATAGTTACATTGATGTTATTATCTAGGTTTGACACAAGTGTCATATATGTAATACCTACTAGAAAAGGATGTGACTACCTAGATGATTCTAGGTTTGGCTTCACCTTTGCTCTGTTGCATTCATATCTAGGTCATGCATTGTCACCCTTTATGAAATGGAAAAACTCTAGTTTTCCATATTCATAGTGACCTTAGGAAAATTGGGTCAGTGGTTACATGGTGTCAAGCTGAACCTAGAGACCCCACTATTAGAGGGTATTGTCTACATAGCCAATACTTGAGAAGAGGGCCTCAGACTCATGTACTTACTCTATATGTGTTGGATTGTGTATGAATCATATAATATATGTAAATAAATTATAATAGTGACCTAGCCTATAACTTAGAAAATCAAGCTCTTAGGATGACCCTTTAGTATTTCAAACCTGTAGATGTATTGTGCCTATAATTTATATGTAAATATGGAAGCTTTATTCAAATAAATGCTTGATAGAGTGATTTTGATAACTTACCTTAGTCTCTTCAATATTTTTCTAGGTGGTGAATGAATGAGGGTTGATCTTATAATTATATCAATCCCTTTATAGTAATAACTCACACTAAAACACTTAGGCCAACCATTCGGATACATTTACTTTTGAAACTAGATGACATATGGGACTAGACACTTTCATTGTGTCAAGAAACTAACATCGATACTAGTATCTATCTTGGATGTTAATGTTTAGGGAACAAGAAAGTAAGTACATGTTTAAAACTTGTAGAGATGGAAGATAAGTACATTTTAAACATTATGGGAAAGATAGAAGACCTGGGTCATCAACATAAGACTAATTAGACTTAAGAGATACAGACCAAAGGGAACAATATAGAGAAAATATAAGATTTGAAAAAGTGATAAAGGTATAAAATTGGGAGGAGAAACAAAGGTATAAGTTTACCAAGTATACAATACTAAGGTGATATATAATCATAAATAATGTCTACAAAATGATATAAAAATTCATATTCAATACACTATATACTTAGACTAAGCTATCAATAGTTGAAATACATCCTCATCCTCATGATCCTCACATTTGTGCCATCATCTATCATCACTCCTCTAGGTCATAAAGAGATATAATTTCTCAAAATAATGAATATGAAAATTAATAGTCAAAATTCTATTATATATTTAAATTTAGAAATTATTTACCTAACAATTATTTACCAAAAAAATATATCTTTTGATCATAACTTTGCTTCTACAATCTACAAGAAGTTATAAAATCCTTATAATATCAAGAATATTTCCATGTCTACCACATATTTTTTCAAAAATTTCAAATTTTGTCTTATTTTTTAGGTCCATCTCTTACTTTGTACATTAGATGCATTTCTCATCTGCTTTGCATGTAATACATATTCAATAGTAACAAGGTAAGTGAAGGTATATATTTAAACATTATTTAATTCCATTTATATTTTGATTTATAATGCAATTTATTAACTTAATTATTGTGTTGTTATGTTATTTCTCAAAATACCATTCCATGTTACACTTTCATTACACATAATGAGCTTTGAATGGGGCATATGTATGCATACAATATTTTTAAACTTTATCATTTATTAATGTGTTCTCTCTTGTAGTAACCTATCAAGTTTCAATGTCTATAATTTCATGCCTTAAAATTTGAACTAGTAATGGTAGACATTGGGTGCTTCAAAAGATTGTTGGTCCCTATACCATTACTTAAACCCACTACAAGTCACTTTTTTCCAACTCCCTTAGAAATTAAATATCACTTATCCAATCCCCTAATCAATTCACATTTTAAAATATACCCTCACTAAGTAAAAACCATTTTTATTAATTTTAATTCTAATTCAACCAAGTTGATCTTGTTAGAAAAGATTCAATGTATGTTATAGAACTAAGTTGGCCTTATCGACCTAGTTAGAGACCTAATGGATAATTTTTATTCGTAACAAAATTGAGCTATTCAATCATGTCAAATAAAATTTGAGAGGGTTTAGGGTAAATATTTGGATATAAATACCACATTCACTTCAATCCAATAGAGGGTAACATTCATTTTCATATTGTTACAACTCATAATTCTACTAATTATACACTTGAGGAGTTATTGCTTAGGGTTTTGCCTTGGAAGAAAGACAGCTTAATTTGTGGGAAAGTCTTGGATGAAAATTAGGATTCATTTATCCTATAGATGATTTATATAGTATGATTCTTACAATGCCACAACAA